>OY740778.1:9630108-9714279 GCA_963513935.1 Aphrophora alni
CATTACAATAAACAGCAATAGTCAGGTTACATACGCTTCCATCAATTATTAAATGACGTTATTATTGTTCACATTTTACTAAAATTTGAACGAAATCGGATGAGACTATTTTGAGACAATTAATTTTGTCATTTTTTTAATGAAAGTTACTACCAAATTTTGAGTTTGTTTGACCTCTCGGTCATTTATTATTTTTTTTTTAAGGAAGAGAAGAACAAAATAAAGACTCCTAGGGTCGAAGGAGAACTAAAATTGAAAATAAAAGAGAGGGATTTAACCCAATACTACATGAAAAAAGCATATATCCAGGTAGAGTTCCTCGGTATTGTCACACATTAACACAATATTCCTGAAGGTCAACATTTGATTAATAATCGGTGCAAGCTTTTGGCCTGTAGATGGCTGACGACAGAAACAGATAATTCTAAAAACTTTATGGACTCTCCTGAAAACGAATATATCCACACAAAACACGATATATTAACTAACTACCCCCTCCACTTTTCACAGTAAGAAACTAATTTATATTAAGATTGTCAGGTAGAGTGCTCAATGAAAGGAACTAACAAAAACTTAAGAGGAGGCTCCACTAGCCGGCCGGTGCCGTCTGCCGCCCATAAGACTAATGCAATAAAATAATACCCATAAACTCCTTGTTTTTAAAGATTTAAATATAAATGAGGAATCAATAGAAAGGTATTGTACAGCTGATTGTGTTTTGTTGGACCAAATTTAAAATATCTTTTTCTGTTTTACATGAAAACCAAAACAACATTTTTTTTACTTTAGCAATTTTTAAAGAAAGTACCTTTAAAGATACGAAGGATTTTTATCGCAGTTAACATAAAGCAGTTTGATCTCTTCAATAAAAAAAAATCAACGAAATCGGATGAAGAATGAAGGAAAAATAAGGGTATCTTTAAAGGTACTTTCTTAATAAATTGCTAAAGTAAAAAAAAATGTTGTTTTGGTTTTCATGTAAAACCAAAAAATATATTTTTAATTTGGTCCAACAAAACACAATCAGCTGTACAATACCTTTCTATTGATACCTCATTTATATTTATATCTTTTAAAAACAAGGAATTTATGGGTATTATTCTATTGCATTAGTCTTATGAGCGGCAGACGGCACCGGCCGGCTTCTGGAGCCTCCTCTTAAGATTGACAATTTTGAGGTTATGTTTCTTTAAGAGTGATGTTGTCTCCTCATCTACCTAATGTGATAAAATAGAAATTTTATCAGAAATAAGATGAGCGTTTGTACGTGATTTCCTAATCACTGTAACATCTCCAGATTCTATTATTCAGACATTACGATCTGTGTATATCGTAACAAAAACGGAGCTTAACTGACACCCACATCTGACTCGACTGATTATTAGCCTACATTTCCAGTAATTGCGTGTTAGGCCTAAAGAATGTACATAAAACATGTGTTTACTTTCACCCGAACCCACGTGCTTTCTCCACACTACATTTACCTTGTTAAATACTTTTATGATAAATGTTTAAGTAACCGAGACATTAAATACAATTTTCTCAAACTTTCTCATTTAAAAATATACAGAGTGTCCCGTAAGCAAGGTACCAAAGTTTAGAAAATGATAATGTAGGTCAGTATAAAAAAAAAATTAAGAAAAATGTTTCCCAAAACCATTTTTCCAGATATCCGCCATTTTGTTTTTTCACAAAATAACTTTGGAAATAGAAAAGATATTGAGTCCAGATTTGGTTTTACAAAAAATAAAGACATAAATGTTCGCCGTGTTAAATATTTACTATCTAAAAAACCGTCAACTTTATAATAAATTAAAAAGAAACAAAAAGTTTCTTTTTTTGTTGAGAAACAAATAATTTTTGTACTGTTACAGTAGATAGGACAACCGTGTTATCGACCAAAAACGTGCAACATAATTTCTTGCTAGTAGTCTAAAACCAAAATATTTTTGAATTCTAATACTTTAAATAAAATAATAATACCTATTGCTCTTAATTCTAATGCGATCCTTAATTATTTCAAAATGGCCCCAGTAATGATAAGTTCGTTTAAAACAGTTACACAGATTTTCTGAACCTGGTAACATGTATATAACTACTTCCTTAAAGGTTAGGACCTAACTGTCTTCGTAGATATGTATATATTAAAATGTTACCTCTCGCTACGCTCGTGTCGGCGACGTGACCTTCGTAAGTATACTTCACATTTCTTGGGAGGTCAGGTTTCAAAATTACATTTTTGATAATAACTTCGCTATTAGTCATTTAAAAAATGTAGGGTTAAGTACCATTACCTTGCAGAATTGAAATCTGTAAATTTTTATCTAATTTAGTATAAGTTGAATATAACACGAGATTTGAACGTAAAACTGTTTAAAATGGCCGCCATTTTGATGTATTCATTTCGACTGTTTTGAATTCCAGTAGAGCTCTATATAAGTCCTGTATAACAAATTTCATAATCCTATCTTAATTTTTGTGGCCTCTATCCTGCTGAACGTGCGGATGGGCGGACATTATGTCGAAAATCACTTTTCGATTTATTAAGGCCTTGAAACTTGATGATCAGTCAAAAACAAATGTCGATTTTTTTCTTTTACAAATCCTATCCTATGCTTCGTAAAAAACCAACCTACAAAGTTCATGATTAGCTTATTGTGAGATAAGAAACTACGAGTATGTTCAAGAAGAGACCGCCACTGTAAACAGACAGAATCTGACAGAACAGTTGAAACTTTGTTGGCGTGTTTTAAACAGTATTTTACCAGGAACAGAAAGAATGTAGAACCCGTAGAGATTTGTTAGATTCCTACTTATGTGAATTCATGTGGCGTTGTAGGAACAAGGATGAAGATCTGTTTAACACCATCTGGAAGGACATCAATTTATATTGGGCTCCAGAACAATAAAGTGTGTATTCATATATTATGTATAAAGTTGGTTAGGTTATGAAACCTTCTGGGTGCCATTGTTCGAGTGGCGGTCCTCTTCTTGTGCAAACCCGAAACTACCCTTTCTTTATATGAATTAGGTTAGGTTAAGTGATGTTATTAAACATTCTAGGTGCCACTGTTTGAGTGGAGGTTGTTTTCTTGAACAGACCCGAAACTACCATTTGTTTACATGAATTAGGTTAGGTTAGGTTAGAAATCTTCTGAGTGTCACTGTTCGAGTGGTGGTCCTCTTCTTAAAGAGACCTGAAACTACTTTTTGATTACATGAATTAGGTTAGGTTAGGTTAGAAAACCTTCTGAGGGCCACTGTTGGAGTGGCGGTCCTCTTTTGAACAGACCCGGAACTATCCTTCGTTTACATGAATTAGGTTAGGTTAGGTTAGAAAACGTTCTTGGCGTCACTGTTTCAGTGGCGGTCCTCTTTTTGAAGTGACCCGGAACTACCCCTTGCTTACATGAATTAGTTTAGGTTAGATTAGACAACTTTCTGGGTACCACTATTCGAGTGACGGTCCTCTTTTTGAAGTGACCCAAAACTACTCGTTGCATACATGAATTAGGTTAGGTTAGAAAACCTTCTGAAGGCCACTGTTCGAGTGGCAGTCCTTTTCTTAAAGAGACCTGAAACTACCTTTTGTTTACATGAATTAAGTTATGTTAGACAACCTTCTGGGTACCACTATTCGAGTGACGGTCCTCTTTTTGAAGTGACCCAAAACTACCCCTTGCTTACATGAGTTAGGTTCGGTACTGAGAGTTTTTCAAATCGAGATGTACTTAAATTGGTCACTTTCATAGAGTTTAATGTCGGACCTAGAGTTTGCTAATCTCAATGGATCTAACAAATATGACGTCATCACCTTCCACTCATTAATATTATCAAAGAAGGCCTTGTTTTACTAATCTGCAATGACCTATATGTGTTCCACATGTGAGCGACGAAGGTTATGTAAACAGAATAATTTTATTTTGGCGTTTAAGACGAAATGATTCGAAAAGCCGTTTGTAATCCTACTACTGTCTTAACGTTATGTAAGGATAAACTGATTTAAAAGCGATAATTTGTTGATAGAGATCCTAACTATGTTTTGTAGAAAACATTTCAAGTTGTTAACATGACCCTATCTTATTTATATATAAACAGAAAGGATAATATTGAAGTAGTTGAAAGAGAATCGTGGTAAAAATAAAATGTTGTTTGTCAGTTAGATTTTAGATTTTATTAGGCCTATAGACTTACTTCCGTCTTGTGACATTTTCTTTTTTCCCTCAATAACACGTTTCGGACAGTATTGTCCATCATTAAGCTAGTCAGGCATTAACTGTATTCAAATATCAACAGACTAACATACACATAAAGTTTAACAAATTTCTTAATGTTTTAACGACTTCTCACGAGTCGTACATCTGATGATGGACAATAGTGTCCGAAACGCTTAATTGAGGAATAAATTAAAAAGTCACAAAACGCAAGTAGATAAGTATTATACAAATTGTGATTTTGATACAACATCACTATGGTTTTAAAATCCTAGTTTAAAATAAAAAAACCTTTCGTACAACATAGCCTGATAGAAAAAAGAAGAAAAGAACATAAAATAATGACTACTACTCCATACATAAAAAACCCCAACAATCCACACTAGATGTAAGGAACAATTTTTCTGCATAGTGAGTGACTTTTCAGAATGGTCTAAGAGGAAGACGAAGAAAATTATTAATGTAAGCCTAGACCAATTAGCACATCAAATTAAAAAAATTCTCCGTCCTCCTCGTTGACAGTTTCTATTGGAGGTGAAAAGTCATTCACCATCCAGAAAAATTGTTCCTAACATCCAGTGTGGATTGTCCGGGTTTTACTTATGTAACTCACACCAAGAAAAAATCCATTTTCAACAAGCCCAACATTGCAACTTTAAACCGCCGCCATGTTGTACAGGGTGAACCTTTTGAGATCGTATTTACACCATTGTATTCTCCTAGCAGAGACCATTAATATGATAAAAAACTCGACCTATGCTCTCATTTAAGATTTTCTTCCAACTCCCTTCGGACCGTCCCCTTAAGATGATGTAAAATTGATAATTGCTTCAAAAAGTAGATTTTAAGTTATAGTATTGATGTGCTAAGTTTTATTCTTTATCTGCAATGGTTCAAATATATAACGCCGTTCTGATACTTTTTGGACACCCTGTATATAAATCGGAGGGAAACCATTAGTATAAGCTGAAACTAACTAATAATGATGTCCTGTTTTCTACAAAACATAAATTAAAGTTATTTTTAAAATTTGTCGTTGTATACATGAAGAAAGAAGTAAGATAGGTGTGCGACGCGTTATTGTCGCTTCTTGTGGCCAAAAATAAATAATTAAATGCCAGGATTGGGGTAACCCAAGGTTTAATTACTGAAAACGTGCTCCTCCATTCTCATTGAGGCCTCAAGAACCTAACCTAACTTTTCCCCTTTACACCAATAACCTCTCTAGGTAACCAGCTAGTGATGAATGATAAACTGATCTGGAGGATATAATTAAAATTATAAAAATGTGGCTCCACACAACTTTAACTTAAATCCGTGGTCGTAAGGCTTACGCTTATTTGTGTCTCAGCCATTTAAATATATATAATTACCGCGGTGGGACATTCCCGAGAATCTGCGGAGCGCCATTTACCAAGAACTTACCCCGACATAAAACAGACAACACCAATAATTTAAATTAACTAAATAAATTGGGGGACTAGATACAAGTCCTATCGTGGTGTTCCCCGGTACTTTCATTTTACTCTCCGTTCATGGTGTGCTCTTCTCTCCACCATTAGTCGGCTGTGCCAATGCCAGCCCAATTCAATTAAAGGATTGGGAGCCAGATTCCGGTACCTGACCAGTGACGTTTTCACCGTGCTTGTACACTATTTGTTGTCTTTCTTTTCTTATTATTTAAAAGGGAAAACCTCTCTGTCATCATCGCCTTATAAAAAACAAGAATCCATATACAGTGTGTTCCGAAATGCGCGGACATACGTCGGGTGGTTGTTCCTTATGTAAAAATAAGATAAAAATTCTAATAAACGTATATCTAAAAAAGCCTAATTTTCTGTCTGGCCGTCATTTTAAAATTTAAAAAGTAAAATTCTGAATTTTTAAAACGTAAATAACGATGTTATATATACATGTGTACCAAATTTCAAAAAAAGTATCTTTAACCGTTCTCAAGATATAAATTTTTCTTAAAAAAAAATTGTGTCCAGACAGAAAAGGAAACGTTTTTGGACCTAAGTTTTATTGGAACTTTTTATCTTATTTTTACCTAAGGTACAAACACCCGACCTATGCCGGGACACTGTTATATACCACATACCATATATTTCATTAATATCGGTCCACCCATTTGAGATGTAAAGCACTGCACTACACAGACGACAAGATGGTGTCCAAATCGATTTTTCTGTCTCTGGGGACCTCAAAACTGATATATCCGCAAACGCGTCATCGATTTTTTGTAAAAACTATCAGATAACTTTCCCTCTATACTACATATATCTTAAAAAGTAAACAATAATTCAATTTGGCATATTAAGACACTATTGCCATATCGTAAAAAATTTCCCTACCATTTGGAAAACCTTTTAGGAGCTCATGACACAAATTATTTGGGTTTGGAGAAGGGAGGATTCAATTGGATGTTTGACAAAATATGTTGTCTTGCAAATTTTATGGAAAGTTCATTTAATGTACTGTAAAGATAATTTTGTTTGTCTACAGTTGTTGACAAAGTGGCATTTTGTTCATTTAAATTAGTTTGCAAAACAGCTGATTTCTCAACTGTTTCACTTTGCCCACTCCGAATGGCAACCGAACAAAACGAAATTTAGGTTAAGTTTATTGAAATTGGTTTATAATATACAGGAAATGTCCCGTATGTAGGTTAGATTAATTCTTACATGTAAAATAACATAAATAAACAACAAAACAACGTTTTAAAATTGAAAAAGGAAGTAAATATTCATGAAGGTGATTGACAGTGTATGTACACTGAGAGTATTTTTCGTTTGACGAGTTTTGAAGTTGGCAATCCCGTTTCCTCAACAATACACCTAAGTTATTTGTAATATTCATAAATAACCTCAGTTTTGACGTGAGAACTTCTACTCAGTGTTAATGGGTTGTTTAGCACTACTGCTATATTTTGTGTAGTTAGTTTTAAAATATGGACAGTTCAGATTTTAAAATAATCTGAAAAATAAGAAAAATGCAGTTATTAAAGATCTAATTGTAATTGATTGTTTGTTTGAACACTATTGTATTAAATTAATGTTTTATTAAATTGTGTTACTGCTGCAGTATGTTTTTTATTTGTCACAAAATAACAACTGTAGACAAAGTATAATGTGCAATTCGTGAACAAAGTGTCTTTTTTAAACTCGATAAAATTGACGCACTCGGCAAGCCTCGTGCGTCAACATTTTTCTCTCGTATAAAAAAGTGCCACTTTGCACACTAGTTGCACAAATAACTATTGAACATTCAAAATGGCGGCTTTTTAGAAACTGATTTTAATAAAATAAAAATTTTTCCAAGGCGATATTTATAGAACCGTCTGAAATCTTAACACTTTCTTATCGAAATGTAATAAATTGATGTAATAAACGACTATTTGTTTATAAATATTAGGACAATCGTTCATTCAAAATATACATTTTATATTTTCAGTATTACCTAATTATATTTATACATTTTCTAACCATATGTTAGGAGTGGGAATCTGTAGGCGCTATTGATTTAATTCACTAAAATACAACTGGTTTTATATTGCATGTCATTACTCAGTGAAAACAACGTGAAACCTGTTTTTATGTGATAATGACGTTAAGGCAGAAACCAGTTCGTGTATTAAACTTGTTTTGCTTCCTTATTAATAAGAATAATTTGATTTAAATGAATAGGATTTCCGAAATATTTATAATGCAGTACACGTTTTCAAAAAGTGAATTATGAAAAAAAACAATTGAACCCGGAAGTCCAAAAAAGTAGGGAAAGTTGATTTTATATGCTTCTTTTTTGAGTTTCCGAAGTCATTCTTTAAGGAGAAGAAGTGTTGGTGGGAGGGTTGCAATTGTTTATAACTACAGTAGTGCTGATTTTTTAATTTTTCTATAAATATACAAAATACCACTGTTAAAGTTGTAATCAATAAAATCGAATGTACTTTACGAAATTTTTAATATATTTTTTCTTTAAAAAAAAGAAGGAAAAAAAAGAAGAAGTAAAGATGAAATTCTGACTTCCATCCCTCGAATACTAATAACAAGTAAGTTATTGTTGTATAAAAAAAGTCGATATCTAGGTAGGTTTTACAGAATAATTATTAACAATTGCTCAATTGTACGCAAAAGTTTTATCCGAAAATACATTTTAATAGTAAAACAAATTTCTCCTCAAGGGATCACGGACTCGACCATCCTAAAAGTCTCTAGTTGGATCTGTGACGCGTTCGGAGGCCCGGTAACTTCGGTTGTGACCTGGGATCACCATGTTTAGGAGCTTGGTTACGGCTTGGATTCCGATAGGGGCTGACCGTGGTTCCAACCGGATAAGTATAGCTGACGCTTTAATTCAGAGTTGAGTCTAGGATGAAAACGGACTTGCAACAAGTGCGTTTTCATCCTTTTCTGTCGTCGCCTTAATATCAAAAAATTTTCGGCGACATTACCGTGGTTTATTGCGTCCCCGGTACGCCGTTAATCCGATTCTAGTTATTCCCAAGTTCTATTAAATCCGATTCTAGTTATTCCCAAGTTCTATTAAATCCGATTCTAGCTATTACCAAGTTCTATTAAATCCGATTCTAGTTATTCCCAAGTTCTATTAAATCCGATTCTAGTTATTCCCAAGTTCTATTAAATCCGATTCTAGTTATTCCCAAGTTCTATTAAATCCGATTCTAGTTATTCCCAAGTTCTATTAAATCCGATTCTAGTTATTCCCAAGTTATATTAAATCCGATTCTAGTTATTCCCAAGTTCTATTAAATTCTATTCTAGTTATCCCCAAGTTCTATTAAATCCGATTCTAGTTATTCCCAAGTTCTATTAAATCCGATTCTAGTTATTCCCAAGTTCTATTAAATCCGATTCTAGTTATTCCCAAGTTCTATTGTCAAAACCTAAAATTTCGTTAAAAATCGGTTCAGATAGTGCCAGTATTTGTTAAGTTATTTTATAAATCTCCTTATTGTTAACGTTTTAAATTAATCATCAAATCTGGTGTGTTGGTTGGTACGTTGGAGCTAACAGTAACAAGTTATAATATTTAAGTAGAAACCGCGGGCCTAAATTGTTTAACGTGGAGGCTAGGATATGCTTCCTGTTCGGTCATTTCCCTTCTTTTCAGTAATGATCAGTTACTACAGGGGTACCGTTTATAAAAGAACATCGCACCGGTCTTGTTTCGTGCAGGTAGAACTGTGATGGGAGAAGGAGAGCTCGAGTTAGGCCAGACATAACCGCCCGCTGCTTCATTGCGTAGGGTTTATATTTTCCAGCAACTAATCTCCACCATCGCTTCAATCCCCTTCCCACCATGCGCGCGAGCCACTCTCGATATGACGCTTCTGCGCAGGTTTCTTTCTGTCTGGTTTGCCTATAAACATTTATTCACCCTCTCTTTCATGTTTACCATCTAGTTTCTCCGATCCAAAATCTGTTTTCTTACGACTCCGATGGTATTCGCGGGTTAAGGGCCTTTATATTACCGTCTCCTTTTTTATAAAATGACGATGACCGAGAGGTTTTTCGCCTTTAAACAAAAACATTTAGTCAGTAAATTATACAGTAAACTACCCCCCATCAATAACGTATACACGCGCACACTTAACGAATGTTTTCAAACTGGCTAGTACAGCACCAACAGATTCCTTTCTCTACGCTGTCGAAGTAATATTTATCCCCCCCTCCCCTCAGTATGTCACTACGATCAATCTGTTACGGCGCCGTGGTACAATTGAATGACTACGATTCAACACCGCATTTTGAAGAGGTTAGTGTCTCACGCATGCTCAGTGATGTGAGAAAGAATCGCAGGTAACTGTAAAGAAATTCATTTTATCCAATATTTCCCCACGTCAATTGATAAGATACGGGAAAGTAATTTGAATGCGGGAGTAGAAAGCAATGCGAAAGTCAAGTTTGTTTTGTTATCGCAGTTGTATACTTTCGAATGAAATAATTGTTAACACAAAATTCTACACCAAACTATGGTCGAACGAATTTGGGAAAAGTATTATAAAAGGAATCTTGTCAAACCCGGACCATTAAATGTGCACTGATCCTGACCTTTAGAAAATGATTTCGGTGGAGTTTATTTTCAATACAGTATATGTGTTGATTAAAGCAATCTATACATTGTGATCATAAATTCCTGTTTCGCCCTATTTTCCTTAATTTAACCATTGTTTTGTTTTTTTAACGCAAAGGTACCGTTTATTTTACAATAATAATTCATAAAAGTAACGATTTTTTTTTTTTTTTTCATATATTTCCAAATCAATACAAAGCTCTGTTCCTTTAAATCGAACATAGACTACTATATGGTTTTTTGAGGTTAAATAATTACACGATTTTTAATTTGCACGTAATTTTAAATTTTATAATATACAATTTTATTACTAAGGGCGTGTATGTTTGCGTACAGGAAATAAAGATCAAAGTTTAAAGCTTTTTTAAAAATTCATTAATTTTTTTAATTTCCCGAAATTTTATCTCGTTTATCTAACAGAAAATATGTGATTTGTAAATATATTTTGTATTTACCTTAATGTGTCTGTCTAAAACAATCCAAACTGGAAAGTTGTTTAGCTACGCCCGTTTCGTCTGCAAAGAGACATCATCAGGCTTTGCACTTGTCACAATTATAAAACTACACATAAGAAATACACGAATATTTAAACAGTGTACAGTGTATATCCTATTATCTTTGTCTAAATCAGTTAAGTGAATGATTTATTCTTGCTCAGAGAATTAAGCGTGTGGTACATTGTATTGGAAGCACAGTTCATTTTGTCATTTAGTAGAATGTCAGGATTTTGTTTATTGTGGGAATAAATTTGGAACTCTTCAAATATGTTTAGTAATTGGAATCAATATTACTGTAACTATTGTATCTATAAGATGTTCTGCATATTTAGATCTTTGGTCTAATGGTGTTTTATTTCTTCTTGGGTGTTCTGGATTTGTTTAAAACTTCTACCCGTCTTTCCTATATATAATTTATCACAGTCGTTACATGACTGTTTGTTTACTCTTCCTTCATCGAAAACATCTGCAGCGGGTGTGGAACTATTTTTATTTACTATATTTTGGAGTTTATTGTTAGTATAGTATGCTATAGTGTCCCTGCTTGTGGAAGATATTATTCACTTAGTGTTCAACTTGACTATTGTATTTTATGGTTATACAGCGTGTTAAATAAGTCCAGGGACAGCTTAATAATTTTTAACCATTACAGATAGAGCTACAAAGCTTTGCACATTGTTAATGGAGACCTAAACCTATTTTAGTACGTATTCATTGGAGCGCTACCTTTCCAGGGAAGCGGCCCACAAGGAAAGTAGGAAATCTTAAATAAGAACATACGTCGAGTTGTACATCGAATTAAAGGCCTTTATGAGTAGAACACAATGCCGCAAACCCGACCTCAAAAGGTTCACCCTAACTAAAATAGCGTGAGTTTATAAATTGGGCGTTATAGATTTTTGTTAAATTTCATCAAAATCCAACTGATAGTTTTAAGTAGTAGAATGTCAAAAATTGTCCGCCCAATAAAATATCCATTTATTAATCCATTAACCTCCCGTGTTATTCAATACACTAAATTAGATCAAAGTTTTCATATTTCAATTTTCCTCTCAACGACGACAAATTGCGAATTATTGTCAAAAATTTAATTCCAAGGACTGACCTCCCAAGAAAAGGTGATATTGTTGCGACATAGAGGACAAAATCACCAACACGAGTGTAACTCGTAAAGGCTTCATCGCTTGAATAGCTTCGAGGCCCTCCAGGACAGAGATAAATGAGTGGAGACTATTTAATATATACACATCTATAAGACACGTTAGGGTCTAACCGACGTCAATAATATACTGATATACTCAATTATGAGGTTCAGAAAACCTGCGTAACAAACAAACCCTACTGGATAAGACTCCTTGATCTACCAATACAATTTAACATCCCCTAAAAGGCTCAAGAAACTATTTTTTTGGCATTACATTGAAGATCTGTTTGTATTAAAAGGCTGGGTTAGTATTATGATGGCGGCTATTTTTAATCTACACTTAATGGCGTTGAAACAACTCTACGAGCAGCAATGTTGTCAAAACTACGCTCCCTTGTAGATTCTGCCATGGTATGTCACCATTGGAAACTTATATGCTCGTTCCTTTCTTTTAAAGAACAGGACATTATGTTCATTTCATTTTATATCATCACTCTTTACGATTACTAATGCAACAATGAACCAATACTCGTGTCAAAAACAGCTGACTGAAATAATGACGACGTAGCATGTGCCAGTTTACAACATTGTCAACGCATCAAATCTATATCTTTATTACGTCGTAATGCATTGCCTTCTTTTACACAAAATAAGTCAGTTTATGTAAGAAATATGCTGACATGTTCATCTTCTTCTTCTATTTTGGTCCAGAGCATAAGTATTGACTTTACTTACTACTACAGTAAATAGATTTCCCATGCCGAATAATTTTATTTTTCTTTGGCGTTTAAAGACGAAAAACCTCTCGGTCATCATCGTCCGTGAAACAAAAGGAAGAAATTAACATAAAATAAAGATCCTGTAGCACTTGAATACTCTATTAGAATCAGCGTCGGAGAGGAACAGGATTTGGTCAAGACAGAAAAGATAAACGAGTTGAATCGAACACAAGTCTACATTTCCAAGTTCATATTCACCGTGAGTCCCTGATGGAGGTACGATTTTAGAAATCAGAACCTCAGAAAGTT
This sequence comes from Aphrophora alni, assembly GCA_963513935.1. NCBI lineage: Eukaryota > Metazoa > Arthropoda > Insecta > Hemiptera > Aphrophoridae > Aphrophora > Aphrophora alni. The sequence continues at coordinate 9,643,088 of OY740778.1, forward strand.
TAGAGGTTCTAGTGCTGCCATCGAAGAGTCCACTTCTAGTAACTTCAAGGACAACATACACTAGCGCATTCTGAACTCAACCCACAAAACTACAACTGTTCAACCCACATATTAAGCCTCACCATTATCGTAAGGCTTCATCTTAGGTATAAATTGAATGGTAGTACTCAATTCCAGTCTTTCCGCCGTCATTGAGGAAGCATTTTTGATGTTATTCCCACGAACAACTTTACTGTTCTACTGTAACTCATTCTTAGGTCATGGACGACCGACTTTAATCTTTGCACACTTATGAAGGAGGTAAAACTAATACAATTCCTTTTTTGTCCTCTAGCCCCATGTTCCATTCTCATCCATGCCTTACAATATTCCTTAGTATTTTTTTTTAAAAGATTTGTTCTCAACGTATTAAGAATCCAAGCTTCATTGCTATTGTCCATCACAAAATATGCTCTGTTCCCTACTAATTCTTCTTTTTAATTAAGCATTCGTTAATTATACAACCGTTGTAAGAAAGATTACCTCAAAACAGTAATCAAACTCACACTGCTGGCAGTCTTATCCATTAAAATCAGAAGGCTAGTTTTTTCTTACATTTACACTCTTTATGCTTTGTAAGAAATCTAACACATAAAAAACATTTCAGGGTAGACAAGTATTTGCGTCCATTTTATTTAGTATTGCTGTAGTCCAAACATTGAATTAACAAACCAGATTGCCCATCTCCATTGGTATGGTTGAATCTCTAAAATTAGAGGGTATAGTATTGCTATCTAACAGCCCCGCCTTCAGGTCATTATAGTATTATATTGAGTACAGTTTCCTTGTTAAATTTAATATGAACTTTAACCCTACGCTATTTTAGCTACGGTGAACCTTTTGATGTCGAGTTTACGGCATTATGTTCTACTCATAATGGCCTTTAGTTTGATGTACAACTCGACCTATGCTCTCAGTTAAGATTTCCTACTTACTCCTTGTGGGCCGTCCATCTGGAAAAGTAGCGGTCCACTGAATACGTACTAAAATAGTTTTTCGTGTCCATTAAGAAAGTGCAAAGCTTTGTAGCTCTATCTGTAAGGGTTAATATTAAATGTTGAGCGACAAGGTCGTTCTCTTCAGTGATACACGAGCTACACCAATCAAACTATAATTCAACTCTATAGTTATAGTTTGATTGGTGTAGCTCGTGTATCACTGAAGAGGACGACCTTGTCGTTGAAACGCGTCTGATACTTAAGCTAATTTTTGGGAGAATTGTGTTCTGTGAGTTGTTTATACTGTGCAATGGTTAAAAAAATATTAAGCCGTTCAGGGACTTATTTAACACGCTGTATATTTATTTATTTATACATTTCATAGTCTCAGATGAAATAGCGTTTTTATGGGAGCGATAACAGTAGCTCGAATTTTAATTAAATTATAAATCATATAAGTGTAAGCGATACAGTGACCAATCACTTAAGAGATACGGTGAGCAATACTTGCAGACCATGACCCACGTACCGTCATAATCATAATTCTAAAGTGTCCATCTAACTTTCACCTAAGAATTGCAGTTATTGCCTCTTTATAGCGGAGTTTAAGTTATCAGTTACTTCTAATAGATTCACAGTTTGGACCAGAATTTAAACATTCATTAATTTAATAGAATGAAACACGTTTATGGCATAAGCGAAGAAGGTTTAGACCCTATTTCAAACTAAAGTGGTATGGCGGAGGGAGGGCCCACTATAAATAAACTGTGGTTGGCTTGAGTGGTAGTTGACGGGGTTGGTTAGTTTCCTATTTCAAACTAAAGTGGTATGTTGGAGGGAGGGCCTACTATAAATAAACTGTGGTTGGCTTGAGTGGAAGTTGACGGGGTTGGTTAGTATGTTATTTCAAACTAAAGTGGTATGGAGGAGGGAGGGCCTACTATAAATAAACTGTGGTTGGCTTGAGTGGAAGTTGACGGGGTTGGTTAGTATGTTATTTCAAACTAAAGTGGTATGGTGGAGGGAGGGCCCACTATAAATAAACTGTGGTTGGCTTGAGTGGAAGTTGACAGGGTTGGTTAGTATGTTATTTCAAACTAAAGTGGTATGTTGGAGGGAGGGCCTACTATAAATAAACTGTGGTTGTCTTGAGTGGAAGTTGACGGGGTTGGTTAGTATGTTATTTCAAACTAAAGTGGTATGGTGGAGGGAGGGCCTACTATAAATAAACTGTGGTTGGCTTGAGTGGAAGTTGACGGGGTTGGTTAGTATGTTATTTCAAACTAAAGTGGTATGGCGGAGGGAGGGCCCACTATAAATAAACTGTGGTTGGCTTGAGTGGAAGTTGACGGGGTTGGTTAGTATTCTATTTCAAACTAAAGTGGTATGTTGGAGGGAGGGCCCACTATAAATAAACTGTGGTTGGCTTGAGTGGAAGTTGACGGGGTTGGTTAGTATGTTATTTCAAACTAAAGTGGTATGTTGGAGGGAGGGCCTACTATAAATAAACTGTGGTTGGCTTGAGTGGAAGTTGACGGGGTTGGTTAGTATTCTATTTCAAACTAAAGTGGTGTGGTGGAGGGAGGGCCCACTATAAATAAACTGTGGTTGGCTTGAGTGGTAGTTGACGGGGTTGGTTAGTATTCTATTTCAAACTAAAGTGGTATGTTGGAGGGAGGGCCCACTATAAATAAACTGTGGTTGGCTTGAGTGGTAGTTGACGGGGTTGTTTAGTATTCTATTTCAAACTAAAGTGGTGTGTTGGAGGGAGGGCCCACTATAAATAAACTGTGGTTGGCTTGAGTGGTAGTTGACGGGGTTGGTTAGTATGTTATTTCAAACTAAAGTGGTATGGTGGAGGGTGGACCCACTATAAATAAACTGTGGTTGGCTTGAGTGGAAGTTGACGGGGTTGGTTAATATACTATTTCAAACTAAAGTGGTATGTTGGAGGGAGGGCCCACTATAAATAAACTGTGGTTGGCTTGAGTGGAAGTTGACGGGGTTGGTTAGTATGTTATTTCAAACTAAAGTGGTATGGCGGAGGGAGGGCCCACTATAAATAAACTGTGGTTGGCTTGAGTGGAAGTTGACGGGGTTGGTTAGTATTCTATTTCAAACTAAAGTGGTATGTTGGAGGGAGGGCCCACTATAAATAAACTGTGGTTGGCTTGAGTGGAAGTTGACGGGGTTGGTTAGTATGTTATTTCAAACTAAAGTGGTATGTTGGAGGGAGGGCCTACTATAAATAAACTGTGGTTGGCTTGAGTGGAAGTTGACGGGGTTGGTTAGTATTCTATTTCAAACTAAAGTGGTGTGGTGGAGGGAGGGCCCACTATAAATAAACTGTGGTTGGCTTGAGTGGTAGTTGACGGGGTTGGTTAGTATTCTATTTCAAACTAAAGTGGTATGTTGGAGGGAGGGCCCACTATAAATAAACTGTGGTTGGCTTGAGTGGAAGTTGACGGGGTTGGTTAGTATTCTATTTCAAACTAAAGTGGTATGTTGGAGGGAGGGCCCACTATAAATAAACTGTGGTTGGCTTGAGTGGAAGTTGACGGGGTTGGTTAGTATGTTATTTCAAACTAAAGTGGTATGTTGGAGGGAGGGCCTACTATAAATAAACTGTGGTTGGCTTGAGTGGAAGTTGACGGGGTTGGTTAGTATTCTATTTCAAACTAAAGTGGTATGTTGGAGGGAGGGCCCACTATAAATAAACTGTGGTTGGCTTGAGTGGAAGTTGACGGGGTTGGTTAGTATGTTATTTCAAACTAAAGTGGTGTGGTGGAGGGAGGGCCCACTATAAATAAACTGTGGTTGGCTTGAGTGGAAGTTGACGGGGTTGGTTAGTATTCTATTTCAAACTAAAGTGGTATGTTGGAGGGAGGGCCCACTATAAATAAACTGTGGTTGGCTTGAGTGGAAGTTGACGGGGTTGGTTAGTATGTTATTTCAAACTAAAGTGGTATGGTGGAGGGAGGGCCCACTATAAATAAACTGTGGTTGGCTTGAGTGGAAGTTGACGCGGTTGGTTAGTATGTTATTTCAAACTAAAGTGGTATGTTGGAGGGAGGGCCTACTATAAATAAACTGTGGTTGGCTTGAGTGGAAGTTGACGGGGTTGGTTAGTATGTTATTTCAAACTTAAGTGGTGTGGTGGAGGGTGGGACCACTATAAATAAACTGTGGTTTGCTTGAGTGGAAGTTGACGGGGTTGGTTAGTATGTTATTTCAAACTTAAGTGGTGTGGTGGAGGGTGGGCCCACTATAAATAAACTGTGGTTGGCTTGAGTGAAAGTTGACGGGGTTGGTTAGTTTCCTATTTCAAACTAAAGTGGTGTGGTGGAGGGAGGGCCCACTATAAATAAACTGTGGTTGGCTTAGTGGAAGTTGACGGGGTTGGTTAGTATGTTATTTCAAACTTAAGTGGTATGGCGGAGGGAGGGCCTACTATAAATAAACTGTGGTTGGCTTGAGTGAAAGTTGACGGGGTTGGTTAGTTTCCTATTTCAAACTTAAGTGGTATGGCGGAGGGAGGGCCCACTATAAATAAACTGTGGTTGGCTTGAGTGGTAGTTGACGGGGTTGGTTAGTATTCTATTTCAAACTTAAGTGGTATGGCGGAGGGAAGGCCCACTATAAATAAACTGTGGTTGGCTTGAGTGGAAGTTGACGGGGTTGGTTAGTATGTTATTTCAAACTTAAGTGGTGTGGTGGAGGGTGGGCCCACTATAAATAAACTGTGGTTGGCTTGAGTGAAAGTTGACGGGGTTGGTTAGTTTCCTATTTCAAACTAAAGTGGTGTGGTGGAGGGAGGGTCCACTATAAATAAACTGTGGTTGGCTTGAGTGAAAGTTGACGGGGTTGGTTAGTTTCCTATTTCAAACTTAAGTGGTGTGGTGGAGGGAGGGCCCACTATAAATAAACTGTGGTTGGCTTGAGTGAAAGTTGACGGGGTTGGTTAGTTTCCTATTTCAAACTTAAGTGGTATGGCGGAGGGAGGGCCCACTATAAATAAACTGTGGTTGGCTTGAGTGGAAGTTGACGGGGTTGGTTAGTATGTTATTTCAAACTTAAGTGGTGTGGTGGAGGGTGGGCCCACTATAAATAAACTGTGGTTGGCTTGAGTGAAAGTTGACGGGGTTGGTTAGTTTCCTATTTCAAACTAAAGTGGTGTGGTGGAGGGAGGGTCCACTATAAATAAACTGTGGTTGGCTTGAGTGAAAGTTGACGGGGTTAGTTAGTTTCCTATTTCAAACTTAAGTGGTGTGGTGGAGGGAGGGCCCACTATAAATAAACTGTGGTTGGCTTGAGTGGAAGTTGACGGGGTTGGTTAGTATGTTATTTCAAACTTAAGTGGTGTGGTGGAGGGTGGGCCCACTATAAATAAACTGTGGTTGGCTTGAGTGAAAGTTGACGGGGTTGGTTAGTTTCCTATTTCAAACTAAAGTGGTATGGTGGAGGGAGGGCCTACTATAAATAAACTGTGGTTGGCTTGAGTGGAAGTTGACGGGGTTGGTTAGTATTCTATTTCAAACTAAAGTGGTGTGGTGGAGGGAGGGCCTACTATAAATAAACTGTGGTTGGCTTGAGTGGAAGTTGACGGGGTTGGTTAGTATGTTATTTCAAACTTAAGTGGTGTGGTGGAGGGTGGGCCCACTATAAATAAACTGTGGTTGGCTTGAGTGAAAGTTGACGGGGTTGGTTAGTTTCCTATTTCAAACTAAAGTGGTGTGGTGGAGGGAGGGCCTACTATAAATAAACTGTGGTTGGCTTGAGTGGATGTTGACGGGGTTGGTTAGTATTCTATTTCAAACTAAAGTGGTATGTTGGAGGGAGGGCCCACTATAAATAAACTGTGGTTGGCTTGAGTGAAAGTTGACGGGGTTGGTTAGTTTCCTATTTCAAACTAAAGTGGTGTGGTGGAGGGAGGGCCTACTATAAATAAACTGTGGTTGGCTTGAGTGGAAGTTGACGGGGTTGGTCAGTATGTTATTTCAAACTAAAGTGGTATGGAGGAGGGAGGGCCTACTATAAATAAACTGTGGTTGGCTTGAGTGGAAGTTGACGGGGTTGGTTAGAATGTTATTTCAAACTAAAGTGGTATGGTGGAGGGAGGGCCCACTATAAATAAACTGTGGTTGGCTTGAGTGGAAGTTGACGGGGTTGGTTAGTATGTTATTTCAAACTAAAGTGGTATGTTGGAGGGAGGGCCTACTATAAATAAACTGTGGTTGTCTTGAGTGGAAGTTGACGGGGTTGGTTAGTATGTTATTTCAAACTAAAGTGGTATGGCGGAGGGAGGGCCTACTATAAATAAACTGTGGTTGGCTTGAGTGGAAGTTGACGGGGTTGGTTAGTATGTTATTTCAAACTAAAGTGGTATGGCGGAGGGAGGGCCCACTATAAATAAACTGTGGTTGGCTTGAGTGGAAGTTGACGGGGTTGGTTAGTATTCTATTTCAAACTTAAGTGGTGTGGCGGAGGGAGGGCCCACTATAAATAAACTGTGGTTGGCTTGAGTGGAAGTTGACGCGGTTGGTTAGTATTCTATTTCAAACTTAAGTGGTATGGCGGAGGGAGGGCCCACTATAAATAAACTGTGGTTGGCTTGAGTGGAAGTTGACGGGGTTGGTTAGTATTCTATTTCAAACTTAAGTGGTATGGCGGAGGGAGGGCCCACTATAAATAAACTGTGGTTGGCTTGAGTGGTAGTTGACGGGGTTGGTTAGTTTCCTATTTCAAACTAAAGTGGTATGTTGGAGGGAGGGCCCACTATAAATAAACTGAGGTTGGCTTGAGTGGTAGTTGACGGGGTTGGTTAGTTTCCTATTTCAAACTAAAGTGGTGTGGTGGAGGGAGGGCCTACTATAAATAAACTGTGGTTGGCTTGAGTGGAAGTTGACGGGGTTGGTTAGTATGTTATTTCAAACTTAAGTGGTGTGGTGGAGGGTGGGCCCACTATAAATAAACTGTGGTTAGCTTGAGTGGTAGTTGACGGGGTTGGTTAGTATTCTATTTCAAACTAAAGTGGTATGGCGGAGGGAGGGCCCACTATAAATAAACTGTGGTTGGCTTGAGTGGAAGTTGACGGGGTTGGTTAGTATGTTATTTCAAACTAATGTGATATGGTGGAGGGAGGGCTCACTATAAATAAACTGTGGTTGGCTTGAGTGGAAGTTGACGGGGTTGGTTAGTATGCTATTTCAAACTAATGTGATATGGTGGAGGGAGGGCTCACTATAAATAAACTGTGGTTGGCTTGAGTGGAAGTTGACGGGGTTGGTTAGTATTCTATTTCAAACTAATGTGATATGGTGGAGGGAGGGCTCACTATAAATAAACTGTGGTTGGCTTGAGTGGAAGTTGACGGGGTTGGTTAGTATTCTATTTCAAACTAATGTGATATGGTGGAGGGAGGGCTCACTATAAATAAACTGTGGTTGGCTTGAGTGGAAGTTGACGGGGTTGGTTAGTATGCTATTTCAAACTAATGTGATATGGTGGAGGGAGGGCTCACTATAAATAAACTGTGGTTGGCTTGAGTGGAAGTTGACGGGGTTGGTTAGTATGCTATTTCAAACTAATGTGATATGGTGGAGGGAGGGCTCACTATAAATAAACTGTGGTTGGCTTGAGTGGAAGTTGACGGGGTTGGTTAGTATTCTATTTCAAACTAATGTGATATGGTGGAGGGAGGGCTCACTATAAATAAACTGTGGTTGGCTTGAGTGGAAGTTGACGGGGTTGGTTAGTATGCTATTTCAAACTAATGTGATATGGTGGAGGGAGGGCTCACTATAAATAAACTGTGGTTGGCTTGAGTGGAAGTTGACGGGGTTGGTTAGTATGCTATTTCAAACTAATGTGATATGGTGGAGGGAGGGCTCACTATAAATAAACTGTGGTTGGCTTGAGTGGAAGTTGACGGGGTTGGTTAGTATTCTATTTCAAACTAATGTGATATGGTGGAGGGAGGGCTCACTATAAATAAACTGTGGTTGGCTTGAGTGGAAGTTGACGGGGTTGGTTAGTATGCTATTTCAAACTAATGTGATATGGTGGAGGGAGGGCTCACTATAAATAAACTGTGGTTGGCTTGAGTGGAAGTTGACGGGGTTGGTTAGTATTCTATTTCAAACTAATGTGATATGGTGGAGGGAGGGCTCACTATAAATAAACTGTGGTTGGCTTGAGTGGAAGTTGACGGGGTTGGTTAGTATGCTATTTCAAACTAATGTGATATGGTGGAGGGAGGGCTCACTATAAATAAACTGTGGTTGGCTTGAGTGGAAGTTGACGGGGTTGGTTAGTATTCTATTTCAAACTAATGTGATATGGTGGAGGGAGGGCTCACTATAAATAAACTGTGGTTGGCTTGAGTGGAAGTTGACGGGGTTGGTTAGTATTCTATTTCAAACTAATGTGATATGGTGGAGGGAGGGCTCACTATAAATAAACTGTGGTTGGCTTGAGTGGAAGTTCACGGGGTTGGTTAGTATGCTATTTCAAACTAATGTGATATGGTGGAGGGAGGGCTCACTATAAATAAACTGTGGTTGGCTTGAGTGGAAGTTCACGGGGTTGGTTAGTATGCTATTTCAAACTAATGTGATATGGTGGAGGGAGGGCTCACTATAAATAAACTGTGGTTGGCTTGAGTGGAAGTTGACGGGGTTGGTTAGTATGCTATTTCAAACTAATGTGATATGGTGGAGGGAGGGCTCACTATAAATAAACTGTGGTTGGCTTGAGTGGAAGTTGACGGGGTTGGTTAGTATGCTATTTCAAACTAATGTGATATGGTGGAGGGAGGGCTCACTATAAATAAACTGTGGTTGGCTTGAGTGGAAGTTGACGGGGTTGGTTAGTATGCTATTTCAAACTAATGTGATATGGTGGAGGGAGGGCCCAATATAAATAAACTGTGGTTGGCTTGAGTGGTAGTTGACGGGGTTCGTTAGTATGCTATTTCAAACTAAAGTGGTATGGTGGAGGGTGGACCCACTATAAATAAACTGTGGTTGGCTTGAGTGGAAGTTGACGGGGTTGGTTAGTATGCTATTTCAAACTAAAGTGGTATGGTGGAGGGTGGACCCACTATAAATAAACTGTGGTTGGCTTGAGTGGTAGTTGACGGGGTTGGTTAGTATGCTATTTCAAACTAAAGTGGTATGGTGGAGGGTGGACCCACTATAAATAAACTGTGGTTGGCTTGAGTGGTAGTTGACGGGGTTGGTTAGTATGCTATTTCAAACTAAAGTGGTATGGTGGAGGGTGGACCCACTATAAATAAACTGTGGTTGGCTTGAGTGGTAGTTGACGGGGTTGGTTAGTATGCTATTTCAAACTAAAGTGGTATGGTGGAGGGTGGACCCACTATAAATAAACTGTGGTTGGCTTGAGTGGTAGTTGACGGGGTTGGTTAGTATGCTATTTCAAACTTAAGTGGTATGGTGGAGGGTGGACCCACTATAAATAAACTGTGGTTGGCTTGAGTGGTAGTTGACGGGGTTGGTTAGTATGCTATTTCAAACTAAAGTGGTATGGTGGAGGGTGGACCCACTATAAATAAACTGTGGTTGGCTTGAGTGGTAGTTGACGGGGTTGGTTAGTATGCTATTTCAAACTAAAGTGGTATGGTGGAGGGTGGACCCACTATAAATAAACTGTGGTTGGCTTGAGTGGTAGTTGACGGGGTTGGTTAGTATGCTATTTCAAACTAAAGTGTTATGGTGGAGGGTGGACCCACTATAAATAAACTGTGGTTGGCTTGAGTGGTAGTTGACGGGGTTGTTTAGTATGCTATTTCAAACTTAAGTGGTATGGTGGAGGGTGGACCCACTATAAATAAACTGTGGTTGGCTTGAGTGGTAGTTGACGGGGTTGGTTAGTATGCTATTTCAAACTAAAGTGGTATGGTGGAGGGTGGACCCACTATAAATAAACTGTGGTTGGCTTGAGTGGTAGTTGACGGGGTTGGTTAGTATGCTATTTCAAACTAAAGTGGTATGGTGGAGGGTGGACCCACTATAAATAAACTGTGGTTGGCTTGAGTGGTAGTTGACGGGGTTGGTTAGTATGCTATTTCAAACTAAAGTGTTATGGTGGAGGGTGGACCCACTATAAATAAACTGTGGTTGGCTTGAGTGGTAGTTGACGGGGTTGTTTAGTATGCTATTTCAAACTTAAGTGGTATGGTGGAGGGTGGACCCACTATAAATAAACTGTGGTTGGCTTGAGTGGTAGTTGACGGGGTTGTTTAGTATTCTATTTCAAAATTTTTGACTTTTTTACTGAATGCTGAACTGACATTTGGAGGAATAGTTTTATTTGGTGAAGAGGTTATGTTAGTGTTAAAGTTTGTGCAATGGATTTTTAAACAGCGAGTAAATCACTCCAATTTTCAGAACAATAAAACATATCAATTGACGTCATTTTTGAAAAAAAAAAAAATAGTATTAATACTGTGTGTCCATTAAATTAAGGATTATATTGAAAAAATGGGTTAACATAAAAAGTTCATAAATAAATTTTGAGCTTAACTTGTGAGATAATATTAGATAGAATAAAACTCGAACACAAGATCTCACAAAAATTACGTTTACTTAATCAAACGCGTTTCAACCACAAAGTCCCCATTCTCAATGATACATAACTAAACTATAACTATCTCAATCATTTATTTAATTAATTTTTTAAGGCGTCATCATCGACTATTAAAACAAGTTGATGGGTTAATTATAGAACTTACCCAGCCCTATCATGCAATATAATAAGAGCAGATCCTCTAAATGTAATGGTCACTAGTTGGTTTCTGAGCCTCGTAGGAAATTTTAAATTATATCAAAGCGTCTTACAATAAGTCTAACTTAACCTAACCTAACCTGTCACATCGTAGAGATGTATAGTTGGAACCATTACATCCATAAATCTTCAACTTTTTATCTAATTTAGCGTGTTATCAGTTGATAATAGACAAGATATGAACAAAACACTTTACAATGGCTGTCATCTAGTTGATAGAACCAGCATGGTAGTTGCCCAGCTCGATCATATAATATAATACAAGTTTCCACCCCACAGTTTCACTAAATAGTCCAAATGTAAGTTTCTTGGAGCTTTTAGGAAATGTTAAATTGTATTGGTAGATCGAGGAGTCTTACACAGTTGGGTAAGTTTGTTTAAAACAGTTGTTACACAGGTTTTCTGAATGTCGTAATTGCAATTGACGTCGACAAGGCCCTAACTGGCCTTCGAAGCTGAACAAATGTAGAGGAGCCTCCACTCGCTACGCTCGTGTCGGTGATTCGACTTCAGACTTTTTCTTAGAAGGTCAGGACTGGAATTTACATTTTTGACAATAACTTCGCTATTTGTCATCGTAGAGAGGTTGGCATTATTAGATTAATAATTGAAATTTGCAAACATTTATCTTATTTACTGTTTTAACTAGATGTTGACAAAAAACTCTAAATGACCGCCGTTTTACAATTTTCAATTCTATTTTTCTGAATTTCAATTAAGTTGTATATTGGTACACAAACTAATTTCGCTCAAAATACTAAAATGAGCCTCTATAATAAATTCCATGTTTCTATCTTAAATTTGTGGCCGCTATCATGTTTACGTACAGATGGGTTGTCGAAAATCATTTTTTCGATTTCCTGAGGAGATCAGACGAGAAATAGAAATCGAATTTTTTTAAGATTACCGAACTTCTATATTTCGTACTTTGGGTAACAAAAACCTCGAATTTTCGTTACTTGTCCGCTAGAATACAGATCTTGGTGTTGTATTGAACAGATCACAAAATTGAACAAAATAAACTATTTTATAGATGACAATACTAAATTTGAAGTTCCTGTCTAAATTTTAGAATTCACAAATCGTGCTTATGTGCGGACCACAACGTAACGTCGAAATGTTTGACGAATACCAACCTAACCCTAACCTAACCTCACCTAATCCAACCTAACCTAACCTAACCTAACCTAACCTCACCTAACCTAACCTAACCTAACCTAACCTAACCTAACCTAACCTAACCTAACCTAACCTAACCTAACCTAACCTAACCTAACCTAACCTCACCTAACCTCACCTAACCTAACCTAACCTAACGTAACCTAACCTAACCTAACCTAACCCGTACTGTACAGAACGGAAGCACAGATCTACAAAGAAGGTCTTTTATTGGCGGTTTTATTAAACTTTCCAACCAGCTTTAACGAGAAAGCCTGCCAATAAGACCACAACTCAGACATGAAGACATCTCCTTGACTATTACCGTAACTGTTTCAAGGCTGGATTAGTCTACGTGACACAATTATTCCGCTTGATCACGTCCAACCTGTCAACAATACTTCGGGCACGATCACACTCGTGTCTTCTTGTCAGTTGGAACGAGCTAAGCGCTCAAATTGCATTTACTACTTCCTGCATTGTCCTGGGAAAGTGCAGGATATTTGTGCGAATTTCATATAAGGAATTTCGAATAGCAGCCTTACTAACAAGGTAAACAAGAAATGATTTAAAAAAACAGCTGCGAAAAACATACCCACCGCTTTCTGATAGGTGGATACAGCTCGTTTCGAAAAATTTCCAACGATTTACGAAAAATTGATTAAGATTAGTTGAGAGTTTTTAAAGGATGCGGAGCGGAGAACTAACGCAAAGGATCTTGATTGGACGTAATCTCTTCCAATTCTGAATGACATTTTATGATTAAAATCAGTAAAACATTTCGCCCTGTAGTGGCGTTCCACTCAACTGAGTTGAAGAAAAATGTTTTGTCAGTGGCGTTCGACAATACGTTATCGAAGAGAATATAGATTTCGCTCAATGAAAATCGTCCTATCCAAATAACTTAGGTACCTTTGTAAAGCTAATGTTCCAAACTTTCATACTCATACAACCAAAAGTCCATAAATACGTGGGGTGGCATAGCTCCGAATCATAGAAGTGGAACGTGTGCCATGATTCCGAATATAAATATTGAATTCGGAGTTGTGGCCGAACATGGGCATTTTTCGAATCTATGACACCAACACTAAAATAAGTAGCCGACTGTCTTATAACTCCGAATAATGGCGACAGTAAGAGGGGGGGGGGATTAATGCTCGGCCTATCAGATGAAGTACAAGTGGCGAAGAAACGGAAGAATTGTGGTACAGAAAAATAACACTACTAGTTTTTACAATAATGCAGCATTTTATTGCAAGTTTATTGCTCATTAGAAAAATATTCGTTGAGTACGAAGGTTTTTTTGGGGATAGGTGTTACTCTTCTTCTGTACCTCCACCTCGCCAAACAATGACGACCTCGAAACCCCCTTCTCCATTCTTCCGTCACTCTACAGACTCCTATCACTAGTCAGACATCTTAAACTTTTCGAAGATATGGAATTTTATGATTCGATGCTGTGGCACGGTTATAAAATTCGATCTTCTTAATATTCGGTCCTATAAAACATCTGTTTCCCGGAGTTGTTAACTAACTCACTTTTCGATGTTATGGCATAGCACCAATAAATAATATGTGATAAATCGCTAAAGTTAATTGGTCTCGCCGCTAGACGTAAACATTTGTCGAAGCAGAAGACAAATTACGTCAGTTTTGTTTAAATTTTACAAGTCCACATTACTGATTTACCAACTCCACATCGACACTATTTCTCCTTCTTTCCTTCTATGCCTTCCAAATTATTGTCACTCTTATAGTTTGCTCTGTGCAGACATTCTACTAGACCATTACTTTAAGTTTATTTTATAACTTTTGTTTTTATTATATAGATGAAGTCTAAGCCCCTTTCTCTACAAAATGTTATATTATAAGTTGGGTTTTGGATAAAATCAGTATTTTTAGTGAATTTTTTTTTAAATAGTCCTACTTTTTGAAGAGTGATTTGAATAACCGTTATCAAAAATTGTCAATTATAACCTGATAAGAGTTACTTTAAAAAAAGTGGAAAATTAAAGAGTGATTTGAATAACCGTTTATAATAAAAACTGTAAATTATAACCTGATAAGAGTTACTTTAATCAAATGTGGAAAATAGAAGAGTGATTTGAATAACCGTTACAAAAATTGTAAATTATTATCTGATAAATTACTTTAAAAAATATGGATAATAAAAGAGTGATTAGAATAACCTTTAACAAAAATTGTAAATTATTATCTGATAAGAGTGGCTTTAAAAAATATAGAAAATAGAAGAGTGATTGATCAACCGTTAACAAAAATTGTAAATTATTATCTGATAAATTACTTTAAAAAATATGGAAAATAAAAGAGTGATTAAAATAACCTTTAACAAAAATTGTAAATTATAATCTGATAAGAGTGGCTTTAAAAAATGTGGAAAATGGAAGAGTGATTTGAATAACCGTTACAAAAATTGTAAATTATTATCTGATAAGAGTTACTTTAAAAAATATGGAAAATATAAGAGTGGTTTGAATAACCGTTAATAACAAAAATTGTAAATTATTATCTGATAAGAGTTACTTTAAAATAAAAAATGTGGAAAATAAAAGAGTGATTTGAATAACTGTTAATAATACAAATTGTAAAGTATAACCTGCCAAGAGGTACTTTAAAAAAATGTGGAAAATAAAAGAGTGATTTGAATAACTGTTAATAATACAAATTGTAAATTATTATCTGATAAGAGTTACTTTAAAAAATGTGGAAAATAGAAGAGTGGTTTGAATAACCGTTAATAACAAAAATTGTAAATTATTATCTGATAAGAGTTACTTTAAAATAAAAAATGTGGAAAATAAAAGAGTGATTTGAATAACCGTTAGTAATAAAAATTGTAAATTTTATTATAACCTGATAAGAGATACTTTAAAAAATGTGGAAAATAAAAGAAACATTTTGAATAACCGTTAACAAAAATTGTAAATTATAATCTGATAAGAGTTACTTTAAAAAATATAGAAAATAGAAGAGAGATTGATCAACCGTTAACAAAAATTGTAAATTATTATCTGATAAGAGTTACTTTAAAAAATATATAAAATAGAAGAGTGATTGATCAACCGTTAACAAAAATTGTAAATTATTATCTGATAAATTACTTTAGAAAATATGGAACATAGAAGAGTGATTTGAATAACCGTTAACAAAAATTGTAAATTATAATATGATAAGAGTGGCTTTAAAAAATATAGAAAATAGAATAGTGATTGATCAACAGTTAACAAAAATTGTAAATTATTATCTGATAAGAGTTACTTTAAAAATATATAAAATAGAAGAGAGATTGATCAACCGTTAACAAAAATTGTAAATTATTATCTGATAAATTACTTTAGAAAATATGGAACATAGAAGAGTGATTTGAATAACCGTTAACAAAAATTGTAAATTATAATATGATAAGAGTGGCTTTAAAAAATATAGAAAATAGAATAGTGATTGATCAACAGTTAACAAAAATTGTAAATTATTATCTGATAGAGTTACTTTAAAAATATATAAAATAGAAGAGTGATTGATCAACCGTTAACAAAAATTGTAAATTATAATCTGATAACAGTTCATTTAAAAAATGTGGAAAATAAGAAATTTTTTTAAACAAAAATATAGGTAAATTCAAAAGGAACCGGGAAAGCTTTTCATCTTTCAAATCAGGTTTATCTTGACCAACTCTATCTGACAAATACTTATTTGGATTAGAAATCAAATTGCAATTCGAAATCATATATTATAGTGTCTTTAGACGAATACAACGTAAATTTAACGACACAATCGTAGCGTATAAGTTTTAAAAGTAGTTTTTGTGAGATGCGAGACAAACAATTCAATGGATATTATAAGATAGGTTGCATTTTTATTAATTTATCTTTTTTATGGTCTGTAGGTAAAACCAAGAACCCTTAAAATTTCACGCGTGTGTCTACAATTAAACTGCCTCTTTGAAGACTTCGACTTTATAAAAATAACTGTTCCTATATGCCTAAGTGGTGTAGTTATATCAAACGCTTGAAACTGTTATTTGTTATTATCTCTAATGTTAATCCATTTATAACAGACTAAATTAGATTAGACAATTCTACATGTAAATAGTAACAATCCCACTTCTCACAAGCGGATTTGAAGTATTTAATTTTGGTTTTACGGTTTTTTTACCGAACAGTCAACTTTCCTTATGACTTCGAGAAGCCATCACTTTTGTCTTCATGTTAATCGGAAACACATGTCACCTTGAAATGATCTTCAAGTTCAAGGTTACCTTCAAGATAATTGTACAGTATTAATTTACATAACTCGTCATCTTTCCTCCGCTGCAACGTTTTACTAATAGGCTTATTTAGAAGTGACCTCAACGTAGGATATTGCCGTTTAATATTTTGACTTTCAGGAAGAAAACAAGTTTATGGGCGCCGTAATGGTACTAACCCAGCCCAATCATAAAGGTAGATGCTTTAATGTAATGTCCAAAGGGGTCCTGTAAGGAATGAGATGTATTGGTAGATCAAGGTGTTTTAAGTAGTGCTGAAAGTTCGTTTAACCTAACCTAACCTATCTAAAGACATTCAGGAAGAAAACAAGTTGATGGGCCCCGTAATGGTACTAGCCCAGCCCAATCATAAAGGTAGATACTTTAAATGAAATGTCCAAAGGGGTCTTGTAAGGAATGAGATGTATTGGTAGATCAAGGTGTTTTAAATAGTGCTGAAAGTTCGTTTAACCTAACCTAACCTATCTAAAGACTTTCAGGAAGAAAACAAGTTTATGGGTGCCGTAATGGTACTAGCCCAGCCCAATAAAAGGTTGATGCTTTTATGTAATGTCGAAAAGGGTTTGTAAGGAATGAGATGTATTGGTAGATCAAGGTGTTTTAAATAGTGCTGAAAGTTTGTTTAACCTAACATAACCTCATTCAGGAAGGAAAAAAGTTGATGGGCACTATAATGGTACTTAACTAGCCTAATCATAAAGGCAGATACTTTAAATGTAATCTCCAAAAGAGTTTCTAAGAAATGAGTTGTATTGGTAGATTAAGGGTTCTTAAATAGTACTGAAAGTTCGTTTAACCTAACCTAACCTGTGTAAAGACATTCAGAAAGAAAAAAAGTTGATGGGCGCTCTAATGGTACTTAACTAGCCTAATCATAAAGGCAGATGTTTTAAATGTAATGTCCAAAAGAGTTTCTAAGAAATGAGTTGTATTGGTAGATTAAGGGTTCTTAAATAGTGCTGAAAGTTCGTTTAACCTAACATAACCTGTGTAAAGACATTCAGAAAGAAAAAAAGTTGATGGGCGCTCTAATGGTACTTAACTAGCCTAATCATAAAGGCAGATGTTTTAAATGTAATGTCCAAAAGAGTTTCTAAGAAATGAGTTGTATTGGTAGATTAAGGGTTCTTAAATAGTGCTGAAAGTTCGTTTAACCTAACCTAACCTGTGTAAAGACATTCAGAAAGAAAAAAAGTTGATGGGCGCTCTAATGGTACTTAACTAGCCTAATCATAAAGGCAGATGTTTTAAATGTAATGTCCAAAAGAGTTTCTAAGAAATGAGTTGTATTGGTAGATTAAGGGTTCTTAAATAGTGCTGAAAGTTCGTTTAACCTAACCTAACCTGTGTAAAGACATTCAGAAAGAAAAAAAGTTGATGGGCGCTCTAATGGTACTTAACTAGCCTAATCATAAAGGTAGATGCTTTAAATGTAATGTCCAAAAGGGTCTTGTAATAAAAGATTTGTATTGGTAGATCAAAGGGTCTTAAATAGTGCTGAAAGTTCGTTTAGCCTAACCTAACCTATGTAAAGACATTCAGGAAGAAAACAATTTGAGGGGCACTATAATGGTACTTAACTAGCCTAATCATAAAGGTAGATGCTTTAAATGTAATGTCCAAAAGGGTCTTGTAATAAAAGATTTGTATTGGTAGATCAAAGGGTCTTAAATATTGCTGAAAGTTCGTTTAGCCTAACCTAACCTATGTAAAGACATTCAGGAAGAAAACAATTTGAGTAGCACTATAATGGTACTAACCCAGCCCAATCATAAAGGTTGATGCTTTTATGTAATGTCCAAAAGTTAGTTTCTTTGGTCTTATAGGAAATGAGTTATATTGTTACAACAAGGGGTCTTAAATAGTGCTGAAAGTTCTTTTAACTTAACCTAACCTATTTAAAGACATTCAGGAAGAAAACAAGTTGAGTAGCACTATAATATTACTAACCCAGCCCAATCATAAAGGTAGATGCTTTTATGTAATGTCCAAAAGTTAGTTTCTTTGGTCTTATAGGAAATGAGTTATATTGTTACAACAAGGGATCTTAAATAGTGCTGAAAGTTCGTTGAACCTAACCTAACCTAAGTAAAGACATTCAGGAAGAAAACAAGTTGATGGGCGCCATAATGGTACTAAAACAGTCCGATCATAAAGGTAGATGCTTTAATGTAATGTCAGTATTTCTATAATGTTCACTTTGTTGTGAAATTTCATGTTGCCATAATATTTTTCCTACCATACTTACAGTTCTATTTTACGTGAAAATCAGTCAAAAATCAAAGGTGGACATTTCCGACGATTACCACATACATAGGCGATTTTATTTGCCTCAAGAAATATAGAAAAATTATCTAAGCTACGACAAACACTAGGACGCAAGTCTATTAATCAACCTTTTTTAATTGACCAGGTAGAGGAAGTCGACACTCCTGTAACACGCGTGACGTGATGATTCATAGCTCGAGAGTTGAAAGGATACATCGCTATGACGTCATCTTCATGTACGGCAAATAAAAATCGATGAGTTGCCTCACAATGACACAGTTTGTTAGGTTGGTATTGTGTCTTTCTTTCATAATCGCAAAGATTAATCACTTTGGTATAGAGGTCATCTTTATATAATTGTAATACATTTTTTGGCTAATCTTATGGCCTTCGGAAACCGAGAAAGTTATTTTTGACGTCGTTGTCGTCTGTACGTAAGCACGATAGCGGTCACAAAAATTAAAATACGAAAATGAAATTTGATATAGAGGACTATACTGTGCCCCTTATTGAAACAGAACATAATTGAATTGAAGGTGACAAAATGGCGACCATTTTAAACAGTTGTTTGTTCATTACTCGTGTGTTATTCATCTTGCAACGCTCTGAATTAGACAAAATGGTATCAACCCAACCTCTCTACGATGACAAACAGCGAAAATGTAATTTCTAAACCTAACCTTTCAAGTAACTGTGATATAGTTACGAGAAACAATACACGACGTTTCGAGTGTATAAATCAACTCCCGTTATCAAGTGCCTAACTTACAAACTAAAACATACAGACAGAACACACGCCTAGATGTCTAGGCCTATGTTCAGAAACTAAACCTAATGAAAAAACACCCAGGATAAACCCTGAGTGGTCAAAAACTAAAAAGAAACTCACTTGTGATCAGTTTTATAGTTTTTGAGTTTCTTTTTAGTTTCTGACCGCTCAGGGTTTGTCCTGAGTGTTTTTTCTTTAGGTTTAGTTTTTGAATATAGGCCTACACATCTAGACGTGTGTTCTGTCTGCCTAGAACATTTCAATTTCAAATATTTTCACAACTTTGAGCGCATGTAGCTCCTAAACGGTTAATGCTATCGAAAAATATTCAAGAATAAAAATGTCTTAAATTATTGTGTTCTGTTCAAAATCACTATAAAAGAAAATTTATAGCTGAGGACCATACTGGGAAAATGACTGATAAGTCTAGATAAGACTAGTTTTAACTGATAAAATCCCGTGATGTTACTTTTGAAAATTGTTTTGTAACTTTTGTACTTATCGAATAAAAAGCTGTCACACTCTGTATATATTACAATACCACAAAATAACTTTAAATTTATTTAAACTTCGTTGTAATTCCAAACCTGTTAAAGTATTTTTCAAACAAACTATTTCAACTGAAACTTTTTCAAGTTTTACTCAAGGACTACTTTAGGGTTACGGTTCAGTTCCCCCCATATTGATGTCATCAACCTCCACTATCGATACTTTTTATAACTTTACTTTAAGGGATGGCCTCACTCGTCTCCGTTTACAGTCACTTCCTTGTCTCTCTATAAACAGTCTATTATCGATTAGGTTTCTAAGGTAAACATTCCCTTCCCCCAGGTATTAAGCAACTACTATTTCTAGTAAATCAGCTTATGCAATTTAGTAGTTAATAATCGATTTTTGTTTTTTTACTGGACTTATTTAAGAATCAGAAATAATGTTATATTCTCTTATCTGATAACATAAACACGCCCTTGGTGTAAATATTGTATAATTTAAATAGAACATTTTAACGGTAGTAAAGTTTATATTTTGTATTTTCTTAATTATTCCTGAACCATAATATTTTACTCGTGAAATTGCACACGTTTTTGGATCTTTTAAAATTATTAAAATTTAATCAAAATCTGAAGCGCCGATTTTGAGAAATACATCATTTATAACAACCCCATGGCAGATTATATACATATATTTTTTTATAACTCAAGAAAGGAAGTCTTTAGAGGTGGCGACCAATATGTTTTGTTTGGGTCCTTGGACGCTACTCTAGAGACAAATTTGACCATAATCGGTTGCGCTGAATTTGAGAAAATACGTCTTTTATAACAGCCCTGTGGCAGATTATTATTTTTTATCGATAACTCCAAAATGGACGTCTTTAAAGATGGCGACCAATATGTTTTGTTTGTATTCAGTTACAGTTTAGTTATTGTAGCTCATGTATCACTGAGGATGGAGACTTTGTCGTTGAAACGCGTTTGATTTAGTTAACGTAATTTTTGTGAGATCTTGTGTTCGAGTTTAATTCTAGCTAATGATTCTTTTTGTTAATAACTTTTCTAAATTTTAGCTTGAATACCAAATTTAAACAAAATTGAAAACCTATTAATTTTTTGAAAATATGCAGTAAATTTTTACAATAATATTTCAAGTGAAAATTATACGACCTAGACTGGGAATCGAACCCAGGACCTTTGGCTTTACGCGCCAATGCTCTACCATCTGGGCTATCCTAGTCGCTTCCCAGCACAGGGCGTAGACTTCTCACTTGACTTTAAGTCCTGTGCTGGGAAGCGACTAGGATAGCTCAGTTGGTAGAGCATTGGCGCGTAAAGCCAAAGGTACTGGGGGTCGTATATTTTTCACTTGAAACATTATTGTAAATTCAATACTTGCTAGTAAAAACGTATAAGCGGAAAAATCAAATAATTAAAAAATCAGTAAATTTTTATAATTTATAAAGGATTTTTCGTCATACTGCTTTAAAAACAGCTGTTTTCAATACATGCATTGAGATGCTAAAGTTGTTCTTTTTAGTCCTAGGACCTAAAAACATCAGCTGAGGTCGAGGTCATCAGCTGTTACTTCGTTTATACTGATTAATTAACGATTGTAAAGCATCTATAAAAACAACCGATACTCTCGATTGTAAATAACCGTTAAAACAGCTGTTTACCTATTAATAAATAATTTGATCGATTTGAAGGTAAATAGGTTATAACATTTTAGTTTTCGTGAAATTGTTTTCTTATATTATCTGCAGTATAACGAAAAATATAGTTCATCACTTGGACCAAAAGAAGCTTTTCGATCCTCGCTCATTTTCCGGCCTCGGCCGTTAAACTTGAGCTTGTACTGAAAAGCTTCACTTTTGGTCCTAGTGATGAAATATACTATTTCTCGTTTGTCCAATTGTGTGTAAATAAAATTGAAAAACAGAAGATAAGACGAGGCGGCAACATGACAAACGTTGACAGCGGAATAGAGCTGAGTTAATGTCTTTATCAGCAGTAGTAGTTATAACATCACTTCTCCTCTACCCTGCAACTTCCCCTAACGCGCATTAGGCAAGTCCAAGCTACACGTTACGGAGAGTAATTCACCTATTTATATTATAAATATAACCTCGTAAAATTATTTAACTTAAATATTAAATCTACGACATTTTATTGATTATATTATTATATAATTATTTCTAAAGGGAAGTTTATGTTTTGTAGTTAAATAAAACAAACAAACTTTACATAAACATGTAACAAACAAAGAAACGTAGACGCATAGATTGAAGTAACTTTACGGCCTCGCGTCTGTTTAAATTCCTCATTTATACGCTTTTAAAAATCACGAACAACAGAACAAAGTAGAAACAATCTCTTACAAGAGCGAACAGAAAATGAACTAACAAAGAGCAAGATAACAACAAACGAACAAAACATCGTTGATTACAAGTTGCAAAACAGAATGAAGGATATCAGCAGAGAAAAGACAGTATACTCTATTGTCTATGCTATTAGTTAATCAAAAATGAATGGATCGTGTAGCAAAATCGCTACAAATGGCGTGTAATTACAAAATCAATACTAATAAATCTGCCAACGATCTATGTTTGTCCTCTTCGATATTGAAACCTATTCAAACGATATTAATGAGAATTAGTAACATCATAGTTTTCATTCAGAAGAAGATTTCAACTTGAGGTTTTCCGATATCTTAATTAGAAGTTGAGTAATGAAAATAAAAATTGTATTTATCGCATAAGGAACGGCAGCCTTAAAGATGCAATTTGTTCGCGGTAATCACACTATCTACTGAACCGATATCAATGAAACTTTGCAAGCTTATAGTAGCATTTTTTAAGTAGGTTTAAGACTTTGTTTCATATTGATATATTAAAAAGAAACAAAGTTATTACAAAAAATGTATATCTGTAGCAGTCGACGTTCGCGAAAGGGCAGTAAATAAATTCAAAGAAGCATTTTATCTTAGTTCAGTGTGACAATATCACGAGTTCTTTTAGTCTTCTTCATCATTTCAGACTGAATAGATATTTAATAGTTTAAGTATTAATTCTATAATAATAAATCTTTTAGCGCTCAGAAAGCGAGAAAAAGAAGGGTATTGTAACAAACAAATTAAGTTACCTTAACTACCAAATTAATAATAGTCACTTATGACAATTTTTTGTGTAGAATCAGAAAACACCATAAATTACCCATAAGTTTATAAAGCGAATTTTTATTAACCATGAAAAATTAATAAAGGTTCCCCATTTAAAGCTTTTTTTAACAGATCAACAGATGCCATGGTGGTAAAGATAAAACGATCACCCTGTATTAGTTACCTAAAATTTGACTAAAATTGGTCGACACGTTTTTACTGTGCGTACGATAAATACAGACGAAAAATTCAACAAACGATTTTTTAAAGTCAGGGTCCCCCAAAACAGATGCAAAAAAACAGGCATTCTTTTTTAAACCAATCACATTCTATATTTCATATTTCAATAAATTTTTAACGAAATCTGTAGAGACGATTTTGAGAAAAAACGTATTTTATAACAGCCTTTAGAAAGTTTTTACTGGTAACTCACGAATCGGTTTTTTTTGAAGAAACGGTTGGTTACCTCGGCGGAGGCAACACATGAGCCAAATTTGATCAAAATAAATAGTACGGCAGCTTCGCCAAAATGTCGCGTTACCAAAATTTAAAAAAATCCCAAACTGTGACTAAAATATTCCCAAATACCAAATTTGATTAAAAACGACCCACGTATTTGGTTTATAGAGAACTGAACACAAACGTCAGACATTCCAAAAAAAATACCCTTCACGTGGTACTTGTGGAAAAGTGTTATTTCCCCCTCAGATATTTTACATCGAATGTTTGAACACCGAAGTCTTGCCTATAAACAAACTCTAGGGATATAGAGTCTGGTCAGGGTCATGAGTTCGATGGCCGCATCCCGCTTCTTAGCTTCGACTGTATACCAAGTTCTATCGATTGTATTCTACATCGATAGTTATCACTGCAGAAAGGAAATCGTCTATAATCTCAAATCCGATGTATTGTTGTTCTTGAACAATCGATTGTGTTTATCCAATGAAGTAGGTCAAATGTTGACCACTATATGATTTGTGTCAACCAGCTGTTCTTTGTGTATTAAAAGTTGTTTTAGTAAATTTATTCTAGGTATATGTATGAAATGTCCATCGATCCTACGCATTGGAGTCTTTTGGCGAACATTTTAAATTTTTCGGGTCTGTTCAAGAAGAGGACCGCCCACTTGTAAGCAATTTTCTATTGAGATAAATAGAACAGACAGAATTTGATTTGACACAACAGCTGAAACGTTGTTGGCGTGTTAAGGACAGTATTTTACCAGGAACAGAAAGAATGTGGAACCAGTAGAGTTCCACAAAACAAGGATTTGTTTTAGGAACAAAAATGAAGGTCTGTCTGACGTCATCTGGAAGGACATCAATTTATATTGGGCTCCAGAACAATGAAGTGTGTATTCACATCCTATATATATAATATATAGTCAAAACCCACTGACTGATCACGAAATCTCTGGATCCAAGAAGCATAGAGCTATGAATTTGTTAACATGGTTTGGGGTAGGTTTGTAGACGCGTACTAAGAAAGGGTTTTGAAAAATTTCCACTCCAAGGGTGTTTTTTATTCCTAAAGCATATCTCTGGATCCAAGAAGCCTAGAGCTATGAATTTTTTAACATGGTTTGGGGTAGATCTGTAGACGCGTACTAAGAAAGGGTTTTGAAAATACTCCATTCCAAGGGTGTTTTTTACCTCTAAAGCATATCTCTGGAACCAAGACCCCTAGAGCTATGTTTTTTTAAACATGGTTTGGGATAGGTCTGTAGACGCGTACTAAGAAAGGGTTTTGAAAATGCTCCATTCCAATGGTGTTTTTTACCTCTAAAGCATATCTCTAGAACCAAGACCCCTAGAGCTATGAATTTTATAACATGGTTTGGGGTAGGTTTGTAGACGCGTACTAAGAAAGGGTTTTGAAAATGCTCCATTCCAATGGTGTTTTTTACCTCTAAAGCATATCTCTAGAACCAAGACCCCTAGAGCTATGAATTTTTTTAACATGGTTTGGGGTAGGTCTGTAGACGCGTACTAAGAAAGGGTTTTAAAAATGTTCCACTCCAAGAGTGTTTTTTACCCCTAAAGCATATCTCTAGAACCAAGACCCCTAGAGCTATGATTTTTTTTAACATGGTTTGGGGTAGGTCTGTAGACGCGTACTAAGAAAGGGTTTTGAAAATGCTCCATTCCAATGGTGTTTTTTACCTCTAAAGCATATCTCTAGAACCAAGACCCCTAGAGCTATGAATTTTTTTAACATGGTTTGGGGTAGGTCTGTAGACGCGTACTAAGAAAGGGTTTTGAAAATGTTCCACTCCAAGAGTGTTTTTTACCCCTAAAGCATATCTCTAGAACCAAGACCCCTAGAGCTATGAATTTTTTTAACATGGTTTGGGGTAGGTCTGTAGACGCGTACTAAGTAAGGGTTTTGAAAAATTTCCACTCCAAGGGTGTTTTTTATTCCTAAAGCATATCTCTGGATCCAAGAAGCCTAGAGCTATGAATTTTTTAACATGGTTTGGGGTAGGAATGTAGACGCGTAGGGCCTACTAAGAAATGGTTTTGAAAATGTTCAATTCCAAGAGTGTGTTTTTTACCCCTAAAGCATATCTCTGGATCCAAGAAGGATAGAGCTATGAATGTTTTGACATTGTTCAAGGTACCGGTAAGTATGTAGACGCGTAATAAGAAAGTCTTTTGAAAATGTTCCACTCCAAGGGCGTTTTTTAACCTTAAAGGATATCTCTAGATCCAAGACCCTTAGTGCTATGAATTTATAGCCTAGTCAAGAAAGTAGTGACATATACAATTATAAAGTTTAAAAAAGTAACAACCGTTTTAAATCCTAATGGAAAGATCCCTTCTTTTACCAATAGAAGGCCCAAGAAATCAACTTTTGATCATTACATTTAGAGGATATACTTGTATTATATTTTATGTTGGGTCTGGGTAAGTACCATGATGTTATAAAGTATATGTAAGACCAACAAGTCAATGCCTGAGGACACTATACGAGGCGTCCCTTGAACTCTTTGATAACCTTTTTAGATATTTTTCCTGAGCCAAAGTCAAATCAAAATATCATATTTAAAATGTTCAAAACTCCTTCGTTATTCTTACAACCGAAATTTGTTTTTTTTAATTAAACTTTTTTATTTTAACAACGGTTGTATGTATTGAATTGAAACTGAAATTATTGACACATATTTTTTTTATTTTTCAATTACGATTTTCAAAATGGCGGTTGTTTTATTTTTAACCTTAAATAACTTCAAAACGGCAAATCGTAAAAAAAAGTCCTACAAATATTTTTTTAGTTAATTTAATTACAAACATAAACGATATATATATTTTTTAAATCGGTTAAATAATAAAGTAGAATCGTCAATTTATATGAAACGAAGTACATACTAAAAAATATCTCCAGTCATGCCGCGTGATATTCAACCACAACAATCAGCTGTTTTAATTTTTGGTTGCACTAATCAGCTGAGTAAATGTTACATTGTTGAACTGTGACTAACTGTATTTAGATAACCTTTATCCATAGTTCCAAGTTTAGTTTAATGGCTGCTTTAACTGACGCAGAATATTGTGATATCCATTTTTTTGTATTTAAGTCTTTAAATTATAAAGCTCCATACCAAAATACAACAACCCGTAGTTAAAATAAAAATGTATTAAAATGAAAAAAAACAACAACAAAATGACGGATGTAAGGATAACGAAGGAAGTTTTGGACATTTTAAATTTGATTTGTCTTTGGCTCAGGAAAAATACCTAAAAAGGTTATCAGAGAGTTCAGAAACACCCCATATATTAATCGTTTTTTAATAATTTTTTTAAGTGAAAACTTCTTTTGACGCGTTTTTGCTGAGGAGTGAACGTAAGTGAACCGTCACGCTCACGTCGGTTACGCTAAATCGGGTTTACTCGGCTCTACTCGACATCAAGCGGGCTCGGGTCGGTGACGCATTGCATCGTCTATACTCGGCTCCAGTCGTCATCAGCCACGTTTACTGTCCGACAAGAAGTGCATCGTTCCAATGTCATTGTATATAATCAGTGTAATATTTAAAAGTTTACAATTTGTGCTACATTTTACTAATAGTGGACAATTTATTTCGTATCGAGATAACTTCTCGCATTTCTCCAATAATATGAAGGACTTTGACATCAATTAGTATAAGTTAATAATGATATTAATAAATTTCTCGCAGAAATAAATAATACGTACAATAGTTTACTACTTATAAGTAGTTTTTTTTTTTAAGTAAAAATTTCATGCGCACTTTTCCCCGTAAAATTTTCATTTCTCTTTATTTATTTAAATATTACTATTATTGATTTACATTTACACATTGATGAATCAAATTTTATCTACTATCGTGTGGATCATAAGCACACGCCCAATTTTTTTTTATTAGTTATAATATAATATTGTTTTTTTTTTTTTTTTTTTAGTTCTATATTTTTATTATTTTCTTTTTGTTATTATATACGATGAATAAATTTAAACAAATAAATGGACGAATTAGTTGCATCCCTGATATTGACATCCTAGACTGTTATTTATAACTTTGAAGGAACAAGGTGACGAGTGCAAAGTAAAGACTAAAGATGGTCTTGCAGCAGGGAGAGAGCGTACACCGTGGGCGCTCCACACCGTACGTGGGAGCTCGCCCCGCTCCAAGACTTAACTGCATTCCCAATTAGTGACCGCACCCAAGATGTTCAAAACCTGGAGAAACGCAGTACACGCGTCTTTCACTTTCACAGTCCACAATGTATACGTTTTAAAAATAAAATTTCCATTGTTACAGATTTACGTATTGAAAATATCGTGCAGCTGTTGTGTTCCACCCTCAAGGATCTTATCATATTGCCAATCTCAAAGTAGCATAGCTGAATATACACTTTTTCTTGGAGTCTTGGGTTAAATTCCTCTCTTTCATCATTCCCATCAAGTCTCTGTAGACCAACTCCTCTCCTTTTAGATGCTGATGACAACATTTTTCATCTTGGCGAGACACAACCATGAAACGAATCGATAATGATTATTCTAAACGTTATAATGTTTAATTAGTTAACATACCTTAATGTCAAAAGTAGTTCATTATTCTTATAGTAGCTACAGCTGTTTCGCCTCAACATAAGGCATCATCAGGCTTAGCACACGTAAACAAACTAAAAACACGTTCACAACACAAAACATGTTTGTATATAAAAACACACACATAAAATAGTAAACCGAGTTGGTTCTTGTTTTATTGTAAAAATTAAAAAAAAAAAATTATTTTTCCTTGATGTGCCATTAAGTCATTCTGCATTAGAAGTTGTAGGATGTGGTCACATCAAGGAAAAATATTTTTTATTTTTATTTTTACAATAAAACAAGAACCAACCCGGTTTACTATTTTATGTGTGTGTGTTTTTATATACAAACATGTTTTGTGTTGTGAACGTGTTTTAAGTTTGTTTACGTGTGCTAAGCCTGATGATGCCTTATGTTGAGGCGAAACACCTGTAGCTACTATAAGAATAATGAACTACTTTTGACATTAAGGTATGTTAACTAATTAATTATATCAGTAGTTCGGAAGGCAATATGGAAATAATTATAATGTTTCCTTTAATTAATTCTATACATCCCTCTCTCCATTTTAAAAAATCTATACATTGTGTAAATAAAACTGATATAGGTCTATAGATCTAAATCTCACTGGATCGACAAATGGACGGAGATTCATGAATTGGCATCTCTATGGGTGCAAGCATGGAAGCTAGTAACGAAAAATTAGGTCAGTGTGAGGTATAATTCTCCGACACTTACAGGTAAACTAGCCGTTCTAAAAACGTCGAACCGTTCCGAACCTGGTATTTAAGCATTTATTTCCCAGGTTTATGGTCAAATTTTAGTCGAATCTGTGATTTTAAGTCTTGCGTTTGTTGAATATTGCGTAGAAATAAATCATTTTAAGGAAAAAACCCAATTTTTCATATATATTTAAGCTATGTAGGCTTCACAAAGTTTTCAGAGTTTTTCAACTTATACTATGCAAACTAGAAGTAATGCAAGGTATAAGGTTTTCCTGTGCCGTCATGTTGAGTTGTGGTTTGGTTGGTGTAGCTGGTGTATCACTGAAGAGGACGACCATGTCGTTGAAACGCGTCTGATACTTAGGCGTATTTTTTTTATGAGAATTGTGTTCTGTGTGTTTGTTATACTGTATAGTTTTTCTCATAAGTCAATCTCAACATTTAATATGTCATGTTGAAACTTTAAGGAAAACTAAATATATATTCAAAATCAGAGCAAGTGCCCTTTTAATTCGATATATTGCAATATTTAATTACAAAAAATGTTGAGTCAAATTTTTACTCCGCCAATTTTCCGATGATGGTTACTGTATTTTTCCTGATTTGGACGCGACCAAATTAACAACTTTGGCAGGAGTTAAAATTGGATTGTAAACAGACATGCGTGGGATTTTATAAGTGTCATTGGTTTACCTACGGAGCCTAAAAAGGAGACGCGACCGTTGCTAAAAAAGTAAATAGCGCAAAAACAATAGACTATATTATTACAGTTTTACATTACAATAAACTATAAGTGATTGTTTTCGTATTGAATAAAATAAATTTTTTATTAGCGATTTCACTCGCAGGGAAATGATCGAGTATTATGTGGATCGGTTGAGACGCTACTCATAGAAACATTAAAACAAACAAAAACTTTCCAGTTCCTATAAACATACTCCTGAAGTAGACTACTCGTTATAGTGAATACTGGGGTGACAATCCAGATCTACACATTTATTGTTATAGTCTTGTAGATACCTAGGGATCGCCTATAGGTATGCTTGCCAGATATCTAAAATGTTCAACCGGGACCCCCCCCCCCCGCTTCTAGGTTATTTAAGAGTACACACCCTTGGCTGGTTTTTAGAGTTTTAGAGGGTAGTATATTCCTAATGCTATGGATATCCTTAATGATTAGGAACCTAAACCAGGGGTAATAATAAATGACACATTTATAAATTGAAATATGTTAATATTTATTATATGTTACAAGTAAGAAAAAACACTTTGAATAATGAATAAAACTTGGACAATATTTACATGTACTTTTCATTGGCTAGGACGTTTTTTAGAAAGTCTTTTTTGGTTTTAATTTTGTTGTAAAAGTCTTCACAATCTAATCCAATGTAATTTTACAAATCATCAAGCCTTTAACTGTAGATTCCTTCATCAAACCTAACCTCTATCATCAGTCCGGAGAGACTATCCCATCGCGTATAGTCACGGTTGGCTAAACAAGACGATACGATGACAATATTATTTACTAGAAAACCATAACTCTTCTATAGGTTTTATGACCGGCTGAGGGATTCCAAAAACTTTTGTGGACTCGGGACTATTCAAAACGGATATATCGGTAAAAAACTATTCGATTTTTGATCAATCGCGCAATTTTCTCTACTACGCACCAAAAATTCTAAAACACGAACATAGACAGTAATATTTACGCCTTTATCAGGAAGCAACAAAAACCCTATCTGAGGACTTCCTTTATTCCAATTTTCCTCATTGAAGAACGCAATTGTCCCCAGCGGAAATTGTGACGCAAGATCTAGTTTGGGAACTACAGTAAAAGGAAAACAAAGAGGGAAACAACAGATTCATGACGTTTAGGATAACATTATAAAAAAAATGCATAATTTGTAATCAATTTACTTAATTTTTTATTTCCACTTTCCTATTTAAAAAAATATAATTTTATTCAATATGGTGGATCTAAGATGGCGGACAAAAATTAAAAACTTTAACTCTCAGTTATGCATATAAAGCCGATTCCATACTTAAATATTGTTTTAACTCCCGATTTTTTGGAAAAATGACGAATGTTTGTGTAAAGACTATATTTTATTAAAATTGTATTAAAGTCGTTTAGAAAAAAATGTAATTTTTAGTTTTTTAAAATAAATTTTCGAATTATTTTAAAAGAATGTAAAACAACGTCTGAGATATGGCCAGGTACAGTATTTTATCAATACCGATCCGTGTTTAAACTGAATCAAACTATAGAAACTACTTTACAAGGTCCTCCAGGGTAAACTTTAAAGGGATGTTTTCGTAAAATATTTGAAATCAATTTTTGACGCGTCACATTACTTTCTCTATGTGCTAAAATAGGAAGCAAGAGTGAAACTCTCGTTTTGTAATGTCAACGTAACAGCTTGTCAACGTAGATAGGTGTAGGTGCAAGATGTAGGCGAGTCTGCAATAGTAAACATAACCTTCTTACCTTTTTAGGTGCATTGTTCTAATTATAGGTACAATAGATTTTAAATTGACGTAGGTCTACCAACTAGGATCCTTTATGTGTTTAATATACTGCAAAAAAATTTGCATTGTTTTCGCGGAGGTTTGAGTTGACTATTGATGAAACGTGGCGAGACGCTATTGTGTGTTAATAAACCTAACCTGAGATTTTTACCCTACCGTGAGAATGATTAAGAAAGCTCGCTACGTACACAAGCCCGGGCACAAAGCCAGCTGTAATGAGACTACAATTAATTAACAAACATTTAACCCGTCACTTGCCTCTAAATAAGAGGCTATAAGACTCTAGGAGTCCTAGTTCTGTCTATCTTGAGAACGATCAGGAAAGTTCGCCCCCTCCACACAGACAAAGATATGTCCAAGCACAAAGCCAGCTGTAATGAGACTACAATTAATTAACAAACATTTAACCCGTCACTTGCCTCTAAATAAGAGACTATAAGACTCTAGGAGTCCTAGTTCTGTCTATCCAGAGAACGTTCAGGTTAGTTCGCCCCCTCCCCACAGACACGTCAAAGCACAAAGCCAGCTGTAATGAGACTAAAATTAATTAACAGACATTTAACCTGTCACTTGCCTCTAAATAAGAGACTATAAGACTCTAGGAGTCCTAGTCCTTGCTATCCAGAGAATGATCAGAAAAGTTCGTCCCCTCCCCACACAGACACAGACATATCCAAGCACAAAGTCAGCTGTAATGAGACTAAAATTAATTAACAGACATTTAACCCGTCATTGCCTCTAAATAAGAGGCTATAAGACTCTAGGAGTCCTAGTCCTGGCTATCCAGAGAACGATCAGGAAAGTCCCCCCCATACAGACATGTCCAAGCACAAAGCCAGCTGTAATGAGACTAAAATTAATTAACAGACATTTAACCCGTCACTTGCCTCTAAATAAGAGGCTATAAGACTCTAGGAGTCCTAGTCCTAGCTATCCAGAGAACGATCAGGAAAGTCCCCCCATACAGACATGTCCACGCACAAAGCGAGCTGTAATGAGACTACAATTAATTAACAGACATTTAACCCGTCACTTGCTTCTAAATAAGAGGCTATAAGACTCTAGGAGTCCTAGTCCTAGCTATCCAGAGAACGATCAGGAAAGTCCCCCCATACAGACATGTCCACGCACAAAGCGAGCTGTAATGAGACTACAATTAATTAACAGACATTTAACCCGTCACTTGCTTCTAAATAAGAGGCTATAAGACTCTAGGAGTCCTAGTTCTAGCTATCCAGAGAACGATCAGGAAAGTCCCCCCATACAGACATGTCCACGCACAAAGCGAGCTGTAATGAGACTACAATTAATTAACAGACATTTAACCCGTCACTTGCTTCTAAATAAGAGGCTATAAGACTCTAGGAGTCCTAGTCCTAGCTATCCAGAGAACGATCAGGAAAGTCCCCCCATACAGACATGTCCACGCACAAAGCGAGCTGTAATGAGACTACAATTAATTAACAGACATTTAACCTGTCACTTGCCTCTAAATAAGAGGCTATAAGACTCTAGGAGTCCTAGTCCTGGCTATCCAGAGAACGATCAGGAAAGTCCTCCCATACAGACATGCCCAAGCACAAAACCAGCTGTAATGAGACTAAAATGAATTAACAGACATTTAAGCCAAATCGGGCAAGGCTTTGACGGGTCTCGTAGATATACAG
Organism: Aphrophora alni; assembly: GCA_963513935.1. NCBI lineage: Eukaryota > Metazoa > Arthropoda > Insecta > Hemiptera > Aphrophoridae > Aphrophora > Aphrophora alni. The sequence continues at coordinate 9,675,979 of OY740778.1, forward strand.
CGTGTTAAATAAGTCCCGGGACGGCTTAATATTTTGTTAACCATTACAGATAGAGCTACAAAGCTTTGCTCATTGTTAATGGACACCAAAACCTATTTTAGTACGTATTCAGTGAACCGCCACCTTTCCAGGGGTATGTATATTACCACAAAACCCTTGCGACCATTTAGCCTATACAAAGAAAATACAATCACATTGTTGTTAGAAATGAAAACAACAGTATAATATATTTATGGTGAGAAAAAACGCACCTAACTGGTGAGTAAATAGTTAACTCTCACGGTATTGTGCTCCAAGTCTGTATAGAACAATTATATCTTGCAAATGAACTTATAGTAGTAATCTAAGTGAAAGTGAATAATACTAATCTGAGATGATCAGCTTTTAGGTTAGGTTAGGTGTATTCACGCGCTCAGACGCTATGAAATGTTCACAGATCCTATTATATGATACAATAAACATGTATCCTAAAATGTGCATTATGTTGGTTTGTTTCTGTTTTTTTTAAATAATCGATTGTATAAATTCAAAAATTAGAATTCAGATATTCAGATATTGAATACAAATATTTGAACGGTTTGTAACCAAAAAACGTAAATATCAGTAGAAAACTAATGTCAACATTTTGGAATTACCAAACATAGTTAAGTATAATTTTTATTTTTTTTTTATTTCAGTTGGTAGCTTACACAGAAAAAACAAACAATTACATTTTCATATTTATAGACTACATAAAAATAAATGCATATAAACAATAGAAAATTAAATTGAACATATATATAATAATTAAAATAATTATAATAATATCATTGTCCTTTATATTTAGTTTACAAATTCAAAAAAAAAGAATAATACCAATGAATACATATACTATAGTATATATAGTATATAGTATATATAGTATATGTATTCATTGATAATACCTCTATTAACCTTAAACCTAACCTAACATTGAAAATAAAATTTTAAAATATTTTGATAAACGTAGCTAATATTTCAAATTGATTTTTAAACAGGATTTATTTTTTTTAATTTTATCAGTCGGGCTGTATTTCAATAATTGATAGTAGAACGAACGCAACATAACCTCAATATCCGGAAAATCGAGATTACTACGGAAATAAAAGGTAGAAACTGTATCCTACGTTTTAATGTCTCTTTCATGGATCAAAAGAGTAAATAGTTTTAAAATATTGTTTACCCTTTAATAAAAAGCTATAAAGAAAACAATTTTTTTTATTTTAGTTTTTAACAAAAAGTTTGGGTCTAAAGCCCACGTTATTTTTATTCCAATCCAGAAATACGGTACTGAATACCCTCTAAGGCCTTACAACAACAATTCCCTCTCAAAAATCATTTCCCGTGAATTATTGCTACACAACTTGTTACAGTACAAGCCCATCGATGTATCATAACACTAAGCTCTTCTTATCCTTATCTACCTTTATATGACTATTTAATCTTTCCAGGAACGACAAGATAAGCCAAGTACACAGAAGAGTTGAACGTGTCTTATCAACTCAGTTTATATTATTGTCGTTAATTATCAAAGTTTTACAAAAATCATTATAATCGTGATGTACCAACATATCTAAGACGTGTCGATAGAGAGCATTCTGTTAAAACTGATAAAGCTGACTTGATAGGAAGTGTATTTTTTTTTTTTTGTAGATACGCTCGTTTGACGAGCTCAACCTTGACATTATGGAGATTTTATCAATATAAGGTCCAAGTATTGCATAAACTTACTCACTCATCCACAAAACCAAAACACACAGAAGCAACGCACCCTCTCTCTCTCTCTCTCTCTCTCTCTCTCTCTCTCTCTCTCTCTCTCTCTCTCTCTCTCTCTCTCTCTCTCTCCCTCCCTCCCTCCCTCCCTCCCTCCCCCCCTCTCTCTCTCTCTCTCTCTCTCTCTCTCTCTCTCTCTCTCTCTCTCTCTCTCTCTCTCTCTCCCTCTCCCCCCTCTCTCCCTCTCTCTCCCTCTCTCTCCCTCTCCCCCCTCTCTCCCTCTCTCTCCCTCTTTCTCTCTCTCTCGATGTCATAAGTTATAACTAGTACTGCTGATAAAGACATTGACTCAGCTCCATTCTGCTGTCAAAGTTTGTCATTTGTCATATTGCCGTTTCGTCTTTTCGTCTGTCTGTCGTCTCTATTTAGTTTACAAACAATTAAACAATTGGATAATATTGTTAACCAGAAAAATCATTATATAAATTTAAAAATAGCGGTAAATTTCCTATGAAGAAGTAATGCAGTTTGGGAGAAACCAAATTTCTTATGCAACCGTAGTATTTAAGACCTGAGAGAACAAGAATAGTTTTCGTATTATAGTAAAATCATCATAAAAAAAATCAATGCCTTTCAAGATATTTGGAATCAAATATTTTTATTGGACACCATTTTGAAACTGTTAGGATTTTATGGAACACTGCAAACTAACAGTATAAAACAATATCCTGTATACAGCTTGGAAAATCGATAGTTTGCTAGATATTTTATAATATTTTTAATGAACGCCATTTTGAAATTTTTAAAATAAAAATTATCATATTGCTGTGATACTACACACTAATAATACAAAATATGGTATAATATCTCAATTCGTTCTTAAGTTGTTTTCGATAAGAAGAAAAAAGTATTTTAAATATATTTTTATACTTTACTCTTGTCCAGAATCATTTCTAAAAATTGGCAATCAACTTACGCACACCCTATATATGACGAATTAAAAACTGAGAGTTATTTTCAATTAGTAACTTAGAATAACAATACCATTCTCATCTACTTCCTAGTTCTCAACTATCCTCATTTTAAACGCCCCTCATCGCTTCCATAAAAAAACAACTTTCAAATGTAATTCTAACTCGCAGATATATTTTTTTTTTGGTCTGTTTTTCGTCAGTCGTCTTTCCGGTTCCTTCTGTCATTTCACTTTCCGATCACCACTTTCCTTCCTCTTTCAACACCGACGCGACGCGAGACTCCCATACCTCGGCACTCAACATTCCTCGGGCTATAACCAAGTTCAAAGACCGCCCCCCTCCCCCCAACATGCCGAACCTTTTATTAACAGGTTCTACGTTGGCTGTGTTTTGTACCTGCTTAATTATACCCACGTAGGTGCATCCTGTATCCGCCCGCCTCTACATTACACATTATTTCTTTATTTCTATGCATTCCTCAATCTAAATATAATGGCAGTAAGCCGTTGTTTCCTCAACCCTAAAACTGTCAATCGTCTATTTTTAGACGATAAAACCCTTTTCTTAAATACCATCGTCTATTTTTAGAAGATAAAACCCTTTCCTTAAATACCAAGGTCTATTTTTAGGAGATCAAATCCTTTCTTTAAAAAGCTTCGTCTATTTTTAGACGATAAAACCCTTTTCTTAAATACCAAGGTCTATTTTTGGTAGATCAAATCCTTTCTTTAAATACCATCGTCTATTTTTAGACGATATAAACCTTTCCTTAAATATCAAGGTCTATTTTTAGACGATAAAACCCTTTCCTTAAATACCAAGGTCTATTTTTAGGAGATCGAATCCTTTCTTTAAATACCACCGTCTATTTTTAGACGATAAAACCATTTTCTTAAATACCAAGGTCTATTTTTGGTAGATCTAATCCTTTCTTTAAATACCATCGTCTATTTTTAGACGATAAAACCCTTTCTTAAATACCAAGGTCAATTTTTAGGAGATCAAACCTTTTCCCTTAAATACCAACATCTATTTTTAGATGATCAAACCCTTTCCCTTAAATACCATCGTCTATTTTTAGATGATCAAATCGTTCCCTTAAATGACAACATCTATTTTTAGAGAATCAAATCCTTTCTCTAAATACAATTCCTATTTTTAGATGGTCAAACCCTTTCCCTAAATGCCAACATCTATTTTTAGAAAATCAAACCCTTTTTCTAAATACCGACGTCTATTTTTAGATGATCCAACCCTTTCCCTAAATACCAACGTCTATTTTTAGATGATCTAACACGTTCCCTAAAAACCAAGGTCTATTTTTATATGATCAAACCCTTTCCCTAAATACAAACGTCTATTTTTAGATGATCTAACACGGTCCCTAAATACCACAGTCTATTTTATATGATCAAACCCTTTCCCTAAATACAAACGTCTATTTTTAGATTATACTAACACGTTCCCTAAATACCAAAGTCTATTTTTAAATGATCAAACCCTTTCCCTAAATACAAACGTCTACTTTTAGATGATACTAACACATTCCCTAAATACCAAAGTCTATTTTTACATGATCGAACCTTTTCACTAAATACCAACGTCTACTTTTAGATGATACTAACACGTTCCCTCAATACCAAAGTCTATTTTTAAATGATCAAACCCTTTCCCTAAATACCAAAGTCTATTTTTACATGCTTTTCTTTAATTTACTACCGTGATTGTTTGTTGTCAAATCTTGCAAGCCTTATGTACTCACTTCCCGTTGTCATAGAAAGATGAAATTTTGCTCAATTGACAATACAATATTCCGTTGTTACTGTTACATTTCGACATTTTCATTATATTATGATTTATTTGTTACACTTAGATATACTTCAATAGATTTCGATATATTTTGATAAATTATATTTCCATTTACTCGTTCTATTTTGATAAATTTCGAAGTATTTTGGTAAAAAAAAAAACAAAAATGAGATTTGGTATTTGTAAAAATCAAATCAATTTTACCTAATCAGCTACCGTAAAACATGTTTAAAAAAGATTGTATTAGATAATCAACCCATTTTCCTAAATACCAACATCTATTTTAAGACTATCAAACCCTCTCCTAAATCAATAATCTATTTTTAAATGAGTAAATAGCTGTGCCCTCAGTTTTGATCTGATTCGACTATTTTTAGTATTGTTTGATATCTAAAGTAACAAACAAAAAATTTAGTTTTGTGGGTTGGTATAGGTCTAACCACAGACAAAAAAGTATACAATCTTGTTTGTGGTATAGCCGTATAAAAGTATTTATTATTATTCTGCAGATGGGACTGTAATGTATTTAATATACAGTGTGGCTGAAAAGAAACTCCTCTCTTATTTAAAAAAATATATTGGAATTCTCTTTAGGTGAGAGGGGCAAACTAAAAAAAGTGAAGGTTTAGTTTATTTTAAATGGGGATGGGGGTTGTTAAAAAATATCAAATGCCACGTATAGGCTTCCGATAACTCATTTTAAACAATTCTGTGAAACAAGGAAAATAACAAAAAGAAAATTAAATTATGGCAACCTAAAACAAAATGGCGACCAAAAGAGTTATTTTATTTACGAAAACTAGAGGAACGATCGACTCAAAAGGCAAGACGATAGATTTAAAAAAAATTTTGATTCACCAGTTTAAATACTGCTTAACTGTGGGGAAATCACCACCTAACCTAACCTAACCTGACCTAACCTAACCTTACCAAACCTAACCTAACCTGACCTGACTCTACGATGACAAATAGGGAAGTTAAGTTCAAAAATGTAATTTCAAACTTTAACATCCCCAAGAAAATGTGATATTGAGATCCAGGGCTGCGTCACTGACACTCCTTTGCATATGTACAGCTTTTGATCGGGCCGGGTAAGTACCACGATGACATCATCAGCTTGTTGTAGAAAGCGATGATCACCGAGAGATATTTTGCCTTTGAACAAGGAAAACAAACTTTTCCGTGTGATGTAATATTAATACATGGAATTACAATTTAATTGCGTCTGCAATGTACAATGAATCAAATAAATTTCATTACAAAACAAGGAAATATTAAAAAGCATAACCATAAATCCAACAAGAATCGATATCATGTTTTTCCCACAAAGACAGACCACGAACGAAGTTCCCTCAGAACAACTTTTGCGTCATATTCAATAATTGTAGACATTATTCAGATGACGGGTAGGGGGGGGGGGATTATTGTCTGCAAGTTGGCGCAAGGCCTCTATGATCTAAGGCTGTGTAATTTCAGTCTGAGAAGACAGATTAAAAACATCAAGTCATCCATAACTGAGGTCAGGATGTAGCCTGGAGGCAATCAGTTGATGGTTATGTAAAACTATGCTTCAAAACATGTTTGTACTCAAACTTTTATAAATACACATACATGAAAAAATATTGGTCAAATACAAATTTTTAAAGGAAGCTGCCTATCATAATAAACGGTCCGAAAAAATTGCATAAACTCACCCATCACAAAAATCAATAGTAGGTAACTTATTAAAATAATACTGCAATTTTAGTATTATAACCTAACCTAACCTAACCTATCTGTAGCGATTCTTGCTAGCACAAATTTGATCTACATTTTATTAAACCAAAAAACTCGAATAGGTTAGGTTAGACCAAGTTATATTCAAATAGAAGTTAATAAATCAGCAAAATAACAACACATACTCGGTCAATTAAATACAGACAATGATTCTCGTAAGAGTGTTGCAGTAGCACTGACCTCGTAGTGACGCGGTCTAGGCTGAATGAATGACCAAACTTGGAAATATTACAGTGGATGAAAAAAAGGCGCAGTTAAGTTGGTTATGGCAGTAGATAGATAACAGAACATAAAAATATTCGCAAAATTTCGGGTTTTTTAACTTACAAAAAGGGGGGACTTATAAGTACACAAGTACCCCAAAACTAATCGTCAACAAAAATGCACGTTCGATAGTTGTCAATATAAAAGTAAACATGAACCATGTACGCCGCTTTAAATATATATTTAAATTAGAGGACGTTAAAATACGTCCTCAGCGTAAATCATATTTGATTGTGCTTTTAATGGGGACAAGATCCATTTTTGATTTTTTTTTCCAATTATTCCAAAAGCATACTTATAATGTCCGTCATTGCAATTCCTTCGTTATGTTTCTCACTACAGCAGTTACAACATTAATTTTTTTTGTCACATTCTTTACTACGACTAGGGGAAACTAAAAATTCTATCGGTGAATATCAAAATGGCGACCGATTTTCAAATTTTATAAACCAGGTATTTGAGGATAATTATTGCAAAAAGTCCTACGGTAACTCATCCTGTGCAATTTAAAATCACCAGCTAATTTTGGTCTTTAAAGGCAACCAAAATGATCAAAACAGTTTCACATAATTTTGGGTTTTTTGTTATAACACCCTCAAATTTGGATTTATCAAAAAAAAAAAAAAATTATTTAACCCAAAATGTAAACAAAATAATCCCACATAAAAAATTTGATTAAAATCGGTCAAGACGTTTGGACTGTAGAGACCCCAAACATTTAAAAAAAAACCGTTACTTTGGACTCAAACTACCTCAAAGCTAACTGAAATCGATATTTTGACTCATGTCCCACAACAGTCCTTCATAAAAGAAACGCTTTTAAAAGATATCTCGAACGACTTGTTAGGAATTTCTTTCAAAACAATTAATCAACACATTTTTAAAACGTCGCGTCGACTGTGTGGGAGATGCTAAACAAAGCTTCTGATTCTAATTCTAACCTCGGAATTGTCAATGCCTTCTGCATCACACTACATCCTGTGGGAACTTGACATTCCTTTCTCATGACACGCTGACTGATGCAGTATTTCTGAAGACTAAACAAATCCAGTGGTAGAACTGATAGAAGTAGTGATTATTGGAATCTAGTAAGTCCTGCTTCTCTCTCTCACTCGCACGCACACATTTTATCGGGACATGCGTTTTGCCCGCGTGGATTATAAAATTTGCATTATTATGCTTACTCCGCAATAACTTTGCATTGGTTTTTGATGAATATGTAGTATAACGTCGAATTTAACATCGGCAACGTCGCTGAACATCTGACTCTGTTGTAATTAAAATATCAAATGATAATTAGCTATTTGTGAGATTTTATTAAGTGAGTTTTTTTAGCTAAAATAGGACAATAAACTGTCATAAAATATGTTTTAAAAACCGAAACAACACAATGTAAACCATCTTTGAGGTTTGATGCATAAATTATGAATCATTCGTGAGTTCACTTTAACATTTAAAAAAAAATATATATATATCAATAGATTTAAAAATTAGTTATTTAACTTCACAAACATAACTTAAAAATCTCCATTACTCTCCCATTTTGGAACATTTAATACCATAATTTGTAATTATTATCTCACAATGATTTTAATTTTAATTTTCAGTAAATTGCACATTAACTTATAAAGTTAGTTTTGTAACCTCAAAAATAAAACCCAAGACCCTATATTACTCTCTCATTTTGGAATTTTAATACCATAATTTGAAATTACTTTATTACAATTACTTTAATTTTAATTGACAAGTAAATCAGACAATAAATTAAAAAGTTAGTTTTTAACCTCGTAAATAGAACGTAAGCCTCATTACTCTGCATTTTAGAACTTTTAATACCATAAAATAAAATTACTCTATCACAAATACTTTGATTTTAATTATCATGTAAATCGGACAATAAATTAAAAAGTTAGTTTTTAACCTCGTAAATAGAACGTAAGTTTCATTACTCTGCATTTTAGAACTTTTAATACCATAATTTAAAATTACTCTATCACAATTACTTTGATTTTAATTATCATGTAAATCGGACAATAAATTAAAAAGTTAGTTTTTAACCTCGTAAATAGAACGTAAGCTTCATTACTCTGCATTTTAGAACTTTTAATACCATAATTTAAAATTACTCATCATAATTATTTTGATTTTAATTTTCATGTAAATCGCGCAATAAATTAAAAAGTTAGTTTTTTAACTTCAAAAATATAACCAAGGACATCCAATATGAGTTAAATTTTACATGCTATCCGATGCTAATATAATGTATCAGATGGTATCCGTATCAGAAGTCAACAGAAAGCTACGTAGAAAATTTCAAATCCATTGGTCTTCCACATTATCGTTTATGTATAGCATAATTCAACATGAGAATCCCTATGGTCAGTGAATACAATTGTTACACTGTATACAAATATTTTAAGGCAACTTTTTGTATTGATGTGTGGGAAATTCTGTACAATGTGCACACTTTATGATTACGTCATTCCTTTGACAGCCTTGATTAGCGACAACCTGTCGTTACATCTCTATTAGTTGCCTCCGAGAGGGACATCTTGATTGTCAATGATTGCAGACAATCTAGACTGACCTACAATGACCTAACCTAACCTACCCAAAATAAAATCTTGGTTTTGGTATACTCTCATCGCAAGAGAACCAATAGCTCATTTTTTAACAATATCTAGCTCACTTCTAATGGATGACTCACTTTAGTTTTAGATATTTTTGGGGTGTATTAAAATTTTGTCCGCCATTTTCCAATATGGCGCCCAACTTGAAAATGTCTTCTATATTTTATGAAGACTTCGGGAAACACCCTGTATATTTAAATAACTGTCTAAACTTGAGCCATAAACACGCTCTCAGAGTAAAAGGTATTTGATTAAAATCCATTAATGACAGTGGTTTAAAGTTCAGTTTTGTTTTTGTCTAATTATTCCATACGACAGATGTAGGCCTATACGTGTACATCTGGAATATTGGAAAGAGTCAGGCAGTCAATCAGAAGGCGCCTAGATCCATGTATTTGAATGAGGGTCACTACACTTTGAAGTGCTCTAGTTTATTTTATACAGATATTGTTTTCCATTAGTTTTTTCGTCAAATAAATTTCCATTCAAAACAAAATGATTCATTTTTCTTTTTATACTAAAATTTTGCTTTTAGCCCACATTTGGGTGCTTTATACAATTACCAAGTCCTACTGTTTTCAATTTTTCGATGAATTTTAAGTTACAGAATTAATTATATAGACTTATATAGACGGAAGCCAGATATGGAAAAAATACTTTTGTCTACAGTTGTTGAAAAATTGACATTTTGTTCATTTAAATTAGTTTGCAAAACAGCTGATTTCTCAACAGTTTCACTTTGCCCACTACTTTGCACACTACTTTGCTCACTCCGAATGGCAACCGAACAAAACGAAATTTAGGTTAAGTTTATTTGAATTGATTTATAATATACAGGACATGTCCCGTATGTATGTTAAATTAATTCTTACATGTAAAATAACATAAATAAACAACAAAACAATGTTTTAAAGTTGAAAAAGGAAGTAATTATTCATAAAGATGATTGACAGTGTATGTACACGGAGAGTATTTTTCGTTTGCCGAGTTTTGAAGTTGGCAATCCCGTTTCCTCAACAATACACCTAAGTTATTTGTAATATTCATAAATAACCTCAGTTTTGACGTGAGAACTTCTACTCAGTGTTGATGGGTTGTTTAGCACTACTGCTATATTTTGTGTAGTTAGTTTTAAAATATGGACAGTTCAGATTTTAAAATAATCTGAAAAATAAGAAAAATGCAGTTATTAAAGATCGAATTGTAATTGATTGTTTGTTTGAACACTATTGTATTAAATTAATGTTTTATTAAATTGTGTTACTGCTGCAGTATGTTTTTTATTTGTCACAAAATAACAACTGTAGACAAAGTATAATGTGCAATTCGTGAACAAAGTGTCTTTTTTAAACTCGATAAAATTGACGCACTCGGCAAGCCTCGTGCGTCAACATTTTTCTCTCGTATAAAACAGTGCCACTTTGCTCACTAGTTGCACAAATAACTATTGAAAATTCAAAATGGCGGCTTTTTAGAAACTGATTTTAATAAATAATATTCATAAATATTTAATAATATTCATAAATAACCTCAGTTTTGACGTGAGGTTGAACACTATTATATTAAATTAATGTTTTATTAAATCGTGAACATTTGGTTCTAGTGATGAAATATACTATTTTAGACCTCAGGGGACCTCAAAAAATGGGGGTATTTTGAATGAGGGTCGCCACTTTTAAGAGCTACTATAGTTTCTTTCATACAGATATTGTTTTCCATTAGGTCCTAGTTTTTTATGAAATAAATTTCCATTGAAAACAAAATCATTCATTTTTCTTTTTATACTAAAATTTTTCTTTTAGGCCAATTTTGAGTAGTGTATAATTACCAAGTACTAATGTTTTCTAGTTTTTCGATTAACTTTAAGTTACTGAAATAATAGTAAGTAAGATAAATTTATAGATATACCAATTACGCGTCAGATGAAGGAAAAATACTTTTTTAGACCTCAGGGGACCTCAAAAAGTAAATATCCGCAAATTATTCGACATCCATTTTTTGGGTGCAACTTTTTTTTGGGTGTAAGCTTATATTGGAAAGGAAAATATAGTTTCATCAGGTAAAATTTCACCTTGAACTGTGTGTTAATCCATGCAGGAATGTATTAACACCAACTGCCTTCCGTTGGCCCTAAATGTGACTGACAAACTGTCGAATTACGAATCCACGTACGCTGTGACCCGTTGCTTTCTCAAGGCATTGTATTCCATTTGTGTAATGGAAAATCATAGCTCGCTCTACTAGCCTACTGGGAAATAGTTCACAAACTGTTACGGTTGAAACTTAATTTAGAAGCTCCATTTGGAAATGTTCTAAGAGCTCTGTCTATTCAAGAGAATTAATATTCAGAGGAGTACAAACTTTCTCAACTCACCCATCCTCAATCGATATCCGATGTCTACTGGTAAGATCGCTTAATCTACAAATCGGCAACATTAACATTTCCTACAGCCTAAAACCAACTTCTGGACATTACATTCAGTGGATCTCCTTGTATTACATTGTGTGTTGGGCTGGGCAGGTACCACGATGACGACCATCAACTTGTTCTAATGTGCAACTTATGGAACCCCGTATTCCCCTTCCCCAGACTGCTTGGTTGAGACATGTTTAAAGAAATCGCTAATCTTGTAGGTTCAAACGTTTCTTCAAAACAAAAACAATCCTTACAAATAATATGTTTAGACGAGAATTTAATTTCGAACGCTGAACTTTAAAAAAAAAAAAGATATTCGTTTAGTTGCGAGTTCCAACAAAGCCAAGTTTAGTGACAAATACAGCACCCTCAAGGTAGGAATGTGTCTGGGGTGGAGAGGAAAAGAGGGGCCCACACACTTTGTTGCGTTTACTTTCAGCGGTACAACCCCAATAAAAAAAATATAGAACTCAAATGCTTTTATATAAACACGTACCCTACTTTCGTTTCTTTTAACGGTGTAAATAAGAATAAAACGTTTACAAAAGTTTGTCTCGAAGTTGTAACTTTAGGAATAAAATGTAGCTAATCAGTATTTTGTGTACCTACCATTTTCTTGGAATGGGTTGTACCGCCATGTCAGGCTAGGGAACCAAGTACTGATGTGTCCATTTGTCTGTGCGCGCGGCTTGATATGGCGCGGCGAGGAAGAGGGGAGAGGTTATCACTCATTTCCAATAAACACGAGGTGCCGCGCGGCGCGCCGGACGTAGATTATTCACCTGTCTTCAATGTAGCTTCGAGTTATTTGTAAACATCATGTTTCTATATGCACTACAAATCTTGTAAACTGTATTATGTGTCGCGAAAGGTAGACAAACATAGTTGGGTGAGCAAGCCCTACTTTTACAGAACGGCTAGTAGCGTCAGAGCCGCGCGCACAGACAAATGGCCCCATCAGTAGAAGGGGGGACACGCCCCTTACACCAGACACACTCCTAGTCTGAGGCTACTGTACGTGTGGAAACTCCTTCAGATGTGTACTTTTTAATACTTTTTAATATAGACTCGAATACTCTTTATGAGTCATCCGAATTGATAAACTAAATAGAACATGAAATCAGCTTATTTAACATTTCATTATCAAAGAAAGGACAATCCAAATAACCTCTTATTTCTGGATGACCTAAGTTCACTAGTTAGTCATAGGCCCATTTCTGTCCAATATAATCAAAATTAGTTTTTACTAAAATAGAACAAAGAGCACGTAACTGATTTCAAACGTGATATGACGCACGCATTATTTGTGTATTGGATCTTTTTGTGACGTAAATCTTTGTAATAAATTATAAAGTTTATCAAATTAAACTATTTTTGAATAATCCCATTTAATGATCTTTAGATAGAACAGTTTTTTCTCTTGATGTGACAAAGTTGTTGATCATCATTGACTTTATAAAATGAAGAAAATAGTATAAAATAATAACGCACCCCCCCCCCTTGAATACTCTTATAGCGTCAGGAAGAGAAGAAGAGTTGGTCAAGAGTAGAAATATGATGAAAGAGATCAATTCGAAAGCTTGGCGACATGTAGATCCAATTAGGATCTTCTATTCACTATCAGTAAACTCCTAAAGAAACATGAATCCATTAAAATACATTTCATACGGCCGCCATTTTAAGTTTTTCAAGATTATGTAGTATAAAATTCCAAAAAAACAATTTTGAGATTTTTGTTGAAATATATTTTTAAACCTCTCTGATCCCAAAAAAAGAGGTTTTAGAATAACGTCAATCATTTGTGTTTCAATTCAGCCTAACTTATTATCAATGCGACTGGGAGGAAGAGTTGCTTCGCTCACACAAGCGCAGAGAATTAGGGCGTCCTGTGACCTAATCCATCCGTAAGAGTCACTGGGCTTAACTTTACAAAATTTTAATTTATTTTATTTTATATTTGAAAATACAATCTATAATATACTTTTATTCTACACATAATTACAAGAAAAATGAGACCAAACAACGTATAATTTACTGATTTTTAGCAAAAAATCAACAATGTTTGCTACAAAATGAATGACAGTATGATTGATGACTAATAAGTGTCTAATAATAATAAAAATCGAATATCTCAAAATCAGCAAAACCGATTATGATGAAATCTCGGTATACTTAGTCACATGCACGTAGTGTTGAGAAATTTTTATTTAGGTCAAAAAAAATCTAAATCGGTTTTTACTTCAGAAAATATTCTTTTTAAACCTCTGTGTTTGATTAAGTGATTTTGGGAATATCTATCGTCTTTGCTGACCATACGAGTGGTCCGATTTTAATCGAATTTGATATATGAGGGATATCTGAAGACTTTTCCTTCCTTCATTTTTCGATAACTCAAAATTTGGGTATTTACCATAAGGAAAAAAACACAATTTTCGTGTACGGCTTACAATGTAAAAGCGGAATTCAACAGGAACAAACATTCTAAAGAATAGATTAAGTAAGAATATCGAAGAAAGTGAAACATATGATAATGGATTCTAGGAAATAAAATGTAAGTGGAACAGAACTAAAGTTAAAAACAAGAATTAGGGAACATATAGGTCGTACAAATACGAAAAGAAAGCTTCAAATTACACTACTAAAAAGAAGGACATATCCCATATATGTAATGAAAGATTCTATGAGGTTTATTACATCGACGTTTCAATAAAATGGAAAATATAGACATTTTAAAAGTAAAGATGAACGGAGAAAATATTATTAACGAGCAAATTTATAACCAATCAGAAATAATGTTACAAAACTTAACAATTATAATGAAAAAGAAATAATTATTTCAAGTGAAAAATATACGACCTTGACTGGGAATTGAACCTTCGGCTTTACGCTCCAACGCTCCACCAACGAAATGACCTGGGTTCAATTTCCAATCTATATCGTATATTTTTCACTTGAAATATATATTTTTCAGCTTGGTAAAATAATGTACAAGCGTTAAAATCAATAAATTAAAAAGAAATAACTTAAATCCACCAAAGCAAATAATACAGGGGGTGGAGCCTGATGGTGGGCGGAGCTTGGTATTAGGGGGGGGGGCAAAGATGTATATATAGACGATTCCTTAACGGAGGAATCTAGTTCTAAAGTAGTCTCGAAGATGGAGGAACTCTGACGTGTCGACAAATATTGGTAGGATTGGCAGTAGATTGTACTCAAACTAACAGTTTTCCTGGTTTATATTATTAAATTCTTATATTATTACTGGTTTTATACAAACTGTCGTATTTCCCTTTTTGTTTAAAGGCGAAAAACCTCTCTGTCATTGTCGTCTTATAAAGGGGGTGGGAGGGAGGAAAAGAACATAAAATAAATACCACTAGCCCTCGAATACTTTAATAGCGTCAGGCTCAGAAAAGAATAATCAATAAAGACCTGATAGGAAAGATGAAAGAGAGGATCCTAACCCAAGCGTACATGAAAGAAAGTATACATTCAAACGAATTTGCCAAGCTTGTACTCACTATAGTGAGCTCCTGAGGGACCGGTTGTATCCCCGTTCCCAACCCACGAATTTTTTTTTGGAAGCATCACCAGGACAGAACCCAAAACATCTGACGCACAACACGAAAGCACCCACTACATTATCCTATCGTTTACCATATAACATTAAGATAATCCTTTTATTTCCAATAAGCTAAATTACAAAACGACAAACAGACTTATTAAGTACGATAAGAGTCAATAAGTTGATACTAAAAGACTGTTTTCACAGATAAGAAAACACGAAACACATTACTTATGGCCTAATTACACCTGATAACTCGAAGCAATAATTGCTTGAACGTGATTTTCTTCTCTGTTATTGTTATCTACTTAGGTATGATTCATTGTGTTTTGCAATCAACCTTGTAACCCCCCCCCCCCAATTCAGGATTTATCATGTTGATCTGTTTTTCAGTAAAGAGTATCCTAAACTTTTAAACTGTAGAAAAGTAAATAGTTTTTATGTTATACTAAATTTAGAAGTTAATTATTGTAGTTTCTACCGAAGGATGAGTTTCTATAACGGAGATTACTACAGCGAATGTATCGGACATTCAGACTTCTTCAGACGGCTCATGTGGTTAAAAGCCCTCACACTAAACTCCTGAAGGTGAATATTTCTAGTTAACTAAACATGAACTGATGAGTTTTAAAATAAACTAGTCCCGAAAAACTAAGAGGTCCAACACGCGTAGAGTCTTTTCAACACAACGCCAGACCCCCCCCCCCCCCACTATGTTAATAGATCGAATTTCTCAATTCAGCGCATGCAATTTTGATGAATTTTTGGTAAAATATTGAAGTTTATGACCAAACAAATGTGCAAAGTCGCAAAGGAAAAAATTGTTAACGAACAGTATTAGATTCATTTTGATGTTTTCTAGTTTTCTTATCAAGTGTAGTTTTCTATTACGTACGATTTTACAAATATCAGTCGTAAACCTTTGCTTTTCATTCTAAAATTTTATAAAAATAGATTGTTTATTTTCGTGGTTTATTTTCATTAATTAACCGACAACTCCTGAAGTGGAATTTTCGAAGTGATAGTGAAGAATTATTTTTAGATTACTTTTATTTTCAATTTGGAGGTTATCTTTAATTTCAACTTATCTTTGTTTCAGATTTGGAAACTTGTTCTGAAGGATTCTCCACAAGACAAGGAGCTGTTGTAAGCCTTTAAGGTATGTAGTTCTACTTGTCTCAACGAGAATATATTTTACTTGCGATTTTGTGCACCCTCTAAATCTGCACATTTAACTAAAATTAGAACGAAATACGTAGAACTGATTTTGAGACATTATGTATTTATAAAAAAATCAATGAACGAATTTTGTTTTTGATTTTTACCTATATCTAACGATCCGGCTTTTTTTTAGAGATGGCAACCAATATGTGTGGGTGCTTAGAGGTTAAACACGAGTAACATTTCATCAAAATCATTAAGCCCTATTATGTTAAAATCGTAAATTTGTGTTTTTTCAGGTACCCCCAAATTTGTAGTGCCGAAATATGGTCATTTATACGCACATACCAAATATGATTAAAATCTGTCCACACGTTTAGTAAAACATACGACAGACATACTACATACAAACAGACAAAAATACTCTTTTTGGACTCGTGAAACTTATAAACAGATATATCCGCTAAATATTCAACAATGATTTTTGATCCATCACATAAAGGTATAGATAAGACGAAAGATATGGATTCAACCCAAGAACACACGGAGAAAGGTGTAGATAAGACGAATGATAAGAATCCAACCCAAAACCACACGGTAAAGCTCTAGATTAGATAAAAGAGACAGATGTACCCAAGACTACACGCAGAATGGTGCAAATAACACAAAAGAGAAGGTTCTAAGCCAAGACTACACTAAGAAAAGCGTAGATAAGATGAGTGATAAGAATCCAACCCAAAACTACACGGAGAAAGTTGTAGATAAGACAAATGATAATAATGTAACCCAAGACTACACGCAGAATGGTGTAGATAAGACGAATGATAAGAATCCAACCCAAAACTACACGGAGAAAGGTGTAGATAAGACAAATGATAATAATATAACTCAAGACTTCACGCAGAATGGTGTAGATAAGACGAATGATAATAATATAACTCAAGACTTCACGCAGAATGGTGTAGATAAGACGAATGATAAGAATCCAACCCAAAACTACACGGAGAAAGTTGTAGATAAGACAAATGATAATAATGTAACCCAAGACTACACGCAGAATGGTGTAGATAAGACGAATGATAAGAATCCAACCGAAAACTACACGGAGAAAGGTGTAGATAAGACAAATGATAATAATATAACTCAAGACTTCAAGCAGAATGGTGTAGATAAGACGAATGATAAGAATCCAACCCAAAACTACACGGAGAAAGTTGTAGATAAGACAAATGATAATAATATAACTCAAGACTTCACGCAGAATGGTGTAGATAAGACGAATGATAAGAATCCAACCCAAAACTACACGGAGAAAGTTGTAGATAAGACAAATGATAATAATGTAACCCAAGACTACACGCAGAATGGTGTAGATAAGACAAATGATAATAATATAACTCAAGACTTCACGCAGAATGGTGTAGATAAGACGAATGATAAGAATCCAACCCAAAACTACACGGAGAAAGGTGTAGATAAGACAAATGATAATAATGTAACCCAAGACTACACGCAGAATGGTGTAGATAAGACGAATGATAATAATATAACTCAAGACTTCACGCAGAATGGTGTAGATAAGACGAATGATAAGAATCCAACCCAAAACTACACGGAGAAAGTTGTAGATAAGACAAATGATAATAATGTAACCCAAGACTACACGCAGAATGGTGTAGATAAGACGAATGATAATAATATAACTCAAGACTTCACGCAGAATGGTGTAGATAAGACGAATGATAAGAATCCAACCCAAAACTACACGGAGAAAGTTGTAGATAAGACAAATGATAATAATGTAACCCAAGACTACACGCAGAATGGTGTAGATAAGACGAATGATAATAATATAACTCAAGACTTCACGCAGAATGGTGTAGATAAGACGAATGATAAGAATCCAACCCAAAACTACACGGAGAAAGGTGTAGATAAGACAAATGATAATAATATAACTCAAGACTTCACGCAGAATGGTGTAGATAAGACGAATGATAAGAATCCAACCCAAAACTACACGGAGAAAGGTGTAGATAAGACAAATGATAATAATATAACTCAAGACTTCACGCAGAATGGTGTAGATAAGACGAATGATAAGAATCCAACCCAAAACTACACGGAGAAAGTTGTAGATAAGACAAATGATAATAATGTAACCCAAGACTACACGCAGAATGGTGTAGATAAGACGAATGATAATAATATAACTCAAGACTTCACGCAGAATGGTGTAGATAAGACGAATGATAAGAATCCAACCCAAAACTACACGGAGAAAGGTGTAGATAAGACAAATGATAATAATATAACTCAAGACTTCACGCAGAATGGTGTAGATAAGACGAATGATAAGAATCCAACCCAAAACTACACGGAGAAAGGTGTAGATAAGACAAATGATAATAATATAACTCAAGACTTCACGCAGAATGGTGTAGATAAGACGAATGATAAGAATCCAACCCAAAACTACACGGAGAAAGTGAAACAAGTTCAAAGTGAAGGACCTAACCCAAGATTACACGAAGAAAGATGTAGTTAGGACGAATGATAAGGATCTAATGCAATACTACACGCATAAAAGTGTAGATAAGACAAAAGGGAAGAATCTAACCTAAGACATGAATAGATCTAGCTAAGCTACCTTGGGTTTACCACGTCTCAACTCGCTATGAATGCGCCGCTGATGGATAATTCGCTTCCTTTTATGTCAGCAAGTCATGTCAAAAATCTTGGCATCAAATCTAAATTTAAATGACCAGAGGATATTGCTCAAAAGCCGTTCTTAATTTATTTTTTAGGTTAAGTTTCCAACAACTGAGCATAATTTCTTTTCGGTACTTGTTTTATAGTATAAGTAATACATATTCATAACAGCTGAAGGACAAACACGCCAACATAACCTCAAATTACAGAGATCACGTAAGGAAACTTGGCAACCTCGTATGTGAGAGGCATGCTAACATAGTTCATGTATTTACACCTAATGAAATACCAAAAATGGAGGAAATTGTAATACGCAAGATGCCCTTGCTCGACTAGAATGAAAGTCATTCTTTTCCTCTATAAAACCTTGTTCGCCATGAATGGTGGATCTGTACGATAATTTGACCTTGGCCTCTATATTAATGATTCCGAATTTTTTGCAATTAATTTTAATTTTGTTTTAATAAACACAAGGATGCGAAGTTCTGATAAACCGGTCGTAAGGTCATTGAATTGTCAATTAAGATGTCACTTGTGAACCTAAAGATCACTTCTAATTTTATCCTTATTTAATTATTCCAAGAAAAGAATTAAAATAAACTTGATGGGGCCATCATGGTACTTACCCTACCCCAACAATGTAAGCTAATAGAAACAGATCTACTTAATCTAACGCACAAAATTTGGTTCTTGTGCGTTGTAAGAAATGTTAAAATAAATAATTGGTCTTACCCGGTAGGGTATATTTGTTTAAATCAGTTTTTACGCAGGTTTTCAGAACCACGTCGGTTAGAGTCTTAAGTTGCCTGAAAAATATTTGAATTCTCTTTGAGACAATCTAATTAGGTAAGAGAGGCAACCTTGAAAAGTAAAGGTTTAGATTTTTTTTTAAAGTCTGGAGGCTGGAAGTGGGGTGCTCAAAATTTTAAATGGCACTTACTTAAATGTGATACCACTCTTTAAAAAGTATCTGCGAGACTTAAAGGCAAGAAAAATAGCAATTTTTGCCATTATTTGCAAAATATATATATATACAATATCAATTTGTTTAATTTTTATATTTATAAAAACATTTTACAAATCACACCACAGTCACTATTACATTTGATGCATCAGCTGTTTTAACTATGCATTGTTATATTGGTTGCTATGGTAACTTAACTTGTATGTAAAATCACGAAATCAAGTTTAAAACACTTTCCAAAATGTTTCACATTGGTCTATGTTAGATTACGTGGGGTTAGCTCGACACTAGTATACCGTGGGGTTGGCTTGACACTCTGGGGAACTCTAGGGTCATCTGTTCAAACTCCTGCTTAATGAGCAACCCTTCTTGGAATTGGAGGTGTTTGTTTGTTCGGTCAGCCGAAGAGCGACACTCAAGTGAAGAGGTTCGTCGTCTGTCAGAATAGTATGACTTGTTATTCGCGGGTAGTATTCTCGGGTCTTGGCTAGTCCTTGGCTAACCTGGTATCCTTTAAAACTAACAGAAAGCACAATATCAATGATAACTATCCTGAACTCATGAGGCACTGTTG
The DNA here is from genome assembly GCA_963513935.1 of Aphrophora alni. Lineage (NCBI taxonomy): Eukaryota > Metazoa > Arthropoda > Insecta > Hemiptera > Aphrophoridae > Aphrophora > Aphrophora alni. The sequence continues at coordinate 9,696,555 of OY740778.1, forward strand.
AAGTTTATTTAAGTATCCAATTCGATGATATGTCATATTGTCGATGGGCTTTATGATTGCGATGACCATACTTCCTAACCTAACCTAACCTAACCTAACCTATACCCGCCAGACTGGTACCTGATCCGTTCACATTTCCAGGAAGTGATTGCTATTGACTGGGGCGGCCAATATGTCGAGCCAACCCCACGTCGAGCCTATGTTAGGCTTAACGTATCTTTGTGCGTTGAAGAACTCCTCCGGGGTCACTCAACTCACAGATGGTCTCATTGGAAAGCTTAAGGTCTGAGGATCAATAGAAAGTGACCGTGCGAACTAACCCACGGTCACCGGTGGCACGAAAAAAGCGTACAGCGAAAAATGCGTACAGCGAAATATGCGTACAAGGGGAAACAGTGGTATTTGACGAGGGTATAGGGTAAATATGATAAGCGAAAAATGCGTACAAACCACCACCCCGGCCATCCACCCCTAAATTAGGTTAGGTTAGGTTAGGTTAGGTTAGGTTAGGTTAGGTTAGTAAAAATAACTAAAAAGTAAAAAAAAAAAAAAAAATGACGAGGCTACACGCTGATTTTAAACACGCCAAATTGATAGCGCAACATATCTCTATCATTTTGCCAGTCCACAGCCTGGGAAAAATGTGATGGAAATCAGGTTTGTTTTCACTCTAAGCCATCGATATATAGTTCAATGGTTTTAAAAGATCCATTTACCCTAAATGTTGTACGCATTTTTCGCCTGTCTAAATGTTTTGACGTCATAGCTTACCCTCCTCAACTGTCAAAACTTGATCCTGTACGCATATTTCGCAAGATTCCTGGTGTACGCTTTTTTCGCTGTACGCTTTTTTCGTATATTCCGGTCACCAGGGGGACTTTTGAGGGGTTTTTGAAATGTTTTTTGTCGACAACTCTAATAATGCCTACATTCGAAGTTCTACCTAGCAGATTTTCATGAGGTTTATTTTAAATGAAAGAACATTTATTTATACTGATTAACTGATAACCGACGGTACTTGATAGAATTCCATGTTATACAAATAAAAAAAAACTCAAATTCTTTTGTTAAATTCTACAATTTATTGGTCTAGCCGGCCATGTTTCGCCAGTTACGGCATTGACGAGGCTTATTCAAAGACTAAATAATCTAAGAAGAATAATTGGCTGACATGCAGTTCCCCCGGCGGTCACTCACAACCTAACCTAACCTAACCTAAAGTAATTCTTCATTGTCATTACTAACTATACGAATACTGTTTAGAGCGTCATGAACTTCCGATATATTCTTCGGTAAGGGAGGTAACTGTTGCCGTTTTTTCTTGTACAAGTTATTTTTTATTGCATTACATAATTTATTTTTTGCGTTACTGCGTTAGCAAATAACGTTAATACAGAAATGACCGCCGAGGGAACTGCACTACACCCAAAAAGGGGCTCCGGGAGAACTGCAGATACCCTTCGAGGGCTGTCCCTGACCGCCGGGGGAACTGCAGAATTCCCGAAGAATTGTACAAACCTTTGAAATCAAGCCCACAAGTCCCGTTACAAGATAATGGAACCTCTTATAATATAAAACCTCTATAATAAATTGTAGAATTTAACAAAAGAATTTGTGTGTGTTTTATTTGTATGAAAGAACATTTAATGTACCTCTCTAATTTATTACCATATTGGTTTTTATTACTGTAGTAATGAGTTTTGTAACGTTATTTTGTACTATTTGATGTTTAATTAATTAATTTTGTTTATTATTACAGTTATTAAAAGAAAACCATCGTATTTGAAAAGCTAGGATTGTAATATTGAGGGAGCAATAAATTTAATTTCCTACAACCAGTAATAAAAATATGTAATAATTTTTTAGAAATTATGAAATCAAAAACCGTGGCAACTCTCGGAAGTGGTCTTCCTTCGTTATCCTAGGTCTATTTTTGTCTTAACGCTTCTGAAATAGCCCGCCCTCAGGACGCATTTTTACCTAGTTTAATAGTTTAATAATAGATGCCATGGAGGACGAGAAAAGATCAGTTTATCAGTCGGGATCTGCACCTGTCAATTCGAGAGAGAGAGAGAGAGAGAGAGAGAGAGAGAGAGAGAGAGAGAGAGAGAGAGAGAGAGAGAGAGAGAGAGAGAGAGAGAGAGAGAGAGAGAGAGAGAGAGAGAGAGAGAGAGAGGAGAGAGAGAGAGTTTCAAAAATGTCCGCGAGCATGTAGATAAAAAGAGAAAATAATTTGTATGAATTTTTATAGACAAGACAATTTTGGTCCCTTGATTGTAAAGTTAGTGCAATGGTTTTTGCATCAAGTATTTTACCTTTCCATTACTTGAAATCAATACAAATTGTGCTTGTTAAAAGATTGCACCTATTCAAACTGTTCTATTAACGGTTGGTCATTGGACTGGCAGCGACCTGGAAAAGGATAAATCATACATATATTAAATAACACCCTATTTGATATATAAATAACGACCGTACACATTCTTGTACTAATTAATAATAACTGCTTCCTGTTTAGTGGCGCATGCGGTTGCCAATTTGTTCCAAGTCTTTAATCAAGGTGTAAAAACTGCTAGTTAGGTGTTGTGTCTTCTTGCTCTGGTGGATTTAATAGGAATTAATTAGGTATGGTTTGCGGAGGTCTAGTCAAATTAACAGTATTTTGATGTAAAAACAATGCACAAACTTTCTTATTAACCAATCCATTCCTCCCAAAAATAAAAACGATCCAAATATGTTAGATCGGCAGTTGTCAATCAAAAAAGTGAAATAAACAATGAAGGCTGTTTCAAAAATATTTCCGTCTTTAAATAGTGTTTTACTTTTTGTTTTAACAGTCTTTTTTGTTTTGTTAATTATTCCTGAACAGTATTTTTTCTCTCGCCATTTTCTACACGGGTTAGGTACGTGTCATTAATCTTCACATTTTCTAAAATTAAGTTATAGCCGTTTTTGAAAAATTACGTCTTTTATAACATCGCCATGACAGATTTTTATTTATTTATTTATTTTTTTTTTTACGGTTATTTTGTTCAAATTTAAACGTTCCTTAATCGTTATTTTGTTCAATTAAAAAAATTCTTTAATCATTATTTTGTTCAATTTTAAATGTTCCTTAATTTTCATTATGTTTAATTTTAAAAGTTCCTTAATAATTATTTTGTTTAATTTTAGAGGTCCCTTAATTGTCATTTTCTTCAATTTTAAACGTTCGTTAATAATCATTTTGATCAATTTTAAACGTGCCTTAGTTAAATTTTCTTCTATTTTAAACGTGACTTAATAGTTATTTTCTTCAATTTTAACGTTCGTTAATAATCATTTTTATCAATTTTAAACGTGCCTTAGTTAAATTTTCTTCTATTTTAAACGTGACTTAATAGTTATTTTTCTTCAATTTTAAACGTTCGTTAATAGCTTAATCATTTTGATCAATTTTAAACGTTCCTTAATTAAATTTTCTTCAATTTTAAACATACGTTATTAATCATTTTGATCCATTTTAAACGTGACTTAATTGTTATTTTGTTCAATTTTAAATGTTCCTTAGTTGTCATTTTCTTCAATTTTATACATACGTTCGTATTAATCATTTTGATCAATTTTAAACGTTCCTAAAGAGCTGTTATTTTGTTCAATTTTTGACGTTTCCAAATAGTTATTTTGTTCAATTTTAAAACGTTCTTTAATCGTTATTTTGTTCAATTTTTAAAAGTTCCTAAAACGTTATTTTCTTAATTTTTAAACGTTCCTTGATAGTTATTTTATTGTATTTAAATACATTCCTTAATTGTTTTGATCGTGAGCTTTCTCATGAAGTCAAAACAAAGAGAAAGGTCACTGACCTCCTCTCCGCTCTTAATTACTGCATTAATTGGTACAGAGCGACCCCCGCCAGTTAATTAATACTTTTGGCACTAATGATCAACTTTTTTTCCGTTGCCTTGAGCATTTAAATTAGACGCATTGGTATTCCTGTTGAGCTCAGTTAGTGTGACTCTCCGCACGTGACGTCTTAATGCGTCAAGTCATGCGTGAATAATTTTATTAGAGCATTCATAATGTACGCTTAGAAGTTCTAGGGTACCAAATTTAAAGCAGGATCCTTCCAGGTTGGAACCCCGCTTTCTTGTACCATACAAGCAGATTCTTTAAATGTAATAAAAAGTTAGTTTCGCGGGACTTGTAGGAAATGTTAAATTGTAATTGGTAGATCAAGAGGTCTTATCCAGTAAGGTGAGTTTGTTTAGTGTCATCACACAGGTTTTTTTAACCACTACATTCTACTAATCTCTAACAATCCTTATATATATTAAAACGTCTCCATTCGCTTCGCTCGTGTCAGTGTATTGGCCTTGCCGAATCTCGTAACTATACGAATATGATATTTCCCCAGGAGGTTAACTCTCTATGAGGTAAGTCGCTCGGCTTTAGCAATTATGTCACAAGAAATCACTTTTTTTTGCAATTCAACATTTACCCTAGTACAAATCATCCTACGGCAATAATTTTTATACTGTTTTAAAGCTAATTTTCCATAGATTATTACCATACAACCATAAGTTCATAAAATGTTAACAATTATATTTAATAAATTGGTAAATTTTGTGTTAGGTTAGGTTAGGTTAAGTTTCTTTCATTAAAAAAAAAAAGTTTAATAAAAATGTTACAAATTAATTGTTTTTATATCTAAATATATTAAAAAATATTATACAAAACTTTTGTATATCTTGAAAAAAAGTGGTAAGTTATTGATTTTGGATGATACAGGTTTTTCTGAAAAATGTTAACTTCATTTTTTGACACCTAACATACTTACTTCAAAACCGTTTCATATATATTTTTTTCATAAATAATTAAATTCTACGCATCTTTCTGAGAAAAATGATATCCTACAAGTTAGGTTTTGCATAAAATTAATATTTTTTATGATTTTTTTTTAAGAAAACAAAACCTTTAGACCCCTAACATTGCCTAAACAATAAATTAGCTATTTGACATCGTAGAGAGGTAGGTTTCGTACTATTATATGCATAATTGAAATCTCTTTTATTGTGAAGTTGAAAACTTAACTTAACTTAGCTATTTGTCATCGTAGAGAGGTGGGTTTGGTACATTACAGACAGTATTGAAATCTCTTTTATTGTGAAGTTGAAAAATTAACCTAACCTAACTTAGCTATTAGTTATCGTAGAGAGATGGGTTTGGTACATTACAGAGAGTATTGAAATCTCTTTTATTGTGAAGTTGAAAAATTAACCTAACCTAACTTAGCTATTAGTTATCGTAGAGAGATGGGTTTGGTACATTACAGAGAGTATTGAAATCTCTTTTATTGTGAAGTTGAAAAATTAACCTAACCTAACTTAGCTATTAGTTATCGTAGAGAGATGGGTTTGGTACATTACAGAGAGTATTGAAATCTCTTTTATTGTGAAGTTGAAAAATTAACCTAACCTAACTTAGCTATTAGTTATCGTAGAGAGATGGGTTTGGTACATTACAGACAGTATTGAAATCTCTTTTATTGTGAAGTTGAAAAATTAACCTAACCTAACTTAGCTATTAGTTATCGTAGAGAGATGGGTTTGGTACATTACAGACAGTATTGAAATCTCTTTTATTGTGAAGTTGAAAACCTAACTTAACCTAACCTAACCTAACTTAGCTATTTGTCATCATAGAGATGTGGATTTGTTACCATTACATGCAGATATACCTTTTAAAAACGCCGAACAGTGTTATTGTTTGGTATAATATGAACAGTCCTTGCATTTTACTTTCGATTCGGCAAGCTAGTCTGGACATTATTTTTAAAATTTAAACAACTTATAATCGATTTTGAAAAGGTTTCAGAGAGAGAGAGAGAGAGAGAGAGAGAGAGAGAGAGAGAGAGAGAGAGAGAGAGAGAGAGAGAGAGAGAGAGAGAGAGAGAGAGAGAGAGAGAGAGAGAGAGAGAGAGAGAGGGGGGGGGGGGTTCTTAAAGAACACATTTCAAAATCAAGACAATTTTGATAAAATTAATGTTATAATGTTTAGTTTTTTAATGTCACCTCAAATTTTGATTTCTCGAGGTGGAAAAAAGTCTAGATGTATGACTGAGTTATGCCTACATAAGAATTTATAAAAATCAGTCACTCGTCATTTGGGCTGCAAAGATATTCACAGACGCAAAACATTGTTTTCAAAAACCCCTCTTTTTGTTTCACGTGATCGCACTTTGTTAGACACTAAAAACAACGACGACATTCTCCTCTATCGTAACGGCATGTTTCATGATTCATAGAAATCTGTCGATATTTTCCTCATGTCACGTGACAGTCTGACACGCCCTTAAACTTCAAACCAGACAAATTGAAAACACCTTATCATTGGTATTATTAATGTACGATTCTTGAAACCCTAATCAATCACAACTGAAGTGGCATTGCCTCATTATTTATACGAGGTTTATTTATTTCCTTCAAAGTAGTTTATCCCGGAGTACTTTAGGAAAGCTGTTCGGAAAGTAAATTCCGTTTTCTTATAAAAAGACACCAATACTATTAAAGGTTTATTTATAAAAACGTCGGCTAGGCTTTAACATGCCTCGAATACGGTATACAGGGTGGGTGATATCGGCTTAATATCTCCTATATAATAAGATAAATTCGAAGGTAGATGTGATTGAGAAACCTACTCCACTTAAAAATACTATTTCAAAAATTTGGTCCGCCATCTTATATCCGCCGTTTTGAATTTAACTTAATTTTTTTTTAATGGGAAGATGGTCATGCTATACATCATTTTAATGTAGAATTTTAAGACAAACTCAATAGTGAAAACATTTAACCATTTCATTTAATGTAAAAAACAAAATACAGTAAAGGACATTAAATTTCTTTCCTATCAAATTTTAATGTTCAATAAAATTAATAATTATCAATCAAAATAATTAATACCTTATGTTTTGATTTGCGTGTAAGGCGCTACGTCGATGGATATTCGATAAGGTAAGGTCTCCCCCCCCCCACAATTTTTTTCCCTCAGAAGCAAGGCCAACAGCTGTGAAGAGCAGAGTGCGTGCATCGTTCAGAGCACAGTATCCTCAAGGTAGGAATGTGTCTGGGGTGGAGAGGAAAAGAGGGGCCCCACACTTTGTGGCGTTTACTTTCAGCGGTACAACCCCAATAAAAAAATATTGACCTCAAATGCTTCTGTGTAAACGCCTACCCTACGTTCGTTTCTTTTATCGGTGTAAATAAGAATAAAACGTTTACAAAAGTCTGTCACGAATTTGTAACTTTAGTAATTAAATGTAGCTAAGCAGTAATTTGTGTACCTAGTTTTCTTGGAATGGGTTGTACCATCAAGTCAGGTTAGGGAAGCAAGTAGAAGGAAGAACACGCCCCTTACATCAGACACAATCCTAGTCTGTGGCTACTGTAGTGACTTGTGTTTAATCCTGTGAGCGTTTGTGTATGGGAATTTGAAAAACTCCACCCAAATGAGTGGCTAGTTTTTTTTTTGGGAGGAAGGGTTGGACGCCCCTTTGAGGGCGAATAACCTAACAGCGTCAGGGTCGGGAAAGAAAAAGGTTGGTCAAGAGAGACTTGATAGCAAAGATGAAAAAAGGGATCTAACCCAAGACTATGTGAAAAAATGTGTAGATCCACCTAGGGTCACTCGGGGTTGCCAAGCCCGTACTCAATTTAAATGAGCCCCAGAGGGTTACAAAACCTGAGGCTGGTGTTTATACCGAAAAAAACCTAAATGGGGTTGGGTTCATTTCGTTTCTTTCGGGGTTTTTTCCAAATACCGTACAATTTTTTTTAAACTAAGCGAATTTGTTACATTGGTTTTACATTTCATCAAAATCACTTTATGATATTCGAACATTTACGATGATACGTACGGTTCATTTTCTCCTTTTAACTCATAACTTTTTTTAAAGATGGCGACCAATTCGTCTCGTATTGACTTTTACATTTTATTAAAATCGTTTGAAACAAACATTAAAAAAAAAAAAAAAAAAAAAATTCTTATTGCAGTTCTTTACTTAAATTTTTAACGTGCTAAATAGTTTTTTTATTGTGGGTATTGAAGAAAGTTTATGCAGTATTAATACAACGTATTACGTCCTCCATGAGCTTATAAATAGCTCTTATTGTGCAGATTAGCAATTTGTATAACATGGTTGAGATTGGCACATAAACGGGTCCACAAAACAAAATGGCATCCTGTCACAACCCGGTATTACTTATTTATCCTTGGTATTGATTGTAGGGGGGGGGGGGCAATCAAAGTCTAATTTTAACCAGCTATAATCGATACAGAAATATTGGTCAATAGATAATTTTACAAACAATGAATTGACAAATATTGGTATAGTCAATGCAATACAACTGTATCGTTGTGCTTGAATGTCCCTTACCACAATCTAGAAAATTCTTAATTAAGCAGGGCAAATAAAAAACTTTTAAATTGGAAATATTGTACAGACTTTACTAACACCTTAAAATTTTAGAATTTTTAGTCTCTTAAAAATTCACAAAATATAAGGTATTCCCTTAAAAAGAGGGCAAAAAGTTTTTACCTCATAAAAAAGTGAAAGGACGTTCACCATAAGGTTTGGCGAAGTTTAGAAGTTTTCATCTCTACTCGTTCAGATTCCCCCTCCCTTTCTTTTTTTATTATTATTATTTTTTTATTTACAGTAACAATATTTACAGAAATATAATTACAATTTATAAAGTTGATACAGTTTATAAATTAAACTTCATTTACAGATCATTTTTGAATTGTAAAAATAAAATGAATGGATATGTCTCGTTTTTATTGCATCACAACTATTACATTTAATTAAAACACTTTTGTAAATTTGTATATACAAGAAATTTATTCAAAAAAATAATTTGGGTGTAAATTTTGGCTAATAAATAAAAATCGGGGTGGATTTTAAAACGCTACTGAACACTGTTGTAGTAAATATAAATATTTAGGAATTTCCTTGAGCTTAAAAAAAAAGCTAGGGGTGTTAGAAATCCTTGACCTCCGTCAATAAAGAATCAGTATCGTACAGAGCAACGAAATTTTTATACTTTTTTTAAAGAGGAAAAAGGTGGCAGAAGCTTTACGAAATCCAATCAGGGTTTTATTTATAAATAAATATTGAGCTTGACTTGTGAGATACTATTAGATAGAATAAAACTCGGACACAAGATCTCCCAAAAATTACGTTTACTTAATCAAACGCGTTTCAACGACAAAGTCGCCATCCTCAGTGATACATGCCAGTTAGTTATAGTTCAGTTATTGTAGCTCATGTATCACTGAGGATAGCGACTTTGTCGTTGAAATGCGTTTGGTTAAGTAAACGTAATTTTTGGGAGATCTTGTGTTCGAGTTATATTTTATCTAAAATATTACATTTTTCACAAGGGTTGTATTTATTCCCCTGTTGTTTACAATAGTCATCATCGCCCCATGAAAAAGGGAGAAAAGAATATAAAATAAAGAACCCCTAAACCCTCGAATACTCTCGAAGCGTCAGGGTCGGAAGAGAAACTTGATAGAAAAGCTGAAAGATCTAAACCCAAGACTACGTTTTTTAAAATTGTAAATGTTTTTTAGATCTAAAAACGCTATCATTTTAAACATATTTCACGGTACTTTATCGAAAAATGTCCACCAATTTTTTGGGTTTTTTTTCGTGATTCTTTATGCATTTTTATAAAAAAATGGAGTCCCGACTCCGAAACGCGTCTTGAGAACAAGACAAGTAAAGTCACATGACGGAACAAATGAGGTAATTTTTATTGACTTGGACACCAACAATGAACATTAAAATGAACATTGTAAAAACACGTTTACAGTTGAAATTATGCAAGAGAAATGCATATTTATTACACTTTTATCGCATTTCAAAAATTAGGTAGTGGCAGTGAATACAGTTATAACTTACTATTATAATTATTTGGTATTTTTTACAATGGATGTTTGTATTTTGACCCAAAATTAAGGTTACAAGTGAAATTAGGCACGAGAAATGGGTTTGTTAGGTTAGATTAAATAACGGTTTCCCCAAAATAAATTGTTTGACTTTTTTTAGTTTTAGATTTTTATTATAATAGTAAGTTAATCGTGTGTTCTTAGGTTAGTATATAATTAATGGAGAGTATTTAGATTTCTCAATCTAACCTAACCTAACCTAACCTAACCTAACCTAACCTAACCTAACCTAACCTAACCTAACCTAACCTAACCTAACCTAACCTAACCTAACCAAACCTAACCTAACCTAACCTAACCTAACCAAACCTAACCAAACCTAACCTAACCTAACCTAACCAAACCTAACCTAACCTAACCTAACCTAACCTAACCTAACCTAACCTAACCAAACCTAACCAAACCTAACCTAACCTAACCTAACCTAACCTAACCTAACCTAACCTAACCTAACCTAACCTAACCATACCAAACCTAACTTAACAAACCCATTTTTCGCGCCTAATTTCACTTGTAACCTTAATTTTACGTCAAATTCAAACATCCATCGTTAAAAAACAAACATTTTGGTGGGCATTTTCCGAAAAAGTAGGCCTGCCTACCCATTTCACTATTGAAGTATTCGAGTTTTTATGATGAAAATGGAGGAAAGTGTCGTGCTCTACGAGGTCCCATCAATCACACATCATCTCATAACTTGTGGTGACTGTGGCAAGTATTTATGTTGTGTTCTACAACCAGGTTACGTCATTCACATGTCACGCACATGCTCGCCAAGAATTCACTCATTCAACAAAACGCATCACATTCTTCTGTAAAGAGAGTATTTAATTGTTGCCATGTTGGGAGAAATACTATGTAGGCCGTGACGAACTGTAGGCCTGTCCGTGACTATAACGCTACGTGAATCCATCTCATACCGTTATATTATCTAGGTAATAAAACTTTGTATTTTAATAATTATACACAGAGTGTTCAGAAAAATAGGTACCCAAATACGGGTAATAACATCAAGGAGAAGGCTACTTCGAGGACAAGCTAATTTATACCAGATATTACAAAAATCCTGCCTCAAATTAGGTGATCCTAATCCTAATTAGAGGATCCAAAAAAGCGGATCCTCTAAATGTAAAGACCAAAAGTTTGTTTCCGGGCCTCATATGAAATATACTAGATTGTATTGGTAGATCAAGGGATCGGTAAATATGCATTGTTCCTGTCGTTGCTACTTTACCACAAAATGTCTGCAAATTGTGTTGTAAATACCTTTTGATGTAACAATTCCATCACCCTTTATAACTCCATACAGCCATATGACGGTCAGCTCTAAAGTTTCCTAGAGGAACCCCTATTTTTATGACGATTTTGGTTAAACAACATTATTTTAAGACGTTTTTATTCTTGAGTATTTTTCGATATCTTTAACTGTTTAAGAGATAAAAGCGCTCAAATTTGTGAAAATACGCGGTTTAAGACGTTTTCACGGGTCAATTTTCCGTACCTAAAACAGCTTTACCGAATTTAAAATTGAAACCTGGATAGACCGTAATGTATAAAATAAGATTAAAAGTTTAAATAGCAACTTTTTCTAATTATTTTTACTCACGTGGTTGGATTAAAAATGACACATTTTTGAGAAATTAATCATTATTTTTCTAGATAATGTTGTCAACGTAAAACAACAAAGCAGTTTCAAAAAATTATGTTACATTTTTCAAAGAGGGGATTTTACCGACTTCCTTTTACTGCAATTTTCTGGTAGGTAATTATCTAGAACACTGGCTTACACAGGTTTGTAATTATTAGACCTTGTGAATAAAATATTACAGCCGAAATAAATGTATTAACAAAGCTTACTAATACAATTTGTCCTTAATTCACAAGGTAAATAGATTTAGTAATAATAAAAAGCTGGCGGCTGTGTCTAGACAATTTCCAGAAAATTATGATTTTTGTTTTCTATTGATAACTATTATTGTAAGCTATTCCTCAGCCTACAAAACAAATAAAAATAACTGTAGTGTTATTACACCTTTTGTCTTAGCTCTAGTTTATATTTTACCAGAATTTGACTTTGAAAAATAGTATCGGAAAAGGTTTGAATTTGCGAATTTTTGAAACATTTAACTGTCTGTAGCTTGTAAACGGTTAGAGATATCAAAAAATATACAAGACTTGAAAAGTCTTAAAATTTTGTGTTTTATCCGAAATAGGTGACATAAGAAAATTTAGAGTTGACCGCCATATAGGAAAAATGGTGACGAAAAAATTTTTGCCTGTAATTTAACTCAAAAATCCATGAAAGTTACCTTTTAAAATTTTATTTTTTATTTACAACTACAGAACTTCCTTTTTTGATGAGTGAATGAGAAAGATTGTGCAATTTTTTTTATCTCATAATAAAACAAAGTTGTTGATAATTAATTTCAAATCCACTCTAGAAACCTTAACCTAAAAGATACCAGCTGTTCATATCGATTCCGATGAGCGAACAGCTGTTAGCGTCACGTGATCTTGATAAATCAAACCCGTTCCTTTCTGTACGCCTCCTTAGTAAACACAATCATCCGCGATGTACGATGCCTCGAGCAATGAATACTCTGTAATTCCAACTTCAATAATCGACTATGTGATTCTATTTGTAGTTTCTATCTAAGGAGCGCAATGAACGACTTTGCTCGTGTCAAGGTCAATATCTTCTTTACCCGTACATCGAAATTCCTCTTCACCTCCGAACTGCGAGCTACTAAACTAGGCAGGCTGGCTTCTTTATGGAATGATCATTACAATGGGCGACTTTAATCTTAAGATAATTTTGCTGCACACCAAAGCGTAAGATCTGTTTGACAGGAGATATTTTTTCGGGTCAGTTCATCGGTTGTAATCCTGCGTTCTTCCGATGAAAACGACGTTTTTGAGATGTAATTTGAAAACAAAGGTGTTGGATACAGTCGCGCAATTTAACTAATTACAATAACAAAGTATCTCAATAAGAAAAGATATTTAAAGAATTTATAGGTTAGATCACAAACACGTCACTGTTATGGTAGTCCTTCAATTTATAATTCAATAAACAAGAGTATTTTCCAACAATATTGATGAAAGAAATTAAGAAACTTTAATGTTCAGCATCACTTTGAAATATCGAGCGAAGAGATAGGCCAAGCGCGAGTGCCTTACGATAGATGCGTTATCGTATTGGTGTTCAGATGTTTAGCATCACAATAATATGAAAGCGCACTAATGATATTTCTCGTGTAAAAATATGATTGCATATCTCTTTGGCGAGAGGATTGGCGATCCTAACGTCCGGTGGAGGATCTACAGCAAAGAGTCTATCGTTATCTTAGTCTGAAGCAACTGATAAGGCTTCTAACCAAGGATGCATAAAGAGCTGGTACAGAGAGTGGTTCCACCTAAAGCTACGCGCCCACTGGGTCGGTACGGTAAGTACGGTCGTCACAGCCGTCACGGCATTTTTTAGAGGGGGTGCGCGCACTGGATCGGGCGTTCAGGCGTTCCGCACTGTCCTCCATCCGCCTTCCGCCAAAACACAAGTCAGTTTGGGAGCGGATCTGTTGAAAGATGGACGTGGAGGAGGAAATTGCGGTAGTGAGTGCGCTTATGATAGAAGAAGAGGAGAATGTTAAAATAAGAAAAAGGAGGTTTTGGATTCATAACATTAACAGAAAAAGATTGATTTCTGGTGAATTTCACATTTTGTTCCCGGACCTTGTGGAAGATGACCTAAAGTTTTTGAGTACTTCAGGATGACTCACGACAAGTTTGAAACACTATTACTGATGCTGGAAGTAGAATTATATAGAGAAGAAACTAATCCATCCTTGTTGCGTTTAGGATTTCAACTAACCACGAGCACAACAGAGAGCAGACTGCGTAGAACGCTGAAAATCCCGTAGCGACCGTACTGACCGTCCGTGACGACCCAGTGGGCGCGCAGCTTATCTCGTAACTTCCGAAAATCCAGGAACACTGGTTCACACGACGATGCTACTAAGCAACTGAGCGGACTAAAGGTGAAGATAACTTATCTCACTACTGCCCAACGAAGGGAGGCCGTCAAACCCAAACTGGGGGAAAGTGGTGAGCAATGTAATCCTAACAAGATGGGGCAGGGAAAAACAAGATGAAGTCAGAGTCGAAAATGTTCTTAGGCACCGATGGGGGTTCTGAGGTGGTGATGGGTGTGCTCAAGCGCCCTTGAGACGATTAAGCCTCTCCACCCTCTGCTGACGGCCCTTCAAAGAAGAGCAGATGTAAAACTCGAGATTTTGACGTGACAAAACTCACCATCGTTTGGAGTCATCTGGTAAAGGAAGTCATCTGGTTAGAGGCTGTTGTTCTCGATGCTTATCCTGTGGCTTAACTTACCGATAAATAAGGTGAAGACATCAAAGGCATGCTAGTGGACAAATTGTTCCTTCATTCTCAGAGAGTAAGGAATAAGGAGCTCTCGTTCATTCCTGCCTCAACGATGTAACAAGCATTAGCTAGAGACTATGATTACTACCTTTAAGTCACCAAGCGAAGAAAATAAGTTGATCAGCGGATTGAAGGACATTCTGAAGACTACACGGTTGTTTCTTAAAGGTGTACTCTCAGCTTCTGAAGCGGTCCTCCGATCAAGTCTGGGAGAGGCTTGTCCACCATAACTCTATTCTTAATGTACCGGAATGAAAGGTACTTTCGACAAAGTAAGACCCAAAGGGCATTCAGCTTTGTTTAAACACGTTATGGCAATACACACTAGACACGACCACTTCAGGAAACATCTAACAATCCTCATCATCGATAGTGATCCTGTTTGTGGGCTATTTAAACAGTTTGAAGAAACTACTAAACTTATCCTAGACTGTGAAAGGCTCGAGACTAAGAGAAAGGGCTTCAGAACGAGGTGATAATTCTGATGCTAGCATCGGACGTAAACTCCTAAGCCTCACGAAGGCACAGACATTGGCTCGCCTTTCTAGTAGGCCCTTGGGGTTGTACAAAGATTTTGAGTCCTCATACGAGAATAATCGAACCTAATCTACGAACTTAAAAGATTAATCGAACCGCTCTTGTATGCAGCCTGCCTTACATTTTGTTGGAAAATACATTATAACTGGTAAAGTGAAACGAGGTCCTGCTCTATATTATATTCTTCTTTTTGTTACACGGTGTTAAACTTCGCGGATATCATCTTCTTCAAAAATAAGAAGAATAACGTATCAAATAGAAACCCCTAGCCCTTGAATACATAAATAGCCTCAGGGTTGAAGTGAATCAAATTTAGTCTAATATGAAAGATTAAAGAGAATGATCCAACACGAGTATAGATGAGGAAAGTCTAGGATATCAATATGTGGGTTGAATATTTTTAGTTTTGTGGGTTCATGTACAGAAAGCGCTAGTGTATAGGCCATGGAATTCGGTGTACTGATCCTTGAAGTTACTGTACCAGAAATAGAACGATAGACGCAACTTGCCGTTAGATTTGCTTCGCTTGTCACAAAAAGCGTTCTCAGCGTAAATAGTAGCCTATTTAATTAAAATCGAACTTTTAATGACGGCTTCAAGGTTAATTTTTTTTGCTTGCCTGAACCGTAATAGTTTTTTACTTGCGATGTTGTACAAAAGTTTGGGTCATTAAAAATCACATTTCACTTAAATTTCAACGAAATAGGTAGAGCCGATTTTGAGAAACTACGTTTTTTATTAAATTACCAGTCAACCACGTACGGTATGTTCTGTCCGAGCTATGTAATCGAAATCTTTATCAGAAACCCTCAAAAGAGTTAACGGGAAAACTAAAGAAAAACAAATGTTCGAGATATAGCCAAAATATCCCCACATACAGAATTTGATCAACATCGGTCCACACGTTTGAACTGTAGAACACTGTACTTAAGACAAACGGACAGACTTAAATCGAAAAAACAATCTCTGTTCTCAGAGGATCTCAAACTCAAAAGCATTGATTTTTTAGATGTTAGCACTTTGCCATACTAATAGATACTATCATTTGTATACTCGGTAATTCTGTTGTGCGAAATGTTCACCAAACTAATTATTGTGCAAGGCCTAAAGCTTAGGCTTAATGATGTAGTGTTGAAAGGTGGGCGTGTCACATGGCATTCGTGATGAATAGAATAGGATCCAACATTGTGCCTTGCGGGCGTCCATAAAGTAACAAGAATTAGATTGTTTAATATGTTTTATAATAAAATGTGAACTAACTTTTTCAGACACATACACAATAATAAATACCAATTAAGCTAAAACTGTTGTTCCCTGTTTAAAAACGTCTCTCATTGACTAAAAAAAAAGAAGAATAAAAACTTATAAAATAAAACTCACCTAGCTAGAGAATAACACAAAACAAACAAAATATATTTAAACTTCACCAACGAGTACTGGAGATCCCCCCCATCGTAATAAAATTAACCTTATTTTACTAGTCATATTATACATTTATAAATTGATAAGTTGAGTTATAAGAAACTAGACTCCTTAGCTCTCGAATAATCTGATAGTGGCAGGGTCGATAAAGAACAAGAGTTGGTCAAGTTGGAAAATTTAAATAGACGGATCTAATCGAAGTCTACATGAAGAACGTGTAAATCCAGCTGGAGGCTTCGGGATTGCAGCACCCGTGCTCACTAAAAGTTAACCTCCTGAGAGGGAAGAGAACAATAGTTGGTCCTGGAAGATACCTGATTGGAAAGATATTAGATCGTACACTTTCTTCGTGTCGCACTAAACGAATCTCACATTTTCTGAGAGGGGGTCCTCTCTGCAGATCCAGAGCAGTTTGTATAAATAAGTACTCGCACTTATTATCCAGAGATCGTTATGAGTTATGACCGACAACGGATACGCACATTTGCTCTTAACGAATTCGTAATACGCAAATAATCACCAGATTAGTATGTTAGCTATTAATTGTTTGAACTCATTATAGCTGGCTTAGTGTATCAGCGGCCTAGAGTGCTTATTGGAAAAATTGGTAATATAATTAACGGCCCACTCCCTTACCGCAAACCTAACCTAACCCAGTCCCTTACCGCAAGTTGACAAATCTTTCCATAAACATATTTGTATAACCCCCCCCCCCACATTGTATAACTAAACCCATCACCTTAAACTTGTCCGCCATTTTGAAATTTTTAATTCGACTTTTCTAAATTTCAATAGGGTTCTACACTATAATACTCCCCCACATCAAATTTCAAGTTCCTATCTTAATATACAGATGACAACGACGAAGGATGACCTGTAGAAAATCATTTGTTCAACTTCCGGAGACATGAAACGTAAGGACCAGTCAAAAAAAAGGTATCGACATTTTTGCGATTACCAATCGTACCCTATACTACTTCGTATACTGGGTAAGTAAAAACCAACGGTATACGTTAGAACACACACACTCTCTCTCTCTCTCTCTCTCTCTCTCTCTCTCTCTCTCTCTCTCTCTCTCTCTCTCTCTCCCTCTCCCTCTCCCTCTCCCTCTCCCTCTCCCTCCCTCTCCCTCCCTCTCCTCTCCCCCCTCTCTCTCTCTCTCTCTCTTCTCTCTCTCTCTCTCTCTCTCTCTCTCTCTCGCTCTCTCTCTCTCTCTCTCTCTCTCTCTCTCCTCTCTCTCTCTCTCTCTCTCTCACTCTCTCTCTCTCTCTCTTCTCTCTCTCTCTCTCTCTCCTCTTCTCTCTCTCTCTCTCTCTCTCTCTCACCTCTCTCA
>OY740778.1:10314479-10606637 GCA_963513935.1 Aphrophora alni
TACACCTGTAATAATACAATTCCCTTCTCATAATATAGACTTTTATTTTGTATTAAACAACTCTATTCAATCTTTGCATTACCCAAACCATTGCCTATTTGATTTGGTTTGTCCTTCAATGAAGCAATATCACCGTACTAAGACAAATTGGATTGTCCAAAAGAAAAGGTGCACAAACAATCACACAACAAAACAAAAAAATAAATACCAACTACTTTCAAAATGTACAAGGGTATATAAGGTAAGGATTCAAAATTCTGATTTTCTCAAAATAGGCTATTTTGATTCAATTTTGTTTTCATATGGATACCAGAAATCGTCTTCTATTTCTTTAAAATTCCTTTTCTGGATTTTTAGATTAAAAGGAGGATTTAACAATTGTAAAATTGGATTATCTCATTAACAGCCTACTGTATGTTGCTGAAATGTGAAAATTAATAACTTTTAACCAATGTAACACACCCAAACACAAAAACAAATAGCAACTAATTTCATAACTTACAAGGTAAAAACTCTTCTGATTTTCTCAAAATAAGCTAAAACGATTTCGATACAATTTTGTTTTCATGTGGACTATAAGGACACAAAAAATCGTCTCTATATCTTTAAAAATTCTTTTCTGGAGTTATAGATAAAAAGGGGAAATTAACTATGTAAATATTGGATTATATAACGAACAGTCTATGGATAGAATAAAACTCGAACACAAGATCTCACAAAAATTACGTTATAGTTTAGTTATTATAGCTCATGTATCACTGAGGATGGCGATTTTGTCGTTGAAACGCGTTTGATTAAGTAAACGTAATTATTGTGAGATCTTCTATTCCAGTTTTATTCTATCTAATATTATCTCTTAAGTCAAGTTCAATACTTATTTATAACAGTCTATGGGATTTTGGTCAAATGTTGGTGAATTGTGAATATATTTGATTAGGTTTGTCCTTTCACTAAAGTAATATCACCGCACAAAGACAAATTGAAATTGTCCAAAAGGAAGTTCAATTAAAAGAAGATACATAAACAATGATGCACCTAAACAAAAGAAAAACAAATAGCAACTAATTTCAAAACTTACAAGGGAGGTGTCATAATTTTAAAACTCAAAATTCTGATTTTATCAAAATAGGCTAAAATGATTTTATACAGTGTTATTTTGGTGTAGGATACAATAAATCGTCTCTATTTCTATAAAATTCCATTCCTGAAGTTATAGATTAAAAGGAGAAATTAACAATTGTAAAAATTGAATTAACTCTAGAACAGCTTATAGGATTTTGATTAAATGTTGCTGGAATGTGAAAATTAATAACTTTTAACCATTGTAACACACCCAAACACAAAAACAAATACCAATTTCATAACTTACAAGGTAAAAACTCAAAATTCTGATTTTCTCAAAATAGGCTAAAACGATTTCGATACTATTTTGTTTTCATAAGGATATAAAAATCGTCCCTATTTCTTTAAAATTCCTTTTGTGGGGTGTTAGATTAAAAGGAGCCTATATATAGGATTTTAATCAAATGTTGGTGAAATTTGAACATTAATAACTTTAAAACAGCATAACATACCCACAAATAAATGAAAACTATTATTTTTGAAAAGTTTAGAAAAAGCAAAAACTAACCCGATAGCGGTCAGGATTCATTCCAGTGTTTTTCAAAATACTTGCCAACTGTAATTTTCTGTTTGATGGTTTATTTCTATTTTTTAACTGAATTCTTGCAAAGCATTTTAGTTGAGGTGACCAATACTTTGTACTATATTTTATTGGGGTTTGGGTGTTGGTCTTGTGTAAGCTACTCCCAAAGTTTGACATCGAAAATTAGTTTTATAAAACATAGAGGTAAAATTTGGCCTACATACTAAATATTGTAAAATCAGTAAATCGTTTAATTATTTTTGTTATTCTGTCGTAAGTTAATTCAAAATAATTATAGTACAGATAATTAAATTCATTTTTACTTTTTTACTATACCTAATATAGCGAAAGCTTTGTGTAAGTTTGAAAAAAAAAAAAATTTCGAATTCAATTCCATTCTATTTTGGATATATCACATTTAAGCTTCATACAGAAAAATCTCGTACAGTAAGGCTTAAAATTTACCCAATCATATTGCAAATAAAGCAAACTTAACACCCTTAGCTGATGCTGGAATTGTGAAAGTTTAATTCCAGGTTTTATCCAATAGCTTCCTGATATACTCCCTTGAGATTGCAGTATTCATTTAACTGTGAACTGGTTTTACCTTCCCTTCTGTACAGGAAATATTTATCGTTTTCAAATTATATAGGGAAAGTATTAATAGCGTGAAAATTCCAATAAACTGTTTGGGTTGATAGTTCCATTTTAGTATTTCCGAAGCATTTTATTATGTTACTCTCAGGGGTTTAATTTAGTAAATAGAAGCTTGCAAATCCCAAAGGAGTCTCGCTGGATTTACACTTTTGTTATGTAGTCCTGGGTTAGATCTCTCTCTCTCTCTCTCTCTCTCTCTCTCTCTCTCTCTCTCTCTCTCTCTCTCTCTCTCTCTCTCTCTCTCTCGATCTACTATTTTCTGACACTGACGTTTGAGTATTCCAGGGTCTTTATTTTATGCTTTTTTTTTCCAAAGCAGAGATGACGGACAGACAGGTTTTTGCCCTTTTATCTTTGCACACTTAAAAAAAATGTGTGTCATCCAATATATGGGTCACCTGCCCCCTGTGTCAAGCTGGAAGAATGGACAGTGAACACCTCTACCAATGCGCCCAACTTCAGTCAATACCGCAGAACACAGTCAGTCTATACTGGGAGGCTCGGCGTCGAATGGCGGAACGGCCACGGACGGGCGTTGGATAAAGTAAAGTAAAGTAAGGTAAAGTAATATATGGGTCACATTTAAAATTTCTTATAGACTCGCCTATATTTTATAATTCTACACGAAATTATAAGATTTTTGTTATTCTTTCTCATTTTTTGATAAAAACACTTGTTTAGGAGATATAGGCGCTTGAAATTTCGAATAATTTACATGTGATGCCTTTTTTTTAGATAGGCGATTTTTCGCACTTTCCATTGCTTAATCAAGTCAGAATTTAATTAGGCATAGTATAGGAAGTGTAAACACCAACACAGGACTAAACGTAAAGTAAATAACTTGTGGAACTGATAAATACAACTTAATACCTTCGACTAGGCACACTTCTTTTTGGATATAAAATAACCTAACCTAATATAACCTAACCTAACCTAACCCAACCTAACCTAACCTAACCCAACATAACCTAACCCAACCTAACCTAACCTACCGTAAAGTAAATAACTTGTGAAACTGATAAAAATAACCTAAAACCTTCGACTAGGCACACTTCTATTTGGATATAAAATAACCTAACCTAATATAACCTAACCTAACCTAAACTAACCTAACCTAACCTAACCTAACCTAATCTAACCTAACCTAACCTAACCTAACCTAACCTACCGTAAAGTAAATAACTTGTGGAACTGATAAATATAACTTAATACCTTCGACTAGGCACACTTCTATTTGGATATAAAATAACCTAACCTAATATAACCTAACCTAACCTAATCTAACCTAACCTAACCTAACCCAACATAACCTAACCTAACCTAACCTAACCTAACCTAACCTAACCTAACCTAACCTAACCTAACCTAACCTAACCCAACCTAACCTACCGTAAAGTAAATAACTTGTGGAACTGATAAATATAACTTAATACCTTCGACTAGGCACACTTCTATTTGGATATAAAATAACCTAACCTAACCTAACCTATCTAACCTAACCTACCTAACCTAATCTAACCTAATCTAACCTAACCTAACCCAACCTAACCTAACTTACCGTAAAGTAAATAACTTGTGAAACTGATAAAAATAACCTAAAACCTTCGACTAGGCACACTTCTATTTGGATATAAAATAACCTAACCTAACCTTCGACTTGGCACACTTCTATTTGGATATTAGCTACGTATTTGCTGTCAGAGAAAACTCTTTTGATTCGTGAGTATTTTGAAACAAACGCTGACCGCTGTCGGATTCGTTTTGTTTTTCTGTAAACTATTCAAGGATAGTAATTTTATTTTATTTGTGGTTTGGTACGTTGGTTTTAAGTTATTAATTTACACTCTTTAACAAAGTTTGATCAAAAGCCTATACGTTGTTTTTGCGAATTTTTTTACTAAGTCTGATTTCCCCTTTTTTAACCTATTACTCTCGAGAAACGGTATTAGAAAGAAATAGCGATGATTTATTTGTATCCTTAACTTGATTTAATCAAAATCGTTTTAACCTACTTTGAAAAAAATGAGGGTTTAAAGATTTTACCGTATGAAAACGTCTCTTGTACATTTTGAGCTTAGTTGGTGGTATCTGTTTTTGTGTTTGTGTGTGTGATTGTGTACGTTTTTAAAAATTGAATTTTCTTTTGAACAATCCAATTTGTCTTGTTGCGGTGATATTGCTTCAGTGAAGGACAAACCAAATCAAATAGGCAATGGTTTGGGTAAGGCAAAGATTGAATAGAGTTGTTTGATACAATAAAAGTCTACGTGAGAAGGGAATTGTATTATTGTAGGTGTATATAGACTGGTATGTATTGTAACTTTACAAGTTTATCAATAAAAAACAGCTGTTGTGACATACACGATATTTTAAATTAAAATATAAAAATAAAGGGTTTAAGAATTTGATTATTTAATTCGGTTTTGGGCGAGAAAGTTTGTGCAATGTTTAGAAATTTAGATAATTAACTGCAGAATTCTGTTCACAAATTACAAAATGGAGGTCGGTTTAAAATACAGTGTACTTGCACCATTTATTTTGTATTATGTTTACAGATTTTGTGGAAAAAATAATTCAACATCATAAAGATCACTAACCTCCGAATTCCGTTCATAAGTTTCAAAATGGCGTCCGATTTCAAATACAGTGTTCTTGCAACATTTATTTTGTATTATGTTTACAGATTTTGTGGAAAAAATAATCAACATCATAAAGAGCATTAACCTCCGAATTCCGTTCTTAAGTTTCAAAATGGCGTCCGATTTCAAATACAGCGTTTATTTTCCTACTATTTACAAGCTAATATTTTAACGAGTGTCAAATTAGAAATCGGACAAAACAACAGTGGTTAATTTTTAGCCCTTACCCATTATCATTTTGTTTTGAGCTTCCGGTTTCAAAATTGTAATTTCATTTTTGGTCTCTTTTATGGATTTGTGAAACTCAATCAATCCCTAGTCTAGGGAACATTGTTATAAGTAAGACTAACTCATGAGTACAGTTTAATATTGGCTTCAAGTTGTACGAACTGAATAAAGAAATTCGCGTCGCATCACACGAGCGTATACGCTGCGTGCCAAGTGTTATTTGTGTATCCGATAGTTTACACTTCGATCTTACTATACAGGGTGTCATGAAGTTTTGCTCCTCTCGCTCTATTGTTTACACAGTATAGAAGTATTATGTAAGTTTGATAATTACAAAGAGTCGACTTATGTTTTTTGTCTGATCTTTACATTTCATGGACCTCAAGAAACCAAAAATTAGAATAGGAACATGAAATTTGATATATGGTAACTATTCAGACAAGGTGTCTACTGACCTGGAATACCTGGAAAATCTGGAATTTTTATTTTGACCTGGAAAACATGGAAAAAGTCTAATTATATAATGAAATCTCAAATTCGTTTAAAAAAATTAATTTCATTAATATTGTCCCAATGACAATATTGGTATAATACCAATAGTATAGAACTAAGGCTCAAATACGATTTAATATTGGTGAAATTTTTCTTCAAACCCACTGTAAACAAGGAACTTTCTTTTTTAAAAAAACTGGTGAATAGATTTCTTCTTAAATGATCTTTTCTTAAACATGGTATTTCCAAAAATTTATTAACGTTCATGCTAAAGATTTGTGTGCTATTTTACAGCAAAGAAGTTTTTCAACAAATAAGGAGTCCCTAGTTGAAAACCTATTGGAACAAAGTTTAGTAGGACAAAGACAGGTTTGTGATGTAAAATTGCTGCTGGAGGCATTCGACAAGTAAACATGACAAAAAGTATGTTACAATATATGAGGAATTCTTCAAACAAAAAGTATAGTAAAAACATCAAGGGAAAACAAGGGTGTAGAACTTGAAGAACAGAAAAAAGAAATAAAGAATTTAGCTAAGAAAAGACTTTAATCGATGTTGTAATAATGTAGGAAAATGAACTGGAAGAAAAAGAAGATTAAAAGTTGAAATGATTTAGTGTTTTTGAAGTAGATTCTATTTAGAGTTGGCATTCTCGTTTATACATTGTGTATTTATAATATTATTTTTTGGTTATAAATAGGTGTTAGTTTTTCATGATCAGCTACTAAATGCACACTTTTAATGTCAGTGTTATGAAAAAAAAAAAAAAGTGATAATGTTTTTTTTTTTTGTATAATATTTAACGGGGATTCCATAAATAATGGTGGGATTTTAACTGTCCATAAAACTGTTATGAGACAAATAAAAAAAATTATATTGGTACTACTGTATCCGGTAGCCCAAAACAGTTTTGTATACATCCATTAAAACAGCTGTGTTGATTTTTGCGCTAATTGCTAACTTCTTTTCTTCTTTTAAAATAAACTTCAAGGTTGTGTTTTCATTTCAAGCCATGTTTTCTGAACAAGAAAAAGATAAGTGTGTAATGTTGTTAAGTGAACTAAAGTCAGTGATTTTAATGCAGCGGGTATTTAGAAGAAAATTTAATAAATCTTCACCTCATAAAAAAATAACATTCAGCATTGGAGTAAGCAACACTGGGTCAGTTAAAAATCAAAGAGTAGAAAACGTAAGACTATATTGTATTAGAATTTCCAAAAAAAAATCCTCCCTCTTCAAAGTCTTGAGTTAGAAATACCAGTAAGTACACTTCACCAAAGACCTTCATGTGTACAAAACATCAAGCCAATAGATGAATAAAAGAGCAGGATTTGCTACGTTTATGTTGAATCAGCGGAAAACGAATCATTTTTAAATGTTGTTATTTTTTTCTGATGAAGCCATGTTTCACATCAATGGTTGTGTAATAGGCACAACGTACGAATTAGGGGATCTCAAAATCCTCAGGAAACTTTTGAAAAGGAAGGAGATTCGCCAAATGTCAACGTTTGGTGAGGTCTGTCCAAAGAACAAGTGATTAGACCATTTTTTCCCCCGCTGAATGATCAATGGGAAAGTTTACCTGGACATGCTGGAGAACTATTGTTTTCCTCAACTTGACGAAATTAAAATGGAAGTAGTCTTTATTTTTAGCAAGACGGCGCCTCCACATTATAAAACCATTGTTTGAGATGTCTTAAATGTATAGGCATCCCAAACCTTAAATGCTTTAAATGTTGTTCTCAAACTGGTGGATTGGCAGAGGTGGCCCTATAATATCACGACCTCTAAGGAGCCAAGATTTGATTCCGTGTGATTTGTTTTTCTAGGGGCATGTTAAAAACATAGTATATTTGCAATTAGGCTCATCTGAGAGAAAGAATCAGACATGTAGTTTCAAGAGAAATGTTGTACAACGTGTGGGCTGAAATAGACCATCGTCTGGATGTCTGTAGAGTAACAAATGGTGGCCACATTGAAGTGTGTTGATTATGTATAAAATGGTTTTGTTGTAACTTTTCTCGTTTTCTTGTTATTTAATAATTAAACCTCATCATTGTTTTATGAAAACCCGGTATTTCTGAATAAATAAAGTGGCCCCACCCAAGACAAATGTGCACTACAAATTTTATCTATTCAAATAAATTTGGAACAAAATGTATATACTAGGAAAGAAAATTAAATGTTAACTATCGTAGATGATTCAAAAAATTTATACTGTACCTTTTTGATGTTTTCCCTTCTTTATTAATATTATATTTATGTAACTAGAAAATAGTAAATAAATTTTGTGTTTCACTTAGTACACATTTTTCACAACGTACCTCTTTGGTTGGGGACTTTATGTACATTTTTTTTTTAAATTTCAGAAAGTGAACGTTTATAAAATGTTTTTTATTTCACACTGAAAAATTTCAACTACATTAGTATACTGCAGAACCCGGAAAAGTCATTTCCTTGACATGGAAAAAACCTGGAATTTAAAATCATTTCCTAGTAGTCGCCTTACTATTGAAGTTCACAAAAATTGAATTAAAAATGCAAAAAAGGAGGCAGTTTAAACTGTTTTTGTGTGTGTTCATATCTAGTGAGATATACACCGTGTTAAATAAGTCCCGGGACGGCCCGTTTCGGATTGTTTTCAATTTGTTTTGGATTGAAATTGAGTTGTACATTTTTATTTGAAGAGTGTAATAATTTTTCTTTCTGATTTTCTTCAGTAAAATAAATTATAATTTTGTAAGAAATAAAATTAAAATAGTATAAATTTAGGTCGTGGGAGTGTACATTACAAATTATAGTGTCTAAGTTTTAGATGTTGTTATTTGCAAAATAAAGTTTTGTTTAAGGAAGTGATGTAAAAGTTTCCTATGCGTGACTCCCTTGTTAAAAACTTTATTGTTGGAAATTAAATCAGGAAATGCTAAGAAACTAACGTAATGGCTGGATGCACACGACTATACAATGGAAGTTAATATTATTAACCTTTTGTTGTTAGTTTTATTTATTTATAGTTACATTTCACAGTCTTATATATACGTAGTATAGATAAAGTTATGTAATGGATCTAGATAAAATATCGAGATAATTGATTGTCAAAAAAAGTGGTTTGTGGAATAATGACTGTCTGTATGTGGTGATATTTTGGCCATATCTGAGTACTTTCCCCCCCCTTTTTTATAACTCAAAATTTAACTCTCGTAAGAATAAAAACACAAAATTACGATTTTTATTCAAAATGGGCTACAACGATTTTGATGAAATTTCGTTCATTTGTACCCACTAATGAACCAAACAAAACGTATTTGTAAAATACCAAAATATTGTCTACCGATTTCGTTGAAATTTTAGTGGAATGTGAAGATAAACTATCTAATGCGTCTCAGTTCACCTGGGGATAGTTGAGATAGTTTTATGTAGAAATATTTTTTTTAGCACATCTCTAATGGTGGTGCTATGGAAACAAAATTATGCCCAAATACAGCAACACACCAATTTTGATCAAGATTGACCCATAAATTACAAAGATATACTTGTTTTAGGGGTAAAAAACACCCTTGGAGTGGATCATTTTCAAATTCCTTTCTTAGTACGCGTCTACAGACCTGAAGCAAACCATGTTAGAAAATTTATAGCTCTAGGCTTCTTGGATCCAGAGATATGCTTTAGGGGTAAAAAATACCCTTGGAGTAGAAGATTTTTAAATTCCTTTCTTAATACGCGTCTACAGACCTATTCCAAACCATGTTAATAAATTCATAGCTCTAGGCTTCTTGGATCCAGAGATATGTTTTAGGGGTAAAAAACACCCTTGTAGTGGAACATTTTCAAATCCCTTTCTTAGTAAGCGTCTACAGACCTACTCCAAACCATGTTAAAAAATTCATAGCTCTAGGTTTATTTGATCCAGATATATCGTGATCAGACAGCGGGTTTTGAATTTTATATATTATTGAAACATTTTTTTTAGACATAACCTCGCTTTCCCCATTTCTCGTTTCCTGTTTGTATATATATCCGTATTTTTATACAGTTTTACGTCGAACAGTTATTGTATTTTTTTCGAATTATTCCCAAATAGTTAATTTAAGTTTCCTGTGTCCAAACTAATCGATAACCCGGTTGAAACAAAATAAACAACAAACCTAAACATCTCTGACCACAATCAGATGCAAACTACTAAGAACAAAAAGATAAATGTAATCTATGTGTATTTCAAATTTACCCTAATACGATACTTGTTTCCATGTAAATATAAACGTTTCCAATTTTCCTGGGAAACGGGAACGACTCAATACGGATTGAGTCTTCGTTTCCATGGAGTATTGAGTACGATATGTGTATTCAGTTCGATTCGAAAACAGCATAGAAACGTACATGTAAAATCAAACATAGTGAATACAGAATATAAAATTAAAAAGTGTCTACTTTTATATATTTATAAATAAAACATATAAATTTGTAAAATTTATGAAACTAAATATTGCAACAATACACACAGACATGCGTACAAACATAGAAGAAGGAATTAGAATAAGAAAGTCACATGTATAGGTTCTAGCGTGATGCCCTCGATCGCCAAAATATCCTTAGTTTGGTTACTGGACAACAGAAAGCGCTAGTAGCAAAGGCTTGGCTACTGTATCACAAGACCAGTTACGCTGCCATGCTGACGGGGGTGGGGTGGGTTTAACAGGGCTGGTTGTGGAGATACAGCGCCGGGGTGGCACGGTGGCAGTAACAGAAACTACTTGAAAACAAGAACTGCTACAAAACAACTAGTGGCGCTCCTAGGGGCCGATCGGCCTCGTATCACGCTGTTTAACATGGGCTGTGACTTTCTTATTCTAATTCCTTCTTCTATATTACAAACCACTTTCTCGAAACAGCCCAGATGCCGCGAACACTAAAAGCATGGCAGTGAGTTACAAATCCTACAGGCGCTGTTACTGTAATTCATTTATTAAATGTAACTGTGGTATAATTTGATTCTTTGAGTAACCTTAGAATCAAAAACAAACCTTTCTGCCAGATGCGGTAGTTGGGAAAGGTGATTGAAATAGATGTTTTATTCGATTAGTACAAAAAACTTTAAAAGGTAATCCTCCTGGATTTACTGAGTTAAAAACTAGAAGTATTACAAAACTTTTTATATCATCCGTCATTTTCCAAATTTTCATATGATGACTGTTATTTTTATGGTGATTTTTGATATAAAACGTTATTTTAAAACTTGTTATTCTTGGGTATCTTTCTATATATTTAACCGTTGAGCTGTAAGCGCTCAAAGTTATTTAAGGTGTTTTCAGAGGTTGGATTTTCCGTATCTAAAACAATTGGACAGAATTTAAAATTGAAACATGAATAGACTGTAATGTATACAAAAATATTAAAAAATTAAAATATAAAACTAATTTTGCAATATTAGATCTGATGATGCCTGAAATGAATAGGTGAAACAGCTGTAAACAGAGAAAACGTCTAAAAATGAATTGCTATGGCAAGTATAAATAAGATTATATTAAAATATTAAAGTTTGAAAAACAAAATTTTTAAAATAAAAAATACTACATTGTTCCGCCTTTCTCAGCTTCGTTAATCTCATGTTTGTTGACGCGTTTCGGATATACTCCATTCTCAAAACACTTAATAATACTGGTCATCCTTCGCTTGGACTCGCTATTTTAAGCAACTAGCTCCTCCCATTCCCCTTCCTTTCTTCTTATTGGCCTATTTGAAACTCGTTTAACTTGTTTCTGATTATTCACTCCCCCTCTCTCTACCCATGTTTCCGTTCTCTTGCACCTCCCTTTTGAAAAACCATTTCATTTTTTTTTTTTTTAATAACGTCTTCTGGTGAATTTATTTGTTCATTAATAATTTTGTGTCCTTTAAATTTTGATCATGTTTTCTGATATTTTCTATCTTTTCCCCTTTTCTTCGTAATGTAAAATTTTCATGGATTCAAAACAATAGGAAGTAAGGATGAGTGGGAGAAGCGAGTTGCTAAAAATAACGAGTCCAAGCGTAGGATGAGCAGTACTATTAAGTGTTTTGAGAATGGAGTATATCCGAAACGTGTCAACAAACAAAGCTGAGAAAGGCGGAACAAGGTACTTATTTTAATTCTAACATTCCTAGGGAAGATAAATATTATATACATGGTTACAACTTGTTTTACTCACGTGGAAGGGCTAAAAAATGGCAACACTTTTGAGAAGTTGATTATTTTTCTGGATAAAAATAATGTTGTCATTACATTTTATAAACTTCTGGTAGTTAACTGATAGTCTGTATTCTCTAAAACAACTGATATGTAAAGCAGTTTCGAAAAATTATGTTAACATTTTTCGAAGAGGTCGTTTTACCGATTTCCTTTATTGAATTTTTTGAGAATTAATTGTCTAGAACATCTACTGGTTTACAC
Source organism: Aphrophora alni (assembly GCA_963513935.1). Taxonomy (NCBI): domain Eukaryota; kingdom Metazoa; phylum Arthropoda; class Insecta; order Hemiptera; family Aphrophoridae; genus Aphrophora; species Aphrophora alni. The sequence continues at coordinate 10,326,568 of OY740778.1, forward strand.
CAGTTTGTAATTATAACTGGATGTATTAGACCTTGTGAATAAGATATTGTAGCCGAAATAAATAATAAACTTTGTCCTTCATTCACAAGGTGTAATTTAATAATAATAAAGAGCTGGTGAAAGCCAGTGGATGTTCTAGATAGTTACCAGAGAATTTTTTTTTTTACCGATAACTGTGTTATTCCCGAGCCTACAGAACAAATACAAATAACAGTAGTGTTATTACACCTTTTATCTAACTCTAGTTTAAATCTCATTTGAATTTGAAAATAAGAAAATTCGTCTCTGGAAATATCTTGAATTTTGCGATTTTTTGAAACATTTTAGTATCTGAAGCTCCTAACCGGAGATATAGAAACGTGTGCAAGAATAAAAAAGTCTAAATTAATATGTTTTATCCAAAATTGCCATAAGAATAGTGGTTCCCATGAGAAAATTTATAGCTGGCCACCACAGTTTGTTTTAGTTTTAACTCAAAAGGATCCCGGTGAGTATCTTTTAAAGGTTTTTTTGTAACATTTGTACTTATGGATTATAACAGGGGTCACACCCTGTATGTACCGTTGTCTCCAAACAAACAAACTGTATTAAATACATTGTATAGAAGTGAACATTGTACTGTCAGCTTAGATTTCATTAGCGCTTACACACAAAGTGAGACTGCGACAAAGAGCATTAATGTTTCCAAACTTTGTTTGCTTCTCTTGTCTTTAAAACAATAGAAAATAAAATATACAGAAAATATCTCCAACGGGAGACATGTCCCGAGGGAACACCGTAGTAATCCTGTTGTTATTGCAAGTGAGATAAATAAATTCCCGTGAGAACAAAAATATCTTAAGTACCATTCTGACTGCGTAGTAAAAGTTGTAAAGCTCCATCATCGTAAAGCAGAAAATGAAATGTTGAGGCGCCAAACATAATACAATATTCCAAGTATCTGTAACACAAATATTACTTTTGTTTTACAAATGAACAAAATAAAAACAAGTTGATAAGCATCATTACTTACTATGCTTTATGCATTTTGAGTCATGCTTTTACTATGTTTGGAAATGTACAATGTTGCCAAATGCATAACGGTATAAAATCGTCGGTTATAACCCTGGTCAATCCTTTCTATCTAGAAACCGTCGGAACTAACCCAGCACCCTTTGTATACTGGATAAGTAATATTAACACAATTAAGTTGGTTTATTATAAAATAAAAACCTAATACATTACATGGGTAATATGTTCGAGTGCAATACGGACGAAACGGTCTACAAAAATACAGTTTGCAACAAACTAAATAACAAACCTGTGCGCATGACCACCTAATAATATCCCATTTCTCCGCCTTACTCCTCCCCACCAGTTCTTTAATACAGCTCTACACTCTATGTAACACTGCTGTACCGGCGACGTCATCACCCGCTAACATTCAAGGTCGCTGTATGTCGAAAGTGAAAACATCTGACTTTTTAAAGAACTCTAAATCAAATATTTATTGTGTGGCTAATATTAATACAGCTCTACACTCTATGCAACGCTGCTGTACCGGTGGCGTCATCACCTGCTAACATTCAAGGCCGCTGTATGTCGAAAGTGAAAACATCTGACTTTATAAAGAACTCTAAATCAAATATTTATTGTGTGGCTAATATTAATTTTTTTAATATGTTCCAACAATAATTTAATTACAAAACAAATTAAAATTAGGAATAACGTAATAAAAGAATAATATAGGCATATAGGGAATAAACGTTTGACCGATGTTTTCAGGCAGGTGTTTAGAACGGCCCGCCAAATTATTAATCTTCTAAATTGTTGTAAGGAATATAGCGCTCACAGGTACACTTTATTTAGACTGTAGATGTAGAGTATGGTGGAGGGACGTTTCTTCCCCTTCTATTTCTCCTACCACCGTTTTGTTTGTTGTAGGCCTATAGTATATTATATTTCTAATTTGAGTAATAATGATAGTGTTTTTGTATATTTTAATTATATTTAAATCTGTAGTGCAGAACGTACACGAGTACTTAAATTACGATTGTTACAAAACAAAAAGGTTTATTAACAGGTAAAAGGAATTAAATTACACAGAAAAATCTGTACAGTTTTATTATTTACCGCCCGTATGACGTCACTTAATTGGCTAAATTAGTTACAAGTAAAATACGGGCTCAGTAAATGGAGAGAGCAGTTGAACTAAAAAAATCTCATATTACGTTCTGACATGTGTCTAGTATAGAACAAAATTTGTGATGGGTAAAATTTTTTTTTCGTGGAATAAATGTATTTTGAGGTCAGTGGTTTAAGGATGAAGTCAGTCAGTAGTCTTACACGAGTTTTTTTAGAAATGTAGTGATAGCTACTCAATTAACAAAATTAAAATTTCACTTCTCAAAATCTTCTGTAACGATTTTGATCAAATTTTGTTCAAAAGAAACTTTTAAGGTTTCCCCAAAACTTATTGTTCGTCGTCGATCTAAAAATCCTGATGGGGGGGGGGGGGGTTAATTGGGACGAACCGTAGACAACATAGTAAAAATTTGAAAATCTTAAAATCGACTCAAAAACCATTTTTCCTTCAACAATTCACTTCCTGTGCTTTTATGCTCAATTCATATTTTACGTTTTTAACCAAATATTTGTCTAGATTAGAAAATGCTGACATCCTCCTTTTTTCCCGATATTTCACCTTGTGATTGTGAATTGCATCGTCATAGGAATAAAAATAAATCAAAACGTACTAACACACGGTAGATGACAGCTGTTAGGCGATTGGAACAATCAGCTGTAGTGATTACAGAAGTGTCATTAGTTCTTATTGGTGACGTTATTGAAATTTATGACGTAGGTTCCTTTACAAAGAACTTTTACAGGAGTAGAAATGTTAAGGAGTGTCCTTAAAATGTGACGTTGATTAAAGGATGTCTTAATGTAAAGGAGAGTTAAAGCCTTTCCTTAGGGTCTCTTAAGGATGTCCTAAGTAACCAAGTCATAAAAATGGGTTTAAGATTGGAAAGAATGTTTTCGATAAACGCGTTCTTTACCAGGTAATTTGAATATAAAAGAAGAAAAAATTTTAAATTCCCCAGAGACAAAAAAGCTGTTTTCAAATTACGTCTACCTGTTTGTCGTAAGTCTGTCAATTTTTCGTCTGGCCATTTCTTGTATTAAAAAAAAATTTTTTTTTTTGATAACTACATATTGGGATGAAATCTAAAAATTCCGATATTAACAAAATTGGCAACGATTTTAATCGCATTTCATAAAAATTGCAAACTTTAAGGACCCAAACATTATTTTGTTATCTTTTAAAGGCGGAAAAGCTCTCGGGCATCATCGGATTTTTACAAAAATACGAAAAAAAACAATAAAATAAAGACTCCTAGCCTTCGAATAGCTTCGGTAGAGAACAAGAGTTCGTCAAGGGAGACTTGGTAGGAAAAATGAAAGAGATGAATCTAACCCAAAAGGTGAGATCCAGATATGATTCGTGGTTCATCTTCGTTGCAATGGATATTGTCCTATGTTACTTAGTGTTATAAAGACCCGATATGAGAAAAATAATGAACCATTTTTTATATCATTTCAAAATTTCGGCTATTAACCTTTTCAATTTTGAATATCTCATAACCACAGTATATAAGAGACAATATATTTACCTTTTTTAACGGCAAACTAATGCATTTTTTAAATTCTTTTTGTAGCTTAAATGATAATTGATTTATCGAGAGGAAAAAAAAAACTGAAAATATTAATCTTGGTAATTGTCTAAAACAACCAAGATTAGCCTAGAATAAAGTGTGATGAAAAAAAAATTAATCATTTTGTTTTCAATGGAAATGTATTTTACTTCAATGGAGATAAAAATTTGCAGAATTTAAAAAATATGTTGGTTTGTGGCTAATCTTGGGTATTATAGTCAATTAATTACAAATGTTTTCCGTTTTTTATTGATAACCTAAGGAATCTTTATTCTAAGGAAAGAATAAAAATATATATATATATATTGCTTGTGGTTTAAAAATAGAAAATAATTTGCCTCTTTTAAACAGCTTTGGTTCTATTACTTGGCGATCTCTGCCTCACACTTCTTGTTCGGTGTGAGGTAGCTTTGGTTCTATTACTTGGCGATCTCTGCGACAAGCAGCTTATAAACAATTCTACTAAGTATATGAATAAATTTGTGCAAGCTGCTAAAACCCGAGTAAACAATCCGCGAAAACCATTAAATATGCAAATTGATTGATTCATAACACTTTCCACGCGCCCCCGTAGTGACAAAATTAAACCGCATAATGTGTTAGTATATTTGCATAATGGAAATATACAGCTGTAGCAGATGTCGTTATGATGAAAATATGAAACGTGCATCGATCACGGCTTCTAAAACACGTGACCAGTTATTAAAATTGTATTTATTCTCAGAACAAATCCAGGTCATTATTACCTTTACTTTTTCTTTTATTTATCTACAAGAATACATATATATCTACAGGATGTAACGAAAAAGGTGGACTGGATATTCATTTCCTCATTATATACATCAAAACCAATAAAAAATGTCAAATAACTATAGTCGAATTCATCTTCATTTTCGTCTATCCGCCATTTTTTAAAAACATTATAACTGGAGAATAGTAAAGATATTGAGTTCAAATTTTAGTATAAGTATTTTGTATGTTACGTTTTACAAGTGTACCAAACACCAAGACTTTATTTTAATAATTTTCAAAATAGCGGCCATTTAAAATCTTTAAGAAAGACATCTCAAAAATCGTTAACTTTACAAGAACTTAAAAGAGACAAAATATTTTGTCTACAGTTGTTGACAAAGTGGCATTTCATTCATTTAAATTAGTTTGCAAAACAGCTGATTTCTCAACAGTTTCACTTTGCCCACTACTTTACCCACTCCGAATGGCAACCGAACAAAACGGAATTTAGGTTGAGTTTATTTGAATTGATTTATAATATATAGTAAATGTCCCGTATGTAGGTTAGATTAATTTTTACATGTAAAATAACATAAATAAACAACAAAACAACGTTTTAAAGTTGAAAAAGGAAGTAATTATTCATGAAGATGATTGGCAGTGTATGTACACGGATAGTATTTTTCGTTTGCCGAGTTTTGAAGTTGGCAATCCCGTTTCCTCAACAATACACCTAAGTTATTTGTAATATTCATAAATAACCTCAGTTTTGACGTGAGAACTTCTACTCAGTGTTTTTTATTTGTCACAAAATAAAAACTGTAGACAAATTATAATGTGCAATTCGTGAGCAAAGTGTCTTTTTTTAAACTCGGTAAAATTGACGCACTCAGCAAGCCTCGTGCGTCAACATTTTTCTCTCGTTTAAAAAAGTGCCACTTTGCTCACTAGTTGCACAAATAACTATTTCTTTCATAACGACAAACAAAATGGCTTTTTTCCTTTGCTGTAGGTCAAAGGATAACCAACTTATCGACATAAAACTAAAATTCCAATTTCTTGGCGATTGTTTACAACAATCAAAATTAGTCTAACACCAACACATTTATGAATTATGATCGTTTGCATCCATGAAAACCAAGAAATTATACTATTATTATTTAATTAGGTCTGAGGCACAGCTACTTAAACTGCACATACCAATTATTATAAAATAAAGAAATGTACTACTAATTCAGCAAACCATCATTATTACAACTTTTAATTTATATTTTCTTGGTTTCCATGGATACAAATGAACATAATTCAAAATGTGTTGGTGTTACTTTTAAGTTGTATTTTTAGTTTTTTGTCGATAACTTGGTTATCCTTTGACCTACAGAAAAAGTAAAAGACCCATTTTGTTTGTCGTTAGGAAAGAAAAATATTTTCTCTCTTGATAGTTTTTTTTGTCTCTTAACGGTTTTTGAGATATCTTTCGTTAAAGATTTTAAATGGCCGTCATTTTGAAAGTTATTAAAATATAGTCTTTGCGTTTGGTACACTTGTAAAACGTAACATACAAAATACTTATACTAAATTTGAACTCAATATCTTTATTATTTCTGCAGTTATATAGTTTGTATTTGAAAAAAAAAAAAAATGGTGGATAGACGAAAAACGAAGAGGAATTCGAATTTGTTATTTGTCATTTTTTATTGGTTTTGATGTATATAATCCGAAAATGATTAACCAGTCCACCTTTTTCGTTACACCCTGTAGATATTTATTTGTAATATATTACTGTACAGTAAATTGAAATATTTTAAACACATTCAATACAGTTAACGGTTTTACAAACACAGGAAAAATAAAAAAGTTTGTATCCATTACATTGATATACTCTTAATGAAAAGAGTGAAGAAGCAATATCGTGGGAATGTAGACTGGCAAGTTATATGGAGGTCTAATTCACCGCAATGAATGGACGGGAGTTCCTGCAAATAGCTGAGCATTTATTCCTGTAAGAAGGTTTTCCCTTATAAACAAGTGTTATCCATTAAAGACATCTCTAGGGATTCTAAAAGCATAAAATGGACGAAATTCAACGTTTTTGTACCAAAAAAGTACATTTTTTTTTTATTCGTACTTATCCAATGTAACACACAAGAACATTTGAAATGTCATCACCTTCGTAAATGTTTAGAATATTAAAAAATAAACTCGGGAAATTTCGATTAAATTTTGTTAAAGCGTTAACACTTCATAAACAAACTAATTAAAAAAAATTACGAGCTTTTTTCTTAAATCATTTCTTGCATATAGAGAAAGTTTAGTGGGGTGAAAAATCTATGTTTTTTTTATGGATTCCCGTTTTGAGGTTACTTGAGTCTTAAAAGAGGTTTTTTGAACGAAGTCTGCCATTACAATACAGCTCAAACCTCCGAACAGATTTTAATAAAATTTATTATATGGGATTATTTTGGTCACATCACGGGACTTTTTTTGAAATCAAAATTTCTGTTTAGGTGTCATAAAACAAACAAACTGTTTTCTTAATGTTAGCCCCAAGCGCCAAAACAAAATTTATTGTTCGACATCTCTCCAAAAATTAACGGTTCTTGAATGATCAATAATAAATTAAAAAATCGGCGTTGGGTATGTTATAAATTTCGTAATTTCTAAAAATCTGCTCTATTGATATCGTTGAAATTTTAAGATTCACACTTACGTGCAAAATTGCAACAAGCAAAGAAATTTGAACGACGACTTAAACCTTAAAGCTACCAGCCCATTTACTAATAGTTACTTTTTGACAATATGATTTAGCCAGATTGCTTCTTCTACCACTTGTTTATATTTCCTGATTTAAAACGTATTTAGGCTATCTTAATCGATCAGCTGTTTTGTGAAGCAAATAAATAGTAACGACAACTTAAACCCTAAGGCTACTAACCATTTAGTAATAGTTACATTTTTCACAGTATATATGTGTAACAAGATAGCCTATTCTACTCCTTATTTATATTTCCTGATTAAAAACGTGTTTAGGCTATCTTAATCGATCAGCTGTTTTGTGAAGTAAAGCAATAAGAACGATGACATAAATCGTAAGACTACCAGACCATTTATGAATAGTTTCATAAATAGTTCTTGTCCGATTTTGTTGATATTCAAGATGTTTATATATTTTTCAAATTTGACATTGGTTTATACGTACCTGTCCTTCATATAGACTACATTAAAATAAGATAAAATAAATTTTCAGCCAGCTTAAGGTAACTTGTCATTTTTGAAAAAAAAAAAATCAGAGGTTGGGTTTTAATGGCAGTTTCCCTTCTTAAAATTTGAACTTTATCGGTTTCCGGTTCCTGTGTACAATTGTTATTGTACAAATCTGATCAGTTTACAAACGGTATTGATAAAGAAAGAAGAGGACACAGTTTCTCTCGTTACTATAAAAATACAAAATGGATTCCAGTTAACCCAGATGCAGTGTTGAGCTCAATCAATCAACTGTTTTCCCGAGCAAGGAAACAGCAACACTTTGTTATCCCTCAGGATTTGATTGAATCGTAGATTTTACTTCTTATCCTTCAACTGTTTACGAATGAGTTTTCAAGGAATAAAATACGCAGCCTATACGCTGATATAACACGCGATTTTTTCGCAGATATATATACGTTTTGAGTTCTCCTGAGCAGTCGAAACGAATGGACCGATTTTGATCAGTTTTCATATGTAGACATTTTTCGAGGATGTTTTTCATTATTTCGACAACTTCAAATATTGAGAGTCTGCTTTAAGGCTCTAACTCGGAATTCCAATTTACTCAAAAGCGGTCATGACGATTTTGATAAAATTTTACCGAACAAAACATTTTGACCATCGAGTTCACAAAATTTGTTTTCAAGAGTTAAAAGTAAAAAATATCGGTTGTAGAACTGTTGTAAATGATGGATTTTCTCAAAATCGGATTTTATGGATTTGGTTCTAAAATCTGAATATTACTAACCCTATCGGGTGAATAGATGGTGTGTAAAATCGCCTGAAATAATTAGCAAAAAACAGGAGCAAATCTTCCACGCTGTAATTCCAATTAAACACGATTTACGTTTAGAATGAGATATTCCACAAGCGAAGCGAGTAAGTTCGCAAAAAGTTGATTGGGTGTGACTCTTCTACACAAACGTATTATCTCTTGTAAGAAATACATTATTTTCCTTCCTAGCATTGATTGCGATAAATATATACAGGGTGTAAAAAATTCCCGCGATAGTAAAATAATTTTTAAACTAGAAATAGTAGAAAGCTGAAACTATTTAAAATGTTTTTTTACATTATAAGGTAAAAACTGAGTTTTTTGGAGAGGCGGGGGAGAAATCTATATTTCCAAATATGAGTAGTAAGTTATTTTAAAACAAAATAACTGTGCAAATTGTAGGTCGCTATCGTACCAAAATATTGGACGGTCCTATGTTCACGAATGATAAATCTCTTAAAATAATTAATTTTAATTTCTAGGTAAAGATTATTCTAAATCTGAAATGTTCATAGATAATCACGGTTTTTATTTAAAGCATTTATGAAACCAATCATCGTGAAATAGTTATTTGTGCAACTAGTGAGCAAAGTGGCACTTTTTTTAACCAGAGGAAAATGTTGACGCACGACGCTTGCCGAGTGCGTCAATTTTATCGAGTTTTAAAAAAGACACTTTGCTCACGAATTGCACATTATACTTTGTCTACAGTTGTTATTTTGGCAATAAAAACAGTTCACACTGGTGGTCGTACTTTTCCCTTGATTTTACAGGAAGGATATTTAGTACAACGTTGTTAGCTTTTCCCGCTTATTTAGGCGGTGTATTTGATAGGTTTTCATTCTCTGAACTGTCCATATTTTAAAACTAACTACACAAAATATAGCAGTAGTGCTAAACAACACACCAACACTGAGTAGAAGGTCTCACGTCAAAACTGAGGTTATTTATGAATATTACAAATAACTTAGTTGTATTGTTGAGGAAACGGGATTGCCAACTTCAAAACTCGGCAAACGAAAAATACTCTCCGTGTACATACACTGTCAATTATCTTCATGAATAATTACACCCTTTTTCAACTTTAAAACGTTGTTTTGTTGTTTATTTATGTTATTTTACATGTAAGAATTGATCTAACCTACATACGGGACATTTACTGTATATTATAAATCAATTCAAATAAACTTAACCTAAATTTCGTTTTGTTCGGTTGCCATTCGGAGTAAGCAAAGTAGTGTGCAAAGTAGTGGGCAAAGTGAAACTGTTGAGAAATCAGCTGTTTTGCAAACTAATTTAAATGAACAAAATGCCACTTTGTCAACAACTGTAGACAAAACCTCTTTTCCATTACCTTTTTCACAATTACGCACAGTTGACATTTTAAAAATTCTTCTTGTTTTAAGGGTAAAAACTTGTAGGTTATCATCGCCTTATAAAAAAAAAAAAAAGAAAGAAAAGTACAAAAATTAAGACTCCTAGTTTTCTAAAAAGAACAAAAATAGGTCATGAGACATCTGATGGGAAACATGAGAGTGAGGTATCTGATACAAGACTTGCAAGTTTATCTCTGAAAATTTTGCAAATCCTGACCCCCCCCCCCACTTTGTTGGAACATACCATATTCTAAATGTAACATTTTTAGGAAATTCCACGTATGCAATTTAAGGGGTGATATATTTCCCCCCCCCTGGAGGGTTCACTATAGAGAGTAACGGTGACAATCCCGAGCGATACATCCTGAATTTTACATTTTTTTCATCTAGTCTTGTGTTAGAGCCATCTCTATGTCAAAGCGTAGATTATTCGAGAGCTAGGGGTCTTTATTTTATGTTATTTTCTTCCATTTTTTAACAACAAGAAGAAAAAAAAACATTTACTGTCATTGATAGAATTGAGACACCCTGTATACGGGAAAGAAATTCCACGTATGTTTTCACTATAAAATGATATGCATTCAGAACCGTTACTGATTTAACTGATAAAGAAGAAAGTGGAAAACCTGTAATCTAAAAGCTGTAAAGAAATAGAATAAAACGGAAGTTTCCGGTGAGATTAGAAAGGCGGAAACTGCGACACAGACAGATCTAGGAACGCTGAGGCACGAATGGATACAGTTTTTTTTTATCACTTTAGCATTGATTCCACAATTTATTTATTAGCATAGATAAATCGATGTAAATGCTTTTACTTTCCCTTGTATTGTCGGATGTAAGATTGAGAAAATGAAGAGTGCAAAAAATATTGCACTAACTTTCTCACATGGGTATCCATTTACAAAACCAACAGTCGTCAGTCAAAGAGTGAAAATGAACCATGAACAATGTCTTTGAAAAAAATTAAATAAATTTTATCTAAACTATTTTCTATCATAAAGCATCTTTCCTATTAGGTTTCTCTTGATCAACTTTTGTTCTTTTCCGACCAGACGCTATGAAAGTATTGGAGAGTCTTCATTTATTTATTTATTTTTACAAGATGATGATAAACGTGAGGTTTTTCGCTTTTAATCAACAATGGAAAACTTATCTTGTATACAAACGCAGACAGCGTAAATCGTAATTGAAATAGAACATAACCTTATTTGAAATCGTATTTATCTTGACCTTAATGTAGACGGTTAAGGTCCATGTTTGTTTTTTTCAAATTAGCCTGTTCTTGAATTTTATTTTAATAGCGTATTTTTTGGTTTGCGAATTTTTCAGATGTGTTTGGGGAAGATTAGTTTAATTTAGCTTTTGATTAGGTTAGGTTGGGTATGGTCTAGGTTAGGTTGGGTATGGTCTAGGTTAGGTTAGGTATGGGTTAGGTTAGGTTAGGTTGGGTATGGTCTAGGTTAGGTTAGGTATGGGTTAGGTTTTATGAGGTTAGGTATGGAATAGGTTAGATTAGGTTGGGTATGGATTAGGTTAGGAATGGGTTTGGTTAGGTATGAGTTAGGTTAGCTATTGGTTAGGTTAGGTATGGGTTTTGTTAGTTATAGAATAGGTTAGTTTAGGTATGGGTTAGATTGAGTTAAGTTAGGGTTAGGTTAAGAATAGGGTAGATTAAGTTTAGGTTACGTTAGGTTAGGCATGTGTTAGATTAGATTGGGTATGGGCTAGGTTATATTACGTTATGTATGGATTAGGTTACGGTTACGAATGACAACTTTTAGAAGTTGTCAATTACTACAACTAATTTTCACCACGTACAAATCAATTTATATACATATTATACAATACTAGACGATTTTAAATGATTCCGGGCTTTATATATAAATTTTAAAATAATAATTAAATCCTAACATACCAGGGAGGCCAAACCCAACTATTTATACTTTTTGAACCTATGACACATATTGATAGGTGAATGTAATGTGAGATAAAATCAGAAACTAAACTACATTGGAAAAAGAAATTTACCCTAAAAATTGCTCTTGAAAGTGCAGGAATAGCTATAGTGTAAAGGTTAGGAATGTTAGGTTAGGTTAGTTTACGTCTACGTTAGATTAGGTTAGGTTTGGGTTAGATTAGTTATGGTTTAGGATATATTATTTTAGGTATGGGTTAGGTTACAGTTAAGAATGGGTTAGGTTAGTTTGGGTGTTGTTAGGTTGGAATCAATCTTTCGATAACGGGGCTCGAAGTTAATTTTTCTTTTTGCCAATTATACCTAAACCTTAATATTGTTTTACTTGTAATTTTGCACACGTGTTTGTGTCTAATCTGTATATTTCACTAAAATGTAAACGAGAACGGTACAGCTGATTTTGTTAAATTCACTTCTTTTATACAACCCCATGACCGATTTATATATATTTTTTTACCGTTAACACACGAACTTTTCTTACTTTCCGTCTATAGAATTACACACAGCTGTCGTAAATCGTACAGGTGAGCGATCTTGTTTCATCGTAAAGTGAATAAAAAAATATTTAAGGAATACAGTTTGACAAGAAAGTTTATCAGTGTATAGGGACTTCTTTTTTGTACATCGAGCAGAAACTAATATATATATATATATATATATATATATATATATATATATATAATTCTACAAACCCGATCTACATTTTTTTTGTTCACAAAAACTCGAATAGGTTAGGTTAGGTTAGGTTAGGTTATGTTACATATTCAAATAGACTTATGAAATTATTCAATTTAAAACCAACATGCGTTAATAAACTAGCAAAATAAGAACACAAAACAGCTATTAATTACAAACAGTGATTCTCGTAAGAGTGTTGAAGTAGCACTCACTTCGTATAGACCGGATGCATAGCCGAACCTTGAAGGGATTGCAATGAACGATGGAAATATTTAGTCTAAATATAAACGGAAAAAATATTATTAAAACAGCAAATATATAACCAATCTGAAGTAATCTTTCAAAATCTAAAAATACTAAAGAAAATAAATAAGTTGATAAGAAAATTAATAAATAAATAAGATCTAGCAAAACTAAAAACAAGGTAGAGTGATGGCAGGGGGCGTGGCAAAGCTATATATATATATATATATATAAAGGAGTTCTTAACGGGCGAATCCAGTAGCTCTGGAAGATGAAGGAACACATCGATAAATATAAATAGGTCAATGCTAGGATTGACAGAATATTGTACTGAAACTAATTGATAATTGTGGAACCCAACTTATCCCATACAACCACCCTATATAATATCGGATTTTCTCATGTGTGTGAATCACCTTGGCGTAGAATAAAGCGCACTTTAAGGTAAGAAGTAAATATCAAAATTCGATTAACGTTTTTATTGGTTCATGCCAACTTCAGTGCGCGATAAAACACCAAAACTCCAAGAAATAAGACGATAAATCTAACAAAATATAATATATAACCAACTTGCAATACGGGGAATAAAAGCAACGATAAATCATCCCTTTATTTTAGGGGGAAAACTATAATTTTATAAAATTAATACGAAATATTTTGGATGAGGTTTTAAATGCAATTGAGACAATTAAATCTATACTTTTATTAATGAGCGAGAGGGTTTTTTTTGCGAATTGAATTCCTACAGTATTTAACCGATTTTGATGATCTGAAATTATTTCCTCCCAATTTTCAAAAAGATGGAACATAAGGGAGGGGAAATAAGTAGGGATGAAAGTTTTTATCATTTAAGCAATGTAATGTTTATTGAGGAATTTATAAACATATATAATTAAAATATGTGGCTGGAATTTATAAACATCTTTAGTTAAAATCATCCGGGTGGAATTTATACACATATATAATTAAAACATGTGGCTGGAATTTATTTTCATATTTAATTAAAATATGTGGCTGGAATTTATAAACATCTTTAGTTAAAATCATCCGGGTGGAATTTATAAACATATTTAATTAAAACATGTAGCTGGAATTTATAAACATCTTTAGTTAAAACACGTGGCTGGAATTTATAAACATCTTTAGTTAAAACATGTGGCTGGAATTTATAAACATCTTTAGTTAAAACATGTGGCTGGAATTTATAAACATCTTTAGTTAAAACATCCGGGTGGAATGTATAAAACATCTGTAATAAAAACATGTAGCTGGAATTTATAAACATCTTTAATTAAAACATGTGACTGGAATTTATAAACATCTTTAATTAAAACATCTGGCTGGCATTTATAAACATCTTTAATTAAAACATCTGGCTGGAATTTATAAACATCTTTAATTAAAACATCTGGCTGGAATTTATAAACATCTTTAATTAAAACATCTGGCTGGAATTTATAAAAATCTTTAATTAAAACATCTGGCCGGATATTATAAACATATTTAATTAAAACATGTGACTGGAATTTATAAACATCTGGCTGGAATTTATAAAACAACTGTAATTAAAACATTTGTCTGGAATTTATAAACATCTTTAATTACAACACCTGACTGGAATTTATAAACATCCGTAATTGAAACATCTGGTTGGAATTTATAAACCTCTTTAATTAAAACATCTGGTTGGAATTTGTTGTTTTAAATAAAAAAAATCCATACTTTTTAAACTACACCAATCAAATATTATCAGCTGTTATTGATATAAACAAAAATAATTTAAAGCAAACTAAACTAAACTGTTGTGTTAGAAGTGTTATTTGTGTTGTGATTATTCGTTTCTTACAAAAAATATGGTATTTACCTGTTCCTTTTAACTGGCTTATAGTATGTTAATAAATTTTGAAATGTTTTTAAATCACAAAGGTTGAACTGTTTCTCATTGTACTTTTAATATTAACAATGCCTCCAATTAGAGGGAACAGAAACTTATACGGAAGGCGTGTTTATCACGTGAGAATTATGTGTAGACTTAACAATGAGAAAGAAATAAAACTTCAAATCAATTTATAACAGTGTTTAAATAAAAATATTTATATAGCCTACTACAAAAATATCGTTCGATTTCGAGTAACTGGTGCAGTAGTGAAAATTTAACATTTTAAAACAATTGATTAAAGAAGTTGATCACTTTCATAAATATTTTCTTTTTTAGCCTTACTTTTTTTTTCTAATTTTGCTTCCCTTACATAGAGGGCACGGATTTTTTTATTTTTTTTTATTGGAGACGCCAAAAGCGTAAATCCGCCACTTTACAGACTCCAAACGCACATCTTTCCAATAAAGCAGTATTTTTACCTTAGGTACCTACCTCAAAACATATATATATATATATATATATATATATATATATATATATATTTTAAATTATATTTTATTACAACTAAGTTAAATACAACCTAACAAGCAATTTATTCTGAATACATGGTTTTAACAATGATATGGTTTACCCAGCTCTAGTTCATTAAACAGAGTCCAGTTTTAGTCTCGCACCAAGTCAATGGGCTTTGTCCTCTTCAGCCTTCGCAGGTCTTTGCTGGCGTTGAGGAGAGGGAGCATTTCTATATTCTCATGAGCTTCCAGTCTCTTACTGTGTCTTAAGGAGCATACCTTAATTTCCTCAGCCACGGTATTGATTTTTAAGTCACGATGGATGTTGTCGCTCCTCAGATACCATGGAGCTTTACAGATTTTCCTCAATACTTTGTTTTGAAATGTTTGTATCCGCTTGATGTTTGACTTCTTAGTACAGCCCCACAACTGACTACCATAATTCCATACTGGCTTTAGAATTTGCTTATATAGTAGCAATTTGTTATGCAATGAAAGTTGTGAGTATTGACCTAACAACCAATGCTTCTTCTTGAGTTTTAGATTCAATTCCTGTCTCTTCTTTTTGACATGTTCCTTCCACCCTAATTTGGCATCGAGCGTCATGCCTAGGTACTTTGCTGAATTCGAATATTCCCTTACATAGAGGGCACGGATTTTTTTTTTTATTGAAGACGCCAAAAGCGTAAATCCGCCACTTTACAGACTCCAAACGCACATCTTTCCAATAAAGCAGTTTTTATAACTTAGGTACCTCAAAACATATATATGCGCAAAATATTGGTCATCGTTTTTTGACGCATCACGTAATTTTCAATACTTCATATATTTATTCATTACAGACAAAATATACTCATATTCATAGGCTACGTCCAATATGACTTAACATTAAAAATACCCAAACAAGATAAGAAATCATAACTATTAAGGGTGGGGAGGGAAGGTGCATTCAAAATTAAAAATGCACTTAAAATTAAAATTATACAATAATCGATAAGAATTTATCACTTTTTAAATAGAATAATTTTTAAAAAATGCTACGGCATTTTAAAACATATAACATACACAAGTGAGACTGCTTCAAAATTTGAACAATTTAACAATATATAACAAATAATTCAAACAATTTAAAATGTGTTTAATTCGTATTAAAATTGGAGAACACATCTATGATCACAAGGCCGGCTACAGTTCACAGAACTCCTCCACAGAGTAGAAAGATCTAGACAACAGTAGATGTCTAAGGATGTTTGTAAAAGGTAAAATATCCTGTAAGTTTTTAATGCTCTGTTGGAGCTGTTTATCAGTCTAGCACAAGCTTGGGAAGGAAGTTGCTGTATAGATTCAGTCTGTGCTGTCTAGCACGATATTATTAGCTTGCCTGTATATCTTTATTTTAGTTATGTGAGAAAGTAAAATAAAATTATTTTTTTTTATATCATAGTAGGGTTTAAACGATAACCTAAATAATGGAAAAATGAAACACAATTTAATACATTACAACATTTAAATAAATTCCAAAAGCTTCACTGCAGTTTTGGAGCGGGAATCTCTTGATCAGAATGAAGGAATGACGTGAGAGCAAGCTAGTCAGTTCCGCTACGGGTTGGTCGCTCGCGACAAGGACAGTTTTTCTTTTTCAAAATTTATAATTTTTTTTTAATGAGTGGTGATAGATTTTTTTTTGCTGAAAATTTAAATAATTGTAAAGATATTTAAATAGTTTTATAATTTTTTAATTAGTAACGTTTCGATTTAAACGTGATTTTGTCGCCGGTCCATTCTGACAGATTTTCGGTCGACTTGATCACTCAACCTGCCAGCTGGGAAGTCCTGGATCCATCTCGAGGGGTTTTCGGCAGCAAACAGCAGGAGGCGTCACATATTAATTAACGTATTATTTTTATAATTTTTGTGTAAAATGACTAATAATTATATCCGCTGGGACTTATATTTAACTACGCGTTTCGGAATTTCTCCATCTTCAAGACCTACTTCAGTACTCTCGGAGTACTATGGTGTGCTCATCGATGATTTTAAACATTGAAACACTCTCTGCCTTAACTGAGAAAAACTTAGTTTACTCCCACCACTGGTGGGCTTCGGTAGGTTGTGGCCCAAATAGTTTGATTTTATTTGAGTACTAAAGCAGTTCTTGAAGATGAAGGAACTCCGACAAGTATAATAACACATTGGCGAAAGATTGTTCTCAAAGGAAATTTCCATACAAATTGCACACAATAGAAAGTGAAAATCAACTCTACAGAAAATTACCGATTATTCGATTTTACTGACCATAAACTTTGCCCAATACGATGAAAAAAGTTTTTACTAATTTAGGCGTGAGTATAAGTCTCCAGTAATTGTACATGTACAACAATGATAATCTCAGTAACTCTGCATTGTGTCACACATAATGGGACTAATTCTCTTGTACAGTGTTATGCTTTGATTACAAACATCACTTGAGCTTTGCGAATTAATCCATAAGTCTCATTGTGTATCCGTTACACAATGTAATAAACTAAATCTGCAGTCCTGTGAATGGACTTCGCTTCGTGAATATTTTAATACATACAATAAACCAATGTCTGGTGTGTCATGTGACACAATATTCACAGACTCACAGCTAGTGTTACACCACTCACAGGGAGAAATAATAAAAGTTAAATGTTTGGCTTGCTGCTTGTATTGTGATTGTGATTTACAATTCATTGGGATTATATAGTAAATATCATGGAATGTGTTTTTAAAAAAAAAATTTAAATAAAATTTTCACAACAGTTAAAATTTAGTTTTTCAATTGAGATGATTTTTTTATGATTAATTACGATTTGTTCACATCATTATGTTTAATTTTTCGGCGCGCGGACTATATTCCTAACTAGAACACTTGCGGCCGTGCCTTGGAAACGTAGACGTTTTGGGTTTATAACGTTTTAAAAAAGTTGATGCTGGCGCCATCATGTTACTTACCCAGACCCACAATATTCACTGTATTTAAATGTAATGGCAAATTTTTTTTTTGTGGAAATCTTCAATTGAATTGGTAAAATCAAGAGGGTATTTGTATCCAGTAGGATAAGTTTGTTTAAACAGGTTTTAGACAGGTTGTCGAAACCTTGTAATTGTGTGTATTACTAGTTTCATGACGTCAGCTAGGTGTGTATATATTAAACGGTTTTCACTCGCTTCGTCCATGGAAAACCTCAGAGCTGTATAAAAAAAAAATGTGTGACAATTTTTATTTCATATGTGGAAGGGGAATTTTATCTATGAAAGAGCTTCTATTCGCTTCGCTCGTGTCGGTGATTCGCCTCTGTCGTAGCTATACGAATATCACATTTTCTCAGTAGTTTTATTATATATATATACTGGGTGTTCAAAAAGTCTGGAAACCCCTTAATATTTATTTTATTAATAAACGCAGAGCAATGAAACTCTAGGATTACGTCCTCACTGTAGTTACCGACTTTTTGCTCATTTTAACCGTCTTTTTTCGCTTTGGGGGGACGTCCTGTGGAGGAAGTCTAAAAAATCTTAAATGTAAGCATAGGTCGAGTTATACCTCATTTTAAAGGTCTTCGTTAGAGGAACACATTGCCGCAATCCCGACTGATAAAGGACCATTCGTTTGGAAATGGCAGCCTTTTACAATTTGTTAACTTTACGTTGCGCAACCTAATTAGTGCGTTGTAAATAGAATAACACACGAGATATGAACAAAAAACTGTTAATATGGCTGCCATTTTGATATTTTTATACGATCTTTGAGATAGGTGACTGAGAAAGTGTGTGTAATGTTTTTGCACAATTTATATATTTTGTTTTAACTGTACAATATGTTCTTATCGTACGGTAAAAAAGTTTTTTTCTAAACAAGTAGAGTGTCATAGTTATTTTATTTTTTTATTTTTAATGCAGACAAATATGAAAACATGTTGATGGTCGCCACAACGCTTCACTTAGGCTGACCGGCCACTGAAAGCGGAGCTGAGCGAAGCTGAGTCAGCTTCCAAAACCCATCAAAGGATTTTAATGAAAGAGCGGCCACCAGATCCGAAGCGGAGCTGAGCGCAGTTGAGCGGCGTCACAAGGGTCAACTCCACTCCGCTTTGCCTCGACCGAGGTTCGGTTTTGAAGCTACGTCCGCTTCCCCCACCACACCTACTAACCACTGCCACACAGCTGATTAGCTTTACGGAATATGAGAAGGATACCGATGCAAGGCAAGTTGCTCACTGAGCTGGGGTCCACTACGCAATCGGTTGCCGACCCTCTCAGACTCCTCTCAGACTCCGCTCAACTCCGCTTTCGGTGGCCGGTCAGCCTTACGCACGCTTATCACACACAGGCGGGCAGATTATTAGGACTGGTCAGTACCTGCCGTGGGCCACCTGCATGAATTACCACTTGATCAAACTTTCATTTATTAAATTTTATATTTTAAAATGAAATCTGTTACCTATATATTTTTATTCTGCGCTTCATTACAAGAAAAAAGAGACCGAACCGTGTATAATTTACTTTAATAGAGTCCAAAATCAACAATGTTTGCTGCAAAATGAATGGCTAATAAGTGTGAATAAACGTTGTTGATTTTGGATATATTTCTATAAACATACGTTGTCAGTAGGTCACCGGACGCCATAATACTCTGCGCTTGTGTGAGCGAAGCGAACCTTCGTTCAGCTGCATTCCTAGTTTGATGTTAAGTATAGTTGCAAAGGTGTCATTTCTAAATTTTAATACGATTAGAGTAATGGACTGAGAAAGAAATGTACAGACAAAATGTGAAATGTTCATTGAAATAGGACCACGTTTTAGTCGTTAAAAAAGAAACAAAAATTGAGATGAATACAGTTTTAATGACAAACACGTAAAATGTCCTTTGTTTGTCGCTAGATGCAACACAAATTGCACTGCAATGCAGAGGGTTGCCTGTATTACTTTAATTAAAACTAAAGTAGGCGGGATGATTAACCTCCTTCCCCGAATTATTTAAGTAGTTATTTTTTTTAAATTTAGTTAGTTTTAAGTAAATTTTACTTTTTATGACTTGTTAATAATTGATTTAATAATCATTGTTTAGCCTTCCAACTACTTATATTTTACAGTACATACCTTGTGAATAGTAGTTCTTCTTTGTAGATTAGTTGGGTACATGTTTCGCTGAACTAGGGGACATCATCAGGTCAACTATACACTGATTGTATACATAATCACTACCATATATTATTATAAACCACAACTAGGACCAACAATAGTCTGCAACAAAACTTGAACTACAACCATTATAAATATTAAGGTGATGCCTATATACAGCGTGTTAAATAAGTCCAGGGACGGCTTAATATTTTTTTAACCATTACAGATAGCTATACACATTGTAATGGACACCTAAATCTATTTTAGTACGTATTCAGTGAACCGCTACCTTTCTAGGGGATCGGCTCACAAGGAGTCAGTAGGAAATCTTAAATGAGAGCATAGCTCGAGTTGTACAATGAATTAAAGGCCTTTATGAGTAGAACACAATACCGCAAACCCAACATCAAAAGGTTCACCCTAGCTAAAACCATTTTTGTAATATTTGCATGTTGTGATCTAACCTAACCTAACCTAACCTGTTGATTGCAAAGCTAACCTAACCTTACCAATGGCTCTGCGAAATTGGATTTTTCAGGGTGTTTTAATGCCTGGATATGTTCTTTATATCGCTCCTGTCTGTCCACGTAGAATTTATCACATGATCTACAGTTCAATCTATAATTACCCGTATTTGTGAATTTGTCCTGATATAGATTATGTAATATTTGGTTTATGTTAGAGCTGATTTTAAATGATATTTTGTAGCACTGTTGGCTGCATTTATCTGAAGACGTTGGCTATTGAATTATTAAATCTGTGGTTTTTCTATAACGTTAAGAATTTGTCGTCTTGTTTTTGGTTCAGTTTGGTGCTATTTATATTTTGTTTCATTTTGTGTGAGCCTGTCTACTATTTTCGGGTTGCATCCATTTTGTCGAGCAATGTGTTTTATTGTGTTTAGTTCCTCTTTGTAGTCGGCTTTCACGCGGTTGTAGGCTGCCATTTTGCACGTGATTGGATGATAAGATATTTCATGAACGGTTTGATCCGTATTTGTATGTTTTCTAAATATTCTAAAGCTCTGTTTAGATCCTTGTTTTGAAATTGTTAAGTCCAACACATTATTCTGTTCTATCTCTTGTGTGAATTTCAAATTTCAAACCAAACACCAGTTCTGCCCAAGGATAATAAACGGCAGAGGCGTAATATTTACACAGTCGGAGAGTAGTTTGTTGTATAAAGGTTTGAAGCACAATATTTATGACAACAGAAACAAACACATTGACGTACGAACTATGTTTATTATGGAGAACGCTGTACTGAATTGACCAAATGAAAAGCACAAAATTTGACACGTTTTGTAATTAAGAGGAGGTTCCATATAACAAAAATGCCGTCTGCCGCCCATTAGACTAATGCAATACAGTACTCTCGTTGATACCCATATTTTCCCTTCATTCTTCATCCGATTTGGTTGATTTTTTTTGATTGAAGAGAACAACCTACTTTATGTTAACTGCGAGAAAAATCCTTCGTATCTTTAAAGGTACTTTCTTAAAAAATTGCTAAAGTAAAAAAAATGTTGTTTTGGTTTTCATGTAAAACAGAAAAAGATATTTTAAATTTGGTTCAACAAAACACATTCAGCTGTACGATACCTTTCTATTTATACCTCATTTGTATTTATATCTTTAAAAACAAGGAGTTTATGGTTATTATTCTATTGCATTAGTCTTATGGGCGGCAGACGGCATCGGCTGGCTAGTGGAGCCTCCTCTTAAAGACAAAAAAATCATCAAAAAAGATAGCGACAAGGGGACTAAACTTCTGCCAAAATTCTAAATTAATAATCGCCAAGAGCATAAAAATAACTAAAATAGTGTTAGGGGTCGGAAGAGAATAAGATATGGAAAGAGGGATCTAACCCAATATAGGGGTAGATCCTGCTAGATACTTCAGTACTACCACGCTTGTAGTCACTACAGTGAGGTCATGAGTAGTTATATATTAGAAATATATAAGTTTTAATACAAAATCTATCTCCATATATTAAACCTACCTCAAGCCATGTGACGTCACAAAGAGCAATGCAATATATAAAGTGTCAGCTGGGCTGTAATTACTGTTTTTGCTGCTTGAAACGCTCCAATCACTTCGAAGAGCAGATGTAAGAACAGAAGTACCGTCTGAAATACGATCTATGAACATCTGTTCCTAGTTGAAGTTTCATACTAAAACATTATTTAGATATATTGGACAATAATTTACACAAATATTGCCAGTGCCAATAACTATCACTGAGGTTAGACACTTTGTTAAACCAATAACGTTATTCGTTATAAAAGTAACTGAAAACTTAATAACTATTATGAAGGGTTAGTAATAAAATGGGTAAAATATGCCAATATAAGTTTTTCCTTTTAAATCTGAAACTTTTTTGTTTTTGTTTTTTTAATGTAAAAAACATTTACATTTCTGCTGTTCAGCCATTCTTTTGTAATGGACATGACAATTAGATGACTTTACAGTAGAAAAAAATGGTAAAAATATTCACTAGCAAATATTTTCTTTGCTGAGCCTAAAGGAATGGAGGTTATTTAACTGTATGCCAAATTTCATGTTGCATGATTGAATGGTCTAGGTATTATTAAACTTTAATCGGCTGTAACGGACGTGACAAGAAATTCACCTGTCTCCTGAGGTTCGGCAAGTCTTATAAAAAACTCTGTTAAGTATTTACAGTTAGGATATAAAATAAAATATTACTTTATTGCTTAATATATAATCTTTATAACCATAATATCTAGTTTTTATTATATTATTTCTGTTGAGAGGAAAAAAAAGAAGTTTCCTGTCGTCACGGACGTGACATCGTTTTGTAACGGACGTGACACGTGTAGTGGAAGGTAGAAGAAATACAATATATGAAAGAAATACTTATTATTTATGAACTTAAAGATAATCCATAGTTAACTACACTAATTGTTACATGTTGTTTTGGCTAAACAAATGGAAAATAATTAAATTAAAGAAGTTATTCCAGTAGCCCAAAAATTCATATTTTATCAAATTTCCATAATAAATCTGAGAAAAACACTAGGCCTATATTTTGTTAAAGTTACAATAACACAACAACTGTAGATGCTCTTGTAGGCTGTGGATCATAGGGCCTATTTCTATTTTTTAAAAAATACTGAAATCAATATTATAATGAAAAATTGGGGGGGGGGGAAATCATGGTTTTATTCATATTTATGAACTATATGGATGTTTGTACATAAAGTCAAGGCGTTGAAATTACAAAAAAAAAAAAAAAAAAATTTTTTTTTGACATGAGGTGTACTTTATAAAAGAATGGCTGAAATGTCTCTGGTTCTATCAATCGGACCTATGGAAAAACAAATGGATTTCTTTGTTATGAAGTCCTCTGAAAACTAGATAGAAGCATATAAACGTGTTACATAACCTAGAAAAACATGGCGTTTTTTCCCCTTCATTTTCTCAACAAATATGCGAGGATTTTGTTTTAGTTTTACGAAAATATATTTTATAATGATAAATAACTGAGCCAAATTATTAAATTGGTCGTAGTCTGGAACCTTTTTAACGTTTAGGTGACACTTTATTAGCGTTTTAAGTTCCTTAAGTGTAATTGATTTGATTTAGAATTCGTCATTTTTGATATGACGTTTAGATGTAAAAAGATTCCAGATATTTGTCAACGTACTAGACACTAGGTATACAGAGTGATTTTTTGAAAATTATCTACCTCTATTAATTAAAAGAGATATGCATAATCTGTTGTCCGGATAGTTATTCCCATTCTGTGGGGAGCTTAGAAAACATAAATAAATATTGAGCTCAACTTGTGAGATAATATTAGATAGAATAAAACTCCAACACAAGATCTAACAAAAATTACGTTTACTTAAACGCGTTTCAAGGACAAAGTCGCCATCCTCAGTGATACATGAGCTACAATAACTACACTATAACATAACACTATAGTTACAGTTTAGTTATTGTAGCACTTGTATATCACTGAAGATGGCGACTTTGTCCTTGAAACGCGTTTGATTAAGTAAACGTAATTTTTGTAAGATCTTGTTGTTCGAGTTTTATTCTATTTAGGAAAACCTATTTACACAATTGTTAAACACCCCCCCCCCCCTTCCATCCACCTCATATAAAAATGTGTAATGAACACATATGGTTTGTGATACGTCAAATTAAAGCCTTTTAAAAACCATGAATTTCTGTTGTAAGAATATAAAAATCGGCCAACGCATTTGTTCGCTATACTCAAAAGGTTTATTTTCAAAAAATGTTATAAAATTAAGATATCGCACTATAAAAATAGCATTTATTACAAAGATAAATATTTAATATTGAATAAAGTCAACGTCAATGGAGAAGTTTTATCGTTTTTATGACAGTAAAACTGGACAACATTTTTTCGTTTCACCTTCCCTTGATTTTTGAGAATGTCTTTTCATTTAGTCCGAACTTCCATTTCAAACATAAACGTAAATATTATTTCTTTTACTAACAATAATTCATTAAGGTTGTTAAACTGTTATAGCAATTTCATTTTTGTGAGAAATTTTCATTACAATTAGTTAATAATAAAAGTCAGTTTTCTTACTTTCATAGTGAGATAACGTTTTTTTTTTTAATTCTAGAAAATATCTTGGACAGATTTTTATTACCTACAACAGAAATTAATGGTTTTGAAAGTGCTTTAATATGATTGTATCACAACCCATATGTGTCTATTACAGAGTTTTGAGATGGGGTGCGATTTTATTTTATTTTGTAAATGGGTATTTTAAAGTTCCCCCTAAAGTTGAATAGCTGTCTTATGCGTCCTTTTCCGCCTATTAAATTATAGAGATGGTAAGTTTTCAAAAAAATTACTCTGTGTATTAAATAGTACCTATTTATTCCAACCTAAAATTTGACTGGTTTATAGTAGTTCAGAATTAGCCTGTCGTACTCATGTACGCAAAAAGACTCGGCTTATGTACAATTAATGGTCCATTATAGGCCTAATTATTCAGTTGTGGTGGAGAGACATTATTAAGTCGGTTGTATGATCCGTCATGTGGGGTATTATGTAGAAGATGAATTGTTCATTGTTCTTAAACTTTCACCTCATTCTGTCTGTGCTTTGTGTAACCTTGTGCACACGTGAGTTGAGTAACGTATATCGGGCGAGGCAATTGTCAGACTAAAGGTCATTTCACAAGAACATAACTTGAGTTACGTTGGAAGAATAATTGTTTCAAAGAGCAATTCATAGTTGCAACAGGCGGTAGCTGTGATGAGATAGTTTTATAAAGAAACAATTTGTTTAGCACAACACTACTGGTGGTACTATGGAAATAAATTATGCCCAAATACAGCAACACACCAATTATGATCAAAATCGATTCATAAAAACAGATATACTAGTTTTAGGGGTAAATAACACCCTTGGAGTGGAACATTTTCAAAACACTTTCTTAGTACGCGTCTACAGACCTACCTCAAATCATGTTAAAACAATCTCTAGACTTCTTGAATCCAGAGATATACTTTAGGGGTAAAAAACATCCTTGGAGTGGAACATTTTCAAAACTCTTTCTTAGTACGCGTCTACAGACCTACCTGAAATCATGTTAAAACAATCATAGCTCTAGACTTCTTGAATCCAGAGATATACTTTAGGGGTAAAAAACACCCTTGGAGTGGAACATTTTCAAAACTCTTTCTTAGTACGCGTCTACAGACCTACCTCAAATCATGTTAAAACAATCATAGCTCTAGACTTCTTGAATCCAGAGATATACTTTAGGGGTAAAAAAACATCCTTGGAGTGGAACATTTTCAAAACACTTTCTTAGTACGCGTCTACAGACCTACCTCAAATCATGTTAAAGCAATCATAGCTCTAGACTTCTTGAATCCAGAGATATACTTTAGGGGTAAAAAACACCCTTGGAGTGGAACATTTTCAAAACTCTTACTTAGTACGCGTCTACAGACCTACCTCAAATCATGTTAAAACAAGCATAGCTCTAGACTTCTTGAATCCAGAGATATACTTTAGGGGTAAAAAACACCCTTGGAGTGGAACATTTTCAATACCCTTTCTTAGTACGCGTCTACAGACCTACCTCAAATCATGTTAAAACAATCATAGCTCTAGGCTTCTTGAATCCAGAGATATACTTTAGGGGTAAAAAACACCCTTGGAGTGGAACATTTTCAAAACTCTTTCTTAGTACGCGTCTACAGACCTACCTCAAATCATGTTAAAACAATCTCTAGACTTCTTGAATCCAGAGATATACTTTAGGGGTAAAAAACACCCTTGGAGTGGAACATTTTCAAAACTCTTTCTTAGTACGCGTCTACAGACCTACCTCAAATCATGTTAAAACAATCATAGCTCTAGACTTCTTGAATCCAGAGATATACTTTAGGGGTAAAAAACACCCTTGGAGTGGAACATTTTCAAAACACTTTCTTAGTACGCGTCTACAGACCTACCTCAAATCATGTTAAAGCAATCATAGCTCTAGACTTCTTGAATCCAGAGATATACTTTAGGGGTAAAAACACCCTTGGAGTGGAACATTTTCAAAACACTTTCTTAGTACGCGTCTACAGACCTACCTCAAATCATGTTAAAGCAATCATAGCTCTAGACTTCTTGAATCCAGAGATATACTTTAGGGGTAAAAACATCCTTGGAGTGGAACATTTTCAAAACTCTTTCTTAGTACGCGTCTACAGACCTACCTCAAATCATGAGAAACAATCATAGCTCTAGACTTCTTGAATCCAGAGATATACTTTAGGGGTAAAAAAACACCCTTGGAGTGGAACATTTTCAAAACCCTTTCTTAGTACGCGTCTACAGACCTACCTCAAATCATGTTAAAACAATCATAGCTCTAGAATTCTTGAATCCAAAGATATACTTTAGGGGTAAAAAACACCCTTGGAGTGGAACATTTTCAAAACACTTTAATCATTCCTAGCGAAGATAAATATGATATACAAAATTTCAACTTTTTTTTTCTCACGTGAAAGGGTTCAAAAATGGCAACACCTTTTGAGAAATTAATTATTTTTCTGGATAAAAATAATGTTGTCAAAACACTTTAAAAATATCTGGTAGTTAACTGATAGTCTGCATTCTCTAAAACAACTGTTATGTAAATCAGTTTCGAAAAATTATGTTAACATTTTTCGAAGAGGTCATTTTAATGATTTCCTTTATTGAATTTTTTGAGAATTAATTGTCTAGAACACCTACTGGTTTACACCAGTTTGTAATTGTAAATGGATGTATTGGACCTTGCGTATAAGATATTATAGCCGAAATCAATAATAAACTTTGTCCTTCATTCACGCGTTTACAGACCTACCCCAATCCATGTTAAAACAATCATAGCTCTAAGCTTCTTGAATCCAGAGATATGCTTTAGGGGTAAAAAACATCCTTGATAAATAATTGATTTATTGGGTCTTGTTGGAAATGTTAAATTGGTAAATCAACGAGTCTTATCCAGTAGGGTAAGTTTGTTTGTAAGTTTGTAACAGTTGTTACACAGGTTTTCTGAACCTCAAAAATGTGTATCACTACTTTTTTGGTGAGCATATACTAAATAGCCTCCACTCACATCGATGGCTAGCCTCGTAGCTGTACATATTGAAGAAGCCTCCCCCGGTACGGTCATACTGGATCTCGTAGCTGTACGAATAACTTCGCTGTTTGTGATCGTAGAGGAGTGGTGTTGCTACCACTACTTGTAGAATTGAAATCTCCAAATATGTAACTATTTAGTGTGTTGTAAATTGAAACACGAGCCGTGCACACAAACTGAAATGGCCACGAAATTGTTTTTTTCAAATCTATTTATCTGAACTGTAATAGGGTTTACATGAGGACACTATACCAAGTTTTATGTTGCTATCCGTGCCTACCTACAGATGAGGACGACAGATGGACGCCATGTTGGAAATCACTCTTCCGGTTTCTCATTAAATGTTAAGATCAGTCAAACAATGGAGGTCGACATTTTTTAATTAACAAACTTAACCTGTCCTTCATCTCCATATTTTGATCACGGTCCTTAGATTTTTTTTTTTACCATAGATTTTTTTTTATACAGTAATACGTTGGTGTGAGAAAAATATATTCTTTTGCAATTGTGTGCAGAGAAAACATATGTGGATTCAGTGACAAAATAATGTGTCTGAAGGGTTGGTTGCTCTGGCACAATATCAAACGACAAAGAGAAAAGCGTTGTCCAATGAATTGTAATCGAACTTGATTTTTTGTCTGGGTAAGTCAATAAGTAAAGTGAAATTGAAATAAATAATTTTTTAACAAAAAAAGACCGACTTCAAAAAAAGAACAAAAATAAAAAAATAAAGAAAAAATATATTCAACATTAATGTGTAATAAATATAATTAAAAAGTATATAACATGTAACTAAAAAGTATTAAATAATAATGTGTTATAATAGTAATTCCGACTTCGTAATAATTATATTCGTGAAATGTAAACTGATATTTACAGAAACTAAAACGAGTGTTTATATCTTGTTTTTTTTTCTTTTCTTCTTTTTTTTTTTGAAGTCGACGCCACGATCGATTCAACGATGTAATTGCTGAAGAAACAAAAGTTAATGACAAACCCCGCCCCCTTCTCGTTGCATTCAATTTAATGAGTACACCTTTCGAGGTACCTTTTTTCATAATTGACCGTTTGAACTTTTCTAATGTCAAAAAATAGGACTACTCGCTATTTAGCCTTTATACCTAAAATATATCACTGTATATATATATATATATATATATATATATATATATATATATATATATATATATATATATTGACTCAATAAAAAAAAATGGTAATTTTATAACATGGGTTAAGTTATTATTTTCATTATTGAATACTTAAAGTATTCTACAATAGGCCTAGGCTTGTATGTTCATTATTTTTAGGTTAATGTATCAATATTTTAGCTCTGAAATAAGTCGAAGGGATAGCTTAACATTTGTACAATTGACCTACTGGCCTAAAATATATATCAGAGAGGACTTGGTAATTTCATAGCGTTTGCTGATGGACAAATTAATTAAATAGAGATAACTTATTGGAGCACATTTGACCTAATTTCGATTCGTACTTTGTATCAAACGCAACCACGGATAATATAGACTTAAATAGTGGTTCTGCGGTCAGTACATCCTTTGATGTTTTAAATCATTTAAATAAATCGTTCTTGTAAACCCAACTGTCAAGCGTGTCACGTGACAGCAATAAGTGACAGTTAATAATATCATAGCTACTGTACACCACTCGTAGGAAGAAATAATAGAAAGTGTGAAATAAAATACACACAATATGTTGTAAGATGCTTTATGTGTGGCTTCCTGCTTGTATTGTGATTTGCCATTCATAGGGAGCACAGAGTGGTGGTAAATTAAATTAAACGATGCATGTAAACCCTGGAATCCTGACTGCCTTAAATGAAAACGATAATTACTCCCACCACTGGTGGGTCTGGGTGGCTGGTGACCCAATTCGTTGGAAGCGTCAAGGATTCGATTCATAATAAAAAAACTTTTGGTGGTCAAAAGTGAAAATGAACCTTGGATCCAGTTTTTGAAATATGGAGTAACATGCATCGCTTTTCCTAAACACGTTCTCGAATATTCAAATTGAGCTTTTAAATGGTCAAAGCTCATTTTTATATTTTGCCAATTATTTCCGAGTTAACATTTTTTACTTGCGATTCGGTTTGGGTGCAGTAATCTTCAAATTGTACTAATATTTAAATGGAATTTGTAGCATGGTCAATTAGTTTATTGCGGTATTATTGGAGAGATGGTGACCAATATGTTTTAAATTGGTCTTGAAGGTCCTGAACAATATTGGATCAAACTCGTTAGAAACGTGCTGGGTCCATAAACCAGAGGTCCGTGGATCGTAACCAACTCTATGCAAACTTCCAGCTACCGTTTGTAACGATGCCCAATAACTTGTTAATATGGTGGATATTCGTCAATCCTATATTAGGCACCACGTGTTTTAATTTAGGTCCGTGGATCGTAACCAACTCTATGCAAACTTCCAGCTACCGTTTGTAACGATGCCCGATAACTTGTTAATATGGTGGATATTCGTCAATCCTATATTAGGCACCACGTGTTGTAATTTAGGTCCGTGGATCTCTTTAGACTCTACCTTAGCTTCTTTAACAACACCAAACCAATCAGGATATCCCGAAACCACCTTTGATAATTATATTAAAATTATAATAATTTGTTTTCGCCATTCCGAATATTGTTATATTAATTCAAATATATAAGACTTACCGTCGTCAATATTCTGTTTGCGTCGTTCAAACGACGGCCGTTTCGGCTATTCAGCCATTATCAAGTTGTAAAGATGTAATCTTGTTTCCCTTCGTCAATTACAAACACTTATACACATTACACAAGAGCAAAATTACACACGAAACACTTACACGTACATACGATTAAAATTGATTCATGAATCATTGTCTACGTCCTTACTGTACAGAGTCTCGAATATTACTGGTATCACAGATTGACATTGAAACGGCCGTCGTTTGAACGACGCAAACAGAATATTGACGACGGCAAGTCTTATATATTTGAATTATTTTATAAATTTTAAATAATAATGGGACTTAAATATAAGCCTACTAATTTCACTAATAACAAGCATCCGGGAACGTTTGTTCTACGGCATACTGGGATGTTTCCACCGTAAGACCGTAGAATTAGGGAATACCAAAACCGGACTGAATCGTGATTGAACCGGGAATAACTCAGAATGCTAGAAACCATCAAACTGAAAATCTAGAACGAACTTATTCTTCGTCCATTTTAACCCAGATCCTCCATTCGACTGCCAGAACGCTTGGGTTACCGTGATGTTTGCACGGCCTTCTCGCGTGTCCGTGTACATTCGTTATAAGGTTGGTAACAATGCCTCATTAGTTTAATGTAACTACGTCACAGCCGATTATGAGAAAATCGTATTTTTTGTGTGTTCTTTCTGTAATTCTTTCCTTTGTCATACTCTCCTGAAATATTGAGTCAGCCAACAAAATAAAAAATGTTCCGAAATTTGGTCAAAACATACCAAATTTGATTAAATCGGTCGACGCTTTTGGGCTGTAGAGCATTGTACAGATGACATTCCCAAAATGACTTTTTTTTTTTTTTTTTTTTTTTTTTTTTTTTTTTTTTTTTAACTCGGAAGACATCAAAACGAATGAGCGAACAAAAAACGTCTTTGATGTAAATATTCGCCTAATTGATGGAAACGTATAGGCCACATATTTTTTTAGGCCACGAATAGAGTTTCAAAATACATATTTATCGACTTGGGCTATCTGACAGTTAAAAAAATAATAAACTTTTATTTTTGACGCATTGCATAACTTTCTCAATAAAGTAAACACTTTGAAATTCTTAAAGTTTAACCATAAATAAGGAATTCCTGGCGGACATTACATGAGTTTATATATAGTTTATTTTATCCTCGGTATGCAGGAAATATCGAAAGCAAGGATGAAATTCAATCTAAGCTTGATCCACCCCTAGCCCACCCTTAGGCTTTACATGTCTTTCTACTTTATACTGATTACGAAGTTCAAAAACGAATTTTAGTTTTTCCTTCGTCCCAATAGAGAGAATTTTCTTCTTGAGAATTTGTTTTACGTGATTTTAAAAGTTAAGGAAATTATCAACGTAATTTAATGGATATAAAATATGTAAGATTATACCGTTTTCCACACAGTACTAGGTTAGTTACAGTTTCGTTATTGTAGATCATTCGTTACTGAAGATGGCGACTTTGTGCCTGAAACGCGTTTGAAGAAATAAATGTACTATTTGCGTTCAAAAATTTATTCTATCAAATTGTCTACATTGTTCATATTATTTATATAGTTAAAAATGACATTTGTGTGTGTAAAAACTGCCAAACATTGTACAGTTCTCGCTTACACATCTACATTCGAAAAACCCAACCAAAACTATTCTTTATAGAAAAAATATCGTTTTGGTAGTTGTCAGTCAAAAAGTAAATAAAAACGTCAACTCTCTCTCTGGTACAACATATTTCCTTATTTAAATAAGAAACAAAACTAAGACTGTAATAAATCCAGTGGTTGCCTCTTTGTGATTGAACGGTTAAAAGCGGGAGAGGGGAGCGCTACTTAGCACTTAGCTTTAGGTTTATTTTTAGCTGCAAACCTCTGAAGATGGTGACTAAATCGTCGAAATATACATAAGAGTAATACTTCAATAAATTACCAAATGTAAATAAAAATCAGCTGATTGTATAAAACAGCTGTTAAACGCTAATAATACAATTCAGTTACCTTCCCCCCCACTCTGTAGAATAATTTACTGGATATATTACAGTCTTGGTTTGGTTTCTTGTTTTTTTGTGGTTTGGTGAACCTTTGTTTTACTTTGAATGTCGTCATAGATATTTAAATTGAGCTATATTTGAACATAAACAGGTAAATAGTATTTGATTATAAGATCAATGACCTTGGGTTGTACTGCGGGAATGTATTCACAAATAAATCAGTTTTTTTTTTTAGTAGTTGTTGTTGGGCGTAAGATTTGTAGTGTTTCTTGTTGTTTAAAAACTAAAAAAAACAACAAGAAATCTCTTCATCACGTTTCATCATCGCATTTAAAGAGAAATAACTTAAAAGACTCCTCGAATACTCCAATAGTGTCAGGTTCGGAAGAGAACAATAATTGGTCAAGAGAGACCTGTTAGGAAAGATGAAAGAGAGGGATCTAACCCTAGACTACATGAAGAAAGATGAAATCCAGCAGGGTTGTTCGGGATTGCCATATCTGTACTCACTGCAGTGAGCCAAATATGTTTGAATATTTATTTTATACAGTAATAATTTTATCATCTAAAGAGCCATAATAAATGTTTTTACTCAAATTAGTACGGACAATTATATCAAGAATGAACTATCGGTTTGGAATTTTGAGTTTTTGTATTTTTTTTTGTATGTAATAAAATTGTTTAAATAATTGTAACGCTTAAAGAGAAATATGTAGCAGTTGGCGAAGGGATAAATATGAGTAAGTGTTGGCAGTTGGGACGAAAAGGAAACAGAATTTGTGGTTGGATGGAGAAGGTAAAGTACTTGGGTGTGTGGTTTAATAAGTTTGTGAATATTAGGGGTGAAATTGTTGGGAGAATAAAGGTGGGATTTAATCGGAACATTGAATCCAGTTTTATGGAGTAAAGTGTGGGACGGGAGTATCAGCAATATCAGGACGGGAAAAAATATATACAGCTGCCTCCAGTCTTTGAAATGTGAACATAAACTGGTGTAATAGGTGAGAATTTATACATGATGTACATGATAGTTGATTTTATTTCCTGATATTCACCTTCCTATCAGGTGAATGTGTAGAACTACGGTCTCCATCCATCTCACCTCCATCATCTAACCCTCATCTTATACTTAAAGTTTGTTTAAACTTGCTTCCGAATCGGGATGGGTGGTGTAAAGATGAGTAGAGGGAGACAGTGTTGTCAGTTTGTGCGACTGGCCAGACGCATGAATCACGGAATGTGGTAACGTTCCGGAAATGTGGCAACGTTGGCTTGTCCTCAAGGAGAAAGTTTGCTTCGTATTGGCACCACTGTGACGCGCCCCCAACCCCTCCCTCGAACACAATTGGGAGTGATTTCGGAAGCAGCTTAAAAAAGACTTTAATTCGCTTCTTAGGTATTTAATTCCTCCCTTAATACTCCAGTCGCGTATTTCTCTACCATAGGGCCGATTTTAATGATTGAGGTGTCAAATTGAACAGTGTTACCAACAGATTTCCCGAAAACTATTCATTTTCCTGGAAATACTTATTTTGTAATAAATTTATCATTTAAATAACATGCCTGTTATGGGTAAATAACATGTTTCAGATAACTTGAAGCAGGTGTTTATACATTCATTAATATTATTTTGTTGATTTGTTTGAGAATTTATAACAGCTGTTATAAATGATTTTTTAGGTTAATATAAATTTATTATTTAAATATTATGCCTGTTATGGACAAATAATGCTTCCCCCCCCAAAAAAAAAATTGCAACAGCTATTATAAATTCTCAAATACGTTTTATTTTGTTGTTTTGTTTAAGAAGTTTTAAACAGCTGTTTTAAATTATTTTTGGATAAGCTCCTTTATCATGTAAATAACATGGCTATTATGGGTAAATAACATGTTAGGGTATTCGATAATTACGGGTGTTTATTTTATGTTCATTTTTAATTTTTTTATAAAGCGATGATGACCGAGAGGTTTTTCGCCTTTAAACAACAAGAAAAATAAATAATTTTTTAACAAAAAAAGACCGACTTCAAAAAAAGAACAAAAATAAAGAAAAAATATATTCAACATTAATGTGTAATAAATATAATTTCAAAAATATAACATGTAACTAAAAAGTATTAAATAATAATGTGTTATAATAGTAATTCCGACATCGTAATAATTATATTCGTGAAATGTAAACTGATATTTACAGAAACAGCTTTATCAAATGAAAGTTAAGTTTTTATTATAGATTTTAGTCTCTATGGAACATTGATTTGTACGACCTTTAAATTAACCTCCATTTTGTTTCATGTTTCAGGTAAGAGGAGTTTCATGATCGACCCAAATAAAGAGGTGATATAATTTTAATGCACAATTTTCGTTCATATTATTTGTATGCTAAATTTTAGTACATTATATGTGAGTTTATATCATGACGATTAATAGGCGAAATAAGCGCACAATTGGAATTTAGTGAAAAAAGCCCGCCTGGTTGATGTTTTACGAGGTTGAGACAAGGGGTCAACCCTTGAGGAAAGGAAATTTGACAGTCGAAAAAAGCGCACAACTCCGAGGGGAGGGCTGGAACTGCACTCACGGTCAGTCCCTGGTCCTTATCCAACTACGGAACTGCACTCACGGTCACTTTGAGGTTAGGTTAGGTTAGGTTAGGTTAGGTTAGGTTAGGTTAGGTTAGGTTAGGGATTTTAATTCATTTCATCCTAACATTTTCAAATTTGTTGAAGTCCTAAGAAATGTACAAATAGATGTTTATATAGGTTTACGAAGTCTGAATACACAGAGAAAATCAAAGGACAAAAAATATATCTTATCAGTGGAAAATATCAATCAACCTAAGTCTAAGTATGACAGTGGAATAATCTCAAGATTCGAATATGTTAAAAGGGCCTTTTTCCATTACAAAAAATAGAAAATGTTTTTTGTAAAGCTGCATGTGAAAGACCGATTTTTGACCGTGAGTGCAGTTCCATATGGCTTAGGCGGGCGACCCTTCCAACCCTTGTAAATTCCTTTCACCGTGAGTGCAGTTCGTTGTCAGCCACTCCGAGAACCACCGCCTCGGTTTTGACTAGAAAGATTTGATTTTTTCAGTTTTATCAATTCTTACTGTTTACATAAAACTTTCTAACCTAACCTCCCTCATCTCAGCTGCATCTTACCTGACTCGACCAAAACTGAAGTTTCTATTTTTATTTAACTCCATATGTAGGCTATATTATTTAAATTTTAAAACTGTTGTAATTATTGGTTATAAGTCAGTTCATAAAAAGATTGATGAGTAAAAATTCAAACTATTTAAATATTCAGTATGTTTTTATAATTCTTCATCCCCATAGATCTATTCGACATATATAAACAACCATGCAAAGTTTCATTGTCATATGTGTAGTAGTTTCTGAGATATATTTACCTAAATTATGCCAATTTAATAGTGCGGTAGAGGGTAGTTGAACTCCCCTTAAACTACATGGAGTTTGTAGGGCTGACAACTAGAGCCTATAGAGTTTGAAAAAAAGGCGTATTTAGCTTTTTTAAATTGTATTATTATTATTTTACAATAAAAAATAACCACGTTACTCAGGATTAAAAATAAAATGTCTTAAATCACCGATTTTCAGAGTTCTTCATGTTAGGTTTGATTTGGTTAGGTTAGGTTAGGTTAGTAAGTACAGTAAATAGGAAATTACTTCGTCAATCGAAAATTTTCAAAACAATTTTTTCCAATCAATTTTTCTGTGGGCATATTTTGGCCATATCTTTCAAATTTCAAAATTTAGAGTAGCTGTCGTTAAACAATAAAAACACAATGTTATGTCTTTTCTCAAAATTTGCTCAAACGATTTTGATCAATTGCAGACTCTAACAAAACATATTGGTCTGCATCACTCCAAAAATATCGGTTTCCTGATTATCGGTAAAAAACAACAAAAAATCTGCCATCAGGGTTGTTATATAAGGCGTAATTTCTCAAAATTGACTCTACCGATTTCGTTCAAATTTTAGTAAAAATGGAGATGAACCAATCCCGTTGTCAAAATTGCTAACAAAAATATATTACTTTTCAGTATTAATAGGAAAAACCTAGAATTAACCTTGAAAGCTGTCATTTAATCAAATATGATTTTCACTGAGGGGAAGTAAGTTTACGCAATATTTTTTCTATAGAATGACCTTTTTAACGACAAAGTTTCGATGGGTTTTAGAGGATTCAATGTTTTTGAACCGATTAACAAAGATGACGACTAATATTTTCTGTTTGGTTAGTATTTGATTATCCGTAGTTATGCTTCCAATGTTCAATGAGCCGAGGTAACAGACAGGATGTAATCTTGTCGTCGGCCGTGTCCAAGTCGAGTGTATCAATTTTACCGCAGTTTCTTCTCGACACAAGTTTTCCGATTCGTTCCCTACGGAAACTCAACCAACGTGAAACGAGACGTAATTGTACTGGGGTCGGCTTTGCAGCTTTAAAAAAGTTCAAATTGCGCGACAGACATAACAAAGATTCCCGTCGGAGTTAGATGATTGGACGCCAATATCGATGTTTTGTCGATTCGATAGTTACCTGACTGACATCGACCTTTTTTGCAAATAGATAATATGCTGTTGGTATTTCAACCAACAGTATCCTCAGACTAGGAGTGTGTCTGGTGAAATGGGAGTTCTTCCTTCTCCTTGTTTCCCAAATATTTTTGATATATATATATATATATATATATATATATATATATATATATGAACCTAAAATCGCTTCAATTGTACGATAAACATAAGCGAAACGTATAGGAATAAAATCGAGCTTTTAAAACGTCGGTGAACGTGCAGTTTTGTTTCTTGCAAATTATTATTAAACCGTTATATATTTTTATTTGTGATTATTCACACGTGTTTGTGTTGCTAACCTCCACATTCCATTAAAATTTGAAAGAAATTGGTGGAGCCGTTTTAAATAAATTACGTATTTTATAACAACACCGTGGGCGATTTATTGGTTTCTCTCTCATGGAACGGTCAACCTATACGATAGTCCTTAAAGGCAACACTTGAGCAAAATTATATTAAAATATTTGGAGTCAATTTTATGATAATATTTTGTTTTTTTGGATCTCGAAATTGTAAAAAACTTAACAGTTGACTCATAACATCTCGAGTGAACTCAGTTGCATTTTGAGAATCAGTGAAATGTATAACAATTTGAGAATTTCCGCAGAAATGCAATCACTGGACTAGTGTAATCTAGATAACTCAAAGTGGAGTAGTGATACCTTCCGGACTTATGTAGTACAGTACTCTCAGACTAGGAGTGTGTCTGGTGTAATGGGCGTGTCCTCCCTTCTACTTGCTTCCCTAGCCTAACTTGACGGTACAACCCATTCCAAGAAAACTAGGTACACAAATTACTGCTTAGCTACATTTAATTCTTAAAGTTTAAGTGCAAGTTAATTTTTAAAAGTTTAATTTTGTAAACGTTTTATTTTTATTTTACCGATAAAAGAAACGAGGTATGTAATAAGATGGAAGTGCAAGTCGAGAGTTACTTTTGCGGTTTATTTCCCAGCAGAAATGAATATAAAACTAGAGTGTAATGTAAGAATTTATTATGTGGCTACTACTTAGACTAGAAATGAAATAACGAAAAATGTATAGGGAATTGTTTGATAAAGATGACATAATAAAATAAGTAAGCGTGATTTGAAAACGTCTTTTAAAATAGTCCCGTAAATACCTGCTTGTAACGATAAATGAAAAAGAGAAATTTACTAGGAAATTTCATTACTTTTTTTAATAAAGACGACAAAATAAAATAACTGAGTTTTTAATACTTCAAGTCAATGCCATCATGGTACTTACCCAGCCCCATCATACAATGCAATACAAACGTATCGGCTAAATGTAAAGCATAAAGTCGGTTTTCTGGACTCTGTACTGAAATATTAGTAATTACAGTAGCCTCAGACTAGGAGTGTGTCTGGTGTAATGGGCGTGTCCTCGCTTCTACTTCTTTCCCAAACCTGACTTGACGGTACAACCCATTCCAAGAAAACTAGGTACACAAATTACTGCTTAGCTACATTTAATTCTTAAAGTTTATTAACAAGTTTATTCTTAAAAATTTAATTTTGTAAACGTTTTTATCTTATTTACACCGATAAAAGATACGAAAGCAGGGAAGGCGTTTACACAGAAGCATTTGAGGTCTATATTTGTTTATTGGGGTTGTACCGCTGAAAGCAAACGCAACAAACGAAATGTGGGAGCCCCTCTTTTCCTCTCCACCCCAGACACAACCGCAGTGTGGTTAGGGGTATCCAAAAACTTATCATTGCAACGAGACTGATACAATAAATCACATTTATTTACACGCCCTTTAGGCAACCCTGAGAGGTCTAGCTAAATCTACACTTTTTCATCTAGTCTTGGGTTAGGTTTTTCTTTCCTATCAGCTTTATAAATTATAATTAAATTTATTTCGTATTTAACCCTGTGATTTCAAAATGTTTTTCGACTAAACTTTGTCGAAGAAACATAGATTTTACATTTAACATTTCTCCCACTAAAAAAATCAACCTATCGCAATAAATTTGGTACCATTGTAAAGCTAATGTTCCAAATTTTCATATTTATATAACCAAAACGTAATAAATAATATGAATAAATCGTTAAAGTTGGTGTGTCTCGCCGATAGCGCATTCAACATTTGTCGAAGCAGACTACAAAATACGTCACTTTTGTCCACATTTCCACATTGACAGGAACTTAAAGTATTTGTCTTTCTCTTTCGTTCAATGCCTTCTAAATTATCCTCACTCTTATAGTTTGTCGGTACAGACATTCCGCTAGACCAATGCGGCGACGAAACTCAAAGCGGCGCTTTGACAAAGTTTTGTCGATAACATGAGGTCAAAAATCTATTAGTAATGCTTTGTACTTCAGTATATCCAAACTCGTTCGCTCTAAACGGAAATCTCCTTTTTTTTGTCCTTCTTGGCAATTTTGTGAGATTTTCTAATAAATTTTTTTTTACACACTGATATTCACACCTACGTTACAAAACTTTTGTATATTTTGAAAAAAAGATAGAAATTTTTTATTGTATGGTATTTTTGCGTTTTGGCTTAGGTAATTGAAAATTTTAGATTTCTAACATACTTACTCCAAATTTTTTACATTTAAAACTTTTTCAATTACATAAATGAACTGTATGCATCCCTATCTAACAAATTGTATGCAACAAGTTAGGTTTTGGATAAAATAAATATTTTTGGTGAATTTGTTAAGAAACGATTGCAAATTGTACAAAAATGACCTTTCATTCTGGGAAATCCTTCACGTCAGTTCTAAGGTTTTTATATACAGAAAATAAAATAAAATAATCGAAAAAAAGATCTATATTATAATTGTATTCGAAACCATATCAGTGGGGGGGGGGGTGTATATTTGAAACGTCTTAATATCTTAAAACGATAATTTACGAAATTATTTTTGGTTTTTTATGTTTATTTCTTTTGTAGTATAACCGGCTTATCGATAAAAATAATTAATTTAACAAAAAACAATTAAATTTAATCTCCTATTTAAAGTTTTCTAAAAATGTCGCTCGTGCTCCATCAAGCTTTCCAACTAGACAAGAGCTTAAACGAATGGAGTTCAACTGTAGTAGAGATTTGCTGAACTTGAAGTCTCTTCTGGATCATAAAGTTAAATTGGAAGAAGTTGGGTGTAGGGGGGGGGGGGTAGGATAGACGTTATCTTTAATTTTTAAAACAATGAGAAAATATCAATTTGTGAAAAGTCAAAAGCTAAGCTGTTATTGATTCATGTTGAAGATTGAAGTTTTTGATTCTTAGCGATATTATGTTTTAATAAAACATATTGCACAGTCACTCAAAACAATCAAAACTTATAATAAACTCAAACGTCAGTTCGATCGTTGTTAAAAAAAAGTGAAAATTAACCATGTACGTCGTCATATATATATTCAAATAATGGGTTAAACTCGCTTCGCGTGTGTCGTTATTATGTTGTTAACATATATTGTTTTTTTTACTAAAATCTAGCTTTTAATGACGCCGGTCGAGGCTCTTTTTTGGTGTTTTGGAAATTATTCATAATTTTGTATACGCGTTTGGCTCATTAATCTTCACATTTCACTAAAATTTTAACAAAATCGGTAGAGACGATTTTGAGAAATTTATTATTTTAGAACAGCCCATGCCCAATGTTTTGTTTTTCACTAGTAACTTACTAACCGACGTTTTATACAGATTAAATACTTTTTTGGCGGTCTTTAGAAGCTACACATGAGCAAAATTATTATAGCTCCGAGATATGGGCAAAATATAAATACGTACATTTAGGCTGTAGACCACTACATATACTTCAGAGAGATATCACACATTAAGATAAAACTTTTTGAATTCAGGTGACCTCAAAACGGATATATCCTCAAAAAATTCGACCCTATTTTTTGACTCGCCACAATATATTCTCCATTCTTTGTATACAACATGTTAAATAAGTCCCGGGACGGTTTAATTTTTTTTAACCATTACAGGTACAGCTGCAAAGCTATGTACATTTTTAATGGACAACAAAACCTATTTTAGTACATATTCAGTGGAGCGCTATCTTTCCAGGGGGACGGCCTACAAGGAGTATGTAGGAAATCTTAAATGAAAGCGTAGGTCAAGATCATTTCTTAAGTGAAAGTTACTTTCCAACCCTGGAGAACACAAATTCGTGCAAATTGTCGAAAGGAATTTGTGATTACCCGTCTTCGTATTTGATGACTCATGAATTTCTGATGGTACAAAGGGATCTTACGCAATGTCCATTCTGTGAATTAAACAAACATCGA
Organism: Aphrophora alni; assembly: GCA_963513935.1. Lineage (NCBI taxonomy): Eukaryota > Metazoa > Arthropoda > Insecta > Hemiptera > Aphrophoridae > Aphrophora > Aphrophora alni. Next base: position 10,368,052 of record OY740778.1, read on the forward strand.
TACATTTTAATCAAATTTGATAGTTGGGCGCTACTGGAGCCGATATTGTTATACGGAAGTAAAAGCTTGACAGCGACGAAGAATGTTACAAGTAGAATCATCACAGTGTAAATTCTAAAGGAGAATAGTGAGAAAGACACAAAGAGACGACGAAATGATAGGATTCAGGACCGGCAACTCTATTGTTTGAATGGATGAAAGTCGCAATCCGAGACAATTCATGGAAGGAAGACTAAAGAACTCATGGGAAGAGAAGATGAAGCTGGTCGCATTGAGCCGGGGAAGGACACTGTGCTTACCAAAAGTAGAGAAAAATGTAAGACAACCTAACACCGATGAGAGGAGGTGGTTAAGGAAGTCCCTTAGAGCCGGAGTAGGCCACTGTACCAGCCAAAAACAGAGGTGGATTCAGGCAAACATCTCACGCTGTAGTAGCGTCATCATTAAGGAAGACGAAGAAGAAATTCGTAATTTCCTACGTCAATAAAAAATTCGATAAGTTAAAAAAAATCTCCTTATCTTGTCGATATATCAGATTATTATATTTACAATCGTGTCTGTGTGCACCATTTTTTACATCAAATACATATACAGTCAGATGTCAAACATGTATACTTTCATATCGTGTTTTTGTTCAACATAACCTAACTTTCTCCAAGCAATCTATGGAGGTCTGCACACTTATAATTATCCCAAGGTAGTTTTGAAATAGAAATTTTGAAGTGACCACCAAGATCAGGTAATCATACCTTTTGTGGTCCCGAGATGAACCCGTTTCAGGTCAAGGTCAAATAGCTGGTTGCAACATAACCGAACTCCTTTGTCCAATCATGTAATTTTAAAATGTTTAGAACTACTTTCTCGCTCGAAATATTCGTCCGTCTAAAACTGGTATTTACATAATCTTGAAAGTATTATGGGGAGGGGGGGGTGCTTAAAAAAATTGTAGGATTTCGGTAATTAATCCTCACTTTTCACTAAAATTTGAACGAAATCTGTAGAGCCGATTTTAAGAAATTACGTACGGTATTGTATAACAGCATCATGGCTGATTTTTTCGTATTTTTAAACAATAAATCATCAGCTGGCATTTTTATAGAGGCGATAACCGATTAGTTTGTATGAGTCCTTAGAAGCTTCACTTGAACAAAATAATTTTAAGAAAATTATTATTTTATTTTATTATTTTATGACAGCTACATATTGTAGTAGCGATCTCTTTGATCTTTCCTATCAGGTTTCTCTTAACCAACGTTTGTTCTCTTCCGACACTAACGCTATTAGAGTATTCAATGGCTAGAGATCTTTAATTTATTTTATTCATTTTTGTAAAAGACGATGATAATCGAACAATAAAGGAAAAACTAATATTAAATGTATCTTACACACATTAATATCTTGTCAAAACAATTACAAAGAGATTTTAAGATTGTCTACTTTAACTAACCCTGGTATATTTTAAGTGTTATAAAAATATCATTTATTTTAATATAGGTTAGAAAATGATTCCCCACAGGAGATTACGTGTAATGAATAAGGGCGTTTCAATCCCGAGGATTCTACCTGGATCTACACACTTTTCCTTGTAGTCTTGGGTTAGATCCCACTAACAGACAGACATGATTCAATAACACATTTTGGACTCGGGGATCTCAATAACTGATATATCTGCTAAAAACTCAGCATCGACCCACCATATAACTTTCTCTACAGAATATATGCATGAAAAATGTGAAAAGCTTCTGATAAAATAGAAATTATACCACCGGCCGAGTAAGATGAGGTACTATTTGATCGCTTGATGCGTCTCCAATCATTGTCTGATGTCATACGATAAAACGTCACGTGGTGACGGGAGCCCAAGGAGTTACACCCTTTGATTTCAAGCCCTCTTCGTGTAAGATATGTGGTTCTTCCTTTTGTGAATTAATTTTATCGATGGAGGAACTACTTTGGGTGGGTTCTTTGAAACACCTTATCGCTTCATATTCATTTTTACAAGCAGTTGACCAAAAACAATATTTCACTTTTTGTTCTATTGAAAAATTCATCTTTTCGAGGTTAGATATTACACAAACTAATTGAAGACAACCACCAAATTGTTTCATTGTTGTGTGTTAACAAAACAACAGCTGATCGAAATTCAACTAACGGCAATGCAATCCAGAAGATTAATGTTCTTTTTGTTATTCCGCACACTTTGTTTTGATTGACCATACAAAATGAAACTCGAAGGTGGTATTTTTTACGTGGCTGTGCAACATAACTGTAAAGTGTCAAGTTTCTAAAATAGCGACCTCTTCATGGGACATCCGGAGTTTGATTTCTGATAGTCGGAACCTTACAGTGAACGGAAGACAGGTTGTAACACAGAGGTTAATCCTGTTTTGTGAGACGAAATAAAAGAGCCAATTTGTACAATGTTTGCGCACCGCGTGTCATGTACCGTTTGTCGATATATTAAACTCTGAACATCGTGTGAAAGAGATTGTCCGTAAATTATATTGATGTTCAAGTAAAAGCGAGAGAACTCCTTTCGCTCCAGAACTGGTTTTCAAGTGTTACGCACACGAACTGGTTTTAGTAAATAGAGAAAACTCGCGCTTTTATTAGAGAAATCTAATAATGTTTAGCCAGAGGTCACGTCAGGGTCGAAGTTCAATGCAGGGTAATTGTTACTCCAAACAGAGTGAAAGGAGAGGGGAGAGGTTAACTCGCTCGATTTAATAAGTCTTGACGTATTTAAATACAGCCACGGTTTAAAGTTTTGTTTAATAGCAAGTTGGAAACAATAATGTATGGATTGAATGAAGCGTTACTTGTTCAGTAGAATTTGCATTGTGCGAAGTCTTAGGATTTCATGTATGACTGTGAGAAACAATTTACACATTCAGAGAAGACCCCCCGCCCCCCACACACATATATAAACATATGGAGAATGTTATAGTGTTCGGTCTGGAAGATTCAATTTATTTATTGTTTATCTAGACTATTATATAAAAAGCTAATGGTGTATGTGTGTGTTATTCAATCACGTAAAAACTACTGGACCCCTTGAGCTGAAATTGTACATGGACATTCTTAGCGTCCCTGGTTAACGGTGTCGTGCGTTCTCGTCCAGGTGCTATCTCATCCAAGTGCCATCTCATCCAGGTTCCACAGACGTAGTGCAGGGAATTCTTTACCCGCCAACTAGTACCATCTCGTCCAAAAACGTATGCTATTGTTTACTTGACAGGTGTACAAAAACTATTGGAACGTTTGTAGTAGCCTACCTTTATAATTTTATAAAATTCTTATTATTTGTAAAATTTCGGGTCTTCCATATTTTCTAGCTTCATACTATTTAAACCCCCCCTTAAATGCTCTTTGCGTTTTATATCAAAATGCTATAAATCATGTACAATCATGTTAAAACTCGCCTTGTATGTAGTACAGGGAGAAAACTAATCTTCTTGCGGGTGCTCCAGGTTGCGCAGTTCAACAACAGTCCACCACGCAGTTAATGTTCCACCTCAAAGTTTGTAGAATATGAAGCCGCTTGTATATTAACAGACTTTACAAATAAAATCTGAAAATATTCAAAGCGGCCGTTAGGTTAGGTTAGGTTAATCAACTGTAAAACTGCAATGGACGAGATGGCACTTTTTTCTAGGAAATTGGATGTTGGATGAGATAGCACTGGGTTGAGATGGCACTACATCCTGGTTAACACATAGGCCTATTTTTACTTAGAAATTCCACCAGGGCACCGCTCCGCTGGCCTTGAAAACTCCCTTAACACTCAGTACAAATATACGTCATCCCCTTACGAAGGACGGTTGCTCTGCTAGTTTATTATATTAATTTATATAAATATAACAAACAACTAAACAAAATATCACATTATTAGATAAAAACTTTAAAAAAAAATTATCACATAACAACTTAAAAAGAAATATTAAGAAATAGAAGTTGATGGGTGCCATCATGATACTTACCCAGCCCCATTTCTTAAGCCTTGTAGAAGCGTTAAATTGTATTTGTAGATCAAGAGGTTTTACCCGGTAGGGTAAGTTTGTTTTGAAGTCTTAGTGGGCCTTGTGATGTGTTGTAAATTAAAGTTTCCGCTACTTTGGGTGTCTCGGCCCTGACGGGTCTCGAAGCTGTCATTTGGCTCGTGTCCACGTGTGGGTCCTCTAATTATGTGAATATCATTTTCTTGGTAAATCAGGTTTCTAAATTATACTTTTGACAACTTCGTTAGTTGAGGTTAGGTTTCTACCATTGACATAGAGAATTTTAATTTGTATCTAATTTAGTTGTATAACACTCGAGTTATGAACAAATAACCTATTAAAAAGGTCCGCCATTTTGAAATTTTCAATTTAATTTGTCTAATTTTCAATAGGATTCTATACGAACACACTATACCAAATTACAAGCGCCTAAATTAATTTCTGTGGACGCTAGAGTGCTTACGTAGAGACGACAACGACGACAGATGGACAGTATGTCAAAAATCACTTCTTCGGAATCGGAAATAAATTTGATATTAAGTCCAGATGTACAAATAAATAACACTTTGCGTAGTATATTATATTTCGTTGGTTTTATTAACTGTAAATCATTTTAATTACTCTTCCCCCCCCTTTTTTACAAAGTGCATTGGCTTAGGTTAGGAAACCATTGTTTGACAATTATCATGATACATGATTCTGTTTTTATGTAAACAATTCGCTTTCCACATTATTCTTCAATTTAGGGTAAACCGATATCGGTGGAAATTGCTTTGTTTCTTCAAAACTCAATCAATTGGTGGCACAGACAATTTATTGATCTGAGTTTTCTGTTGTAAATAATCCAATAAAACTGTATTATCACTGACAAGTCTCTTAGATTTTAATCTTATTTATCTAAATCTAAACACAGATATTACTAAAAATGAGTTGAACAGTTGTGTTGGTTATCTTGAAACAATCGTATAATTTCATATCCAGAAAATTTAGATATTAAGCCGGCCGGTGCCGTCTGCCACCCAATAGAATAATACCCATAAATTCCTTGTTTTTAAAGATATAAAATATAAATGAGGTATCAATAGAATGGTATTGTACAGCTGAATGTGTTTTGTTGAACCAAATTTAAAATATCTTTTTCTGTTTTACATGAAAACCAAAACAACATTTTTTTTACTTTAGCAATTTTTTAAGAAAGTACCTTTAAAGATACGAAGGATTTTTCTCGCAGTTAACATAAAGTAGGTTGTTCTCTTCAAACAAAAAAAGAAAATCAACCAAATCGGATGAAGAATGAAGGAAAAATATGGGTATAAATGAGAGTACTGTATTAAATTAGTCTTATGGGCGGCAGACGGCATTTTTGTTATATGGAACCTCCTCTTAAGGTAAAACAATAATAAGGATGGGGTGGGCATTACAGAGCCAGCAGGAGGTCAGTCATGGGTTTTTGGTATACATATCTGTATGTTTTCAAAATGGCAGCCGTGTAAAATTTCTAATGTCGAATATATCAAAGCCATAAACTTTACAAAAAATAATATAGAAATAAATAATTACACTCACTGAAATACTGTCAAGTGAACGTCCTCGAGAATTTCCCTTTTTTGCTAAATACGTGATACGGACGGGTAATATAACTACAACCACATTCCTATTTAAAAGTAGGATGGAACCCGTTGTCAGCTAAACAGATCCTAGCATTCATTGCAAGAGGTCATAAGCTATGCTGAAGTGAAAGGATCAATTTGTATAAATTCCAAGTAACTCGTTTTTCTTGTCCGGTATGGTATTATAGATTCACTGGTCATGGATAATTAGCTGCTTGAACTGTTTGTGCCATCTGCATGTATATAGAGGGTGTCCGGAAAATAATTTGCATTGTAATTATTTTCATTTCAAAGAGATAATATTTCAGTATTGTTCTTTTCTATACGCTCAAATAGTCTTTCCAACAATGTGTGACGTCATCGAACTCAGATTATCTTGGAAAAATCATTTAAAGAAAAAGGTTTTCATTTCAAAGAAACAGTATGCATATTTTCAATAGTATTCTTTTCCATTTACTCATTATAGTCTCTTCAACAGTGTGTGACATCGTCAAAATCTGAGTCTCTCAGGAAAAGATATTTAAGAAAATCATTGTAAGCATTTTGTTAGCAACTGTTTTTTATTTTAAAGAAATCGTATAAATATATTCAATAGTGTTATTTTCTATCCATTCATTACAGTTTCTTCAACAGTATATGACATCATCTAACTCTGAGTCTCTCGGTAAATGATATTTAAGAAAATCATTGTAACCATTTTGTTAGCAACTGTTTTTTATTTTAAAGAAATCGTATAAATATATTCAATAGTGTTATTTTCTATCCATTCATTACAGTTTCTTCAACAGTATATGACATCATCTAACTCTGAGTCTCTCGGTAAATGATATTTAAGAAAATCATTGTAACCATTTTGTTAGCAACTGTTTTTTATTTCAAAGAAATCGTATAAATATATTCAATAGTGTTATTTTCTATCCACTTATTTCAGTCTCTGCAACAGTGTATGACATCATCTAACTCTGAGTCTCTCGGAAAAAGATATTTATGAAAATCATTGTAAGCATTTTGACTCATATTTTTTTTCTTCATTTTAAAACAATTAGAAGCAATATAAATATTTTTACTAGTCTTCTTTTCTATCCAATCATTTCAGTCTCTTTAACAATGTGTGACATCATCACACTTCATCGCTCTTTTCATCTGGTTGACTTGGAAAAGAATTTTTAAACATTGGTGTCCTGGAGAAGGATTTAATAATGCGTTTTAACCATTAGTTTTACAGCTGTATTTCATTTCAAAGAAATAATATAAATATCTGCAATAACGTCCTTTTTAATTCACTTACTACAAAATTTTCCAATTATGTATGACATCAGAAAATAGTGCCCAGGATAGGGTTTTATAAAAAAAAGTTTAGTTGACAACTGGTTTTCATCTATAATAAATAATATACAGATTTTCAATAGTATCTTTTTCTACCCTTTCATTAGAATTATTTCCAACTTTGGGTGACATCGTCAAAAACAATCTGTCTCAGAAGCGAATTTAATAAGAAATTACATTTTAATAATTTTATTGACAGCTTATTTCATTTCAATGAAACAGGTTCTTTTCTATCCAGCCTTAATAATCTCTTTAACAGTGTAAATCATACATAAGTGAGTAGGAAAATTATTTTTTAAATCACAAGTTTGTCGAGTTAATCTGCTTTATAGTGGAAGATGTCCGTGTGGAATTGCTTATACTGTAGTTAGATGAGAGGGCATCTGTCATCTGAGAGAGTTCATACTAATTTGAAAAATATCTGTTCACTTCTACCGAACGTTAATACTTTAACAGCCCCCCCCCATCATGCGTCTGATGTTTATGCAAATAAAAACTGCCACTGAACAGATTGCCTTTGAACCACAGTTTCTTAAAAACTAGATCCATTTGTTTGGGCACACGTTTGTTTGTTTGGGCACAGATGTAAACGTAACCTGAAAGTATAGCAATAAATTTACAACAGCTGATCGCTAAAAACATCTGTTACAATCTTTGTAATTAATTGTACAATGATAAAAAACATCTGTTTGAAACGTTGTAAAACTGTAAAGTTGTTACTGTTTTCTATGGATCTTTAACATTTTAAATATTGGTATATTTTAAAATTAAAATTAAATAAACTTTCTATGACGTCAGTGGATAGTTATAAAGGGTGTCTGTGGATTAGGGTCATCGCTTGCAATGTTATTTATTTGTCGAAGCGTAGATTTATATACAGGGTGGTTGGTAAAATGACACACTACACGAAGTAGAAAATCGCTCATTTAATGTTGTTTTCTCAATTTGCTTTGGAACAATGAAATGTGTCAGTTTTTCATAAATATCTTGACTTATCGACGAACAGTTAAATTTTTTAGTTTCCTACCACCAACTTTTACTTTTAGTATTATTTACTGAAAGCGCATAATTTTTTGAGTAAAATAACTGTTTTCAGTTTGTAAAGTTAAATGTTAGGTATTTTTTGTACCTTGAAACAAAGAAAATATTTGTTTCCAGAAAAAACCTTAAATACTCAAAACACAATTGTCAGGCATGTCTTTATAATAAGCTTTCATTGGATATAAAACACTTCAGTTTATTCTTTTGAATTGTAAGAGAAAATCAGCTTGAAATTCAAAAATCCGCGTGTTTAATAGTTTTAACACGGAACTTAACAGACCACTGTGCTTATGGTAAGGAAAATTGTTGAGGCATTTTAAAATTTGAGGCATCTTACCATAAATATTTACTGAAGAACATCAAGAAAATTGGAAAATATTCATATTTGTATAATTCTTATCATTCACTTCATCCCTTTATCTGATCAGTTGTCACAGAATCCAGCTTACTTGGATTAAGCGTGACCTCTTTTTCAAGAACTCTTTTTTTTCTTTTTTTTTTTTTTTAAATTTCAGCCCAGTTTTTAAAAGTTATAAACTGAAGTGTCTTATATTTAATGAAAGCTAAAATAAAGCTTAAAGTTTCAAAATATTTTAATAATATAAATGAGCTACAATTGTTTCACCTTGCGGCATCATCGGGCAACTGATAATTAACAGGTATTGACAACTATTAATTATCAGTTGCCCGATGATACCGCAAGGCGAAACAATTGTAGCTCATTTATATTATTAAAATATTTTGAGACTTTAAGCTTTATTGCTTTATTTTATCTTTGAATATGGAGTTTCAACAAGAAATATCTATTCTCTGTTTGAAGTTATTTGTTATTGATGGAAGTACAATTTTATTATTATACATTTTTCGGACATTTGCCATCATTTGTGTTAAAAATCAAAACACTTTTTAACACAAGTGTTTTGATTTTTTAACACACAAATGAAGGCAAATGTCCGAAAAATGTATAATAAGAAATATCTGCTGTTACATTAAAATGAATGAAAGCTTATCACAATGGTAAGTTTTTGAAGCAATTTGACAATTGTTTTGTCCAAAAACAATCCGATAATAATATTTTGAATATTTCAGATTTTTTCCGAAAACACCTATTTTGTTTGTTTCAAACTAAATAAATACACTAATATTATTACTTTTCAAAATGAAAACAGTTATATTTTACTCAAAATTTTATGCTATTTTAGAAAATAATACCAACAGTATCAATTGGTGACACGAAAGTTGAGAAGTTGTACTTTTCGTTGATAAGACTGGATATTTTTCAAAAGCAGTAAAAATATGCACAGTTACAAGGCAAATAGAGAGCAATTTGTATTCAAAAATTAGTTTCTACTACGTATAGTGTGTACTTACCCGAACATTTTTGGACACCCTTTAAGTAGGGAGATTATTCCTACAGAATTATATAAAACTAATTTTGTGAAATTTAAAATATTAATGAGCTAACTTAAGTTATAGAATTAACAGTTCGGTAAGAAGTTAGTTGACAAAAACGTAAATAAACTTTGACCCCCCCCCGTCATTTTAACTCAATTTCAGTTAAATACGATTTACGTGGAGTTGTTTATGGTACAAGACAACCAAACGTAGCTCTAATACAGGGTGATTCAAAAGTCCTTGAAATTTAATTGTAAATTTTATATGTGCTAACATTAAATAATATTTATAAATTATGTCGTTAGGGTTGATCTCTTTTGATCTTTCTTTAATCGCGGATGCATATTAAAACGTGAAAAAGCAGAGACAATGTGCCGGAGGAGGAAGGAATATCTCTCATTCCGCTATGGGTCTCACGCTAAAGTAGAGGGTTGTTGTGTTGGAAGCTTATTTCTAAAAGAAATTTTCCCCAATGTTGGAAAACTTGTGAAGACAACAGTGTAAAGGGGGCCGTGTTGGTACATACCACATTTTACAGGTAAATCGTACAAAACACATGTTCATTAGTCGTACCGAAAATATTTTAACGGTGATCGATCGAATTTCCGTGCTCGGTTTCGCCTCACACGTAAAACCCAATCGCCCCGGAAAAGGTCACTTTCGGTGCTAGTAATGAAATATACAATTCTTGTCTGACTCGTTTATATTTTCATTTTGTTTAAAGACAATAAAACTTTATATCATCATCCCCTTATAAAAAAAAGACCGGTACAATAAATAAAGACCCTTGTTTATTTATCCCTCGAATACTCTATTGACGTCAGGGTCAGAAGAGAATAAGAGTTGATCAAGAGAGACCTGATAGGAAAGCTGAAAGAGAGGGGTCTAACCCAAGACTACATGAAATAGAGTATAGATCTAGCTAGGGTCTCTCAGGATTACATAGCTTGTATCACTATAGTGAGCCCTGAGGATTCCTTCAAGTTTATGTAGTACGAAGAAATTGTTACAGTTAGCGACAAATATATATATATATATAATAATAATAATAATAATAATAATTTCAATATTATTTTAGAATCTCATTTTGTGGATTAGTGGGTGAAGCAGATGTTGCAATTTTTAATATTTTTTTAAGATTCTACTTTGAGTTTTGTTCTCAGTATGTATAATGATTAAAGTAATTTACCTGATGAAGGCAATTGTGATTGGCGAAACTACGCTGTATCTTAAACAATACACGAGTACTGACTGAAAAATTCAAAGTATTTCTTGTAATAACCAACATTCCAAAGGCAAGGAAACAACAATAAAAGACAATAATAGCTTTACTAAAAAGGAAATTTAGTAATTCTGCTGCCAATTAAATGTTAGAAAGCTTTCTCCATTAATGTCTGTTAGGATAGTTAAATGTGTGGCAAGTATTTAAGTAGTATTTGAAGTAAAAATAATTAAAAATAAACGGTGGGAAGTATTGCACTAAGTTTCTCGCACAGCTTTCTGTAAAAACAAAAATAATATTGGTCGCTATTTTTCTATAAAAACTCTGTATACTATTCAGTGAAATGATTTTGCCGATACGACGCTTGTTAGATTTCGATTCAAAACTCTGCCAAGGAATTTTCGCATTAATTAGCACTCATACTCGTACATTGTTGTTTGGAAATTTTTTAATTAATTGCAGTAATTGAAATCCCACAATGCTTTTGGCAATGTTGTTAAAACAATACAATACTGATTGGATTTCTACTTTCATATTTTCGTTAATGACATAAAAATATTAAATTTTATTGACTGTGTTCCCTCTTACCCCTCCCCCCTCCGTTGATACTGGTCACCAATATGTAAATTATTAAATTTAATTACCGGTATTTAGGTTAATGAAATTGGTAATATTTATTTTGAATACTTACGTCTCATGGTGGATTTAATGGTTTTTTACTCATAACTCACGAATTGGTATTTTTTGAAAGAAGAAAATACCTTTTGTTTGGATCGTTAAGTTACCCTTGAGCAAAATTGATCAAAATCGTTCTATTTGATTTGTTCAAAATTGTTCTATTTGATTTGATTAAAATATTTCTATTCGATTAGATTGAAATCGGTCTGTTTGATTTGATTAAAATCGTTCTATTCGATTTGATCAAAATAGTTCTATTAGATTTGATCAAAATAGTTCTATTAGATTTGATCAAAATCGTTCTATTCGATTTGATCAAAATAGTTCTATTGAATTTGATCATAATCGTTCTATTAGATTTGATCAAAATCGTTCTATTTGATTCGATCAAAATCATTCTATTAGATTTGATCAAAATCGTTCTATTTGATTATCAAAATCCTTCTATTAGATTTGATCAAAATCGTTCTATTTGATTTGATCAAAATCCTTCTAATAGATTTGATCAAAATCGTTCTATTCGATTTGATCGAAATCGTTCTATTAGATTTGATCAAAATCATTCTATTAGATTTGATCAAAATCGTTCTATTTGATTTGATCAAAATCGTTCTATTTGATTTGATCAAAATCCTTCTATTAGATTTGATCAAAATCGTTCTATTTGATTATCAAAATCCTTCTATTAGATTTGATCAAAATCGTTCTATTAGATTTGATCAAAATCATTCTATTAGATTTGATCAAAATCGTTCTATTTGATTTGATCAAAATCCTTCTATTAGATTTGATCAAAATCGTTCTATTTGATTATCAAAATCATTCTATTAGATTTGATCAAAATCGTTCTATTTGATTTGATCAAAATCCTTCTATTAGATTTGATCAAAATCGTTCTATTCGATTAGATCGAAATCGTTCTATTAGATTTGATCAAAATCCTTCTATTAGATTTGATCAAAATCGTTCTATTTGATTTGATCAAAATCCTTCTAATAGATTTGATCAAAATCGTTCTATTCGATTAGATCGAAATCGGTCTATTCGATTTGATCAAAATCGTTCTATTAGATTTGATCAAAATCGTTCTATTTGATTTGATCAAAATCATTCTATTAGATTTGATCGAAATCGGTCTATTCGATTTGATCAAAATCGTTCTATTAGATTTGATCAAAATCCTTCTATTAGATTTGATCGAAATCGGTCTATTCGATTTGATCAAAATCGTTCTATTAGATTTGATCAAAATCGTTCTATTTGATTTGATCAAAATCCTTCTATTAGATTTGATCGAAATCGGTCTATTCGAATTGATCAAAATCGTTCTATTATATTTGATCAAAATCCTTCTATTAGATTTGATCAAAATCGTTCTATTTGATTTGATCAAAATCCTTCTATTAGATTTGATCAAAATCCTTCTATTAGATTTGATCAAAATCCTTCTATTAGATTTGATCGAAATCGGTCTATTCGATTTGATCAAAATCGTTCTATTTGATTTGATCAAAATAGTTCTATTCGATTTGATCAAAATTGTTCTATTCGATTTGATCAAAATCGTTCTATTCGATTTGACCGTAATGGTTCTATTCGATTTGATCAAAATAGTTCTATCCGTTTGATCAAAATAGTTCTATTCGACTTTATCAAAATCGTTCTATTAGATTTGATAAAAATCGTTCTCTTGGATTTAGTCAAAATCGTTCTCTTTGATTTGGTCAAAATAGTTCTATCCGTTTGATCAAAATAGTTCTATTAGATTTGATCAAAATCGTTCTCTTCGATTTGGTCAAAATAGTTGTATTCGGTTTAATCAAAATCGTTCTATAATATTTGATCAAAATATTTCCATTCGATTTGATAAAAAATCAATTCGCCACAAGGTTTGACTACAAGGTTTCGTGATGAATTTCTGAGATAGATTAGAAAAGATGGTTAACTCCTTTGAAATCCGCTGGCTCATATTAAATGTGTTTTTAATTTGTATACATTTGTCAACAAGGTACTTTACCCAACCCACAGATTGTTGTATTGAGACTCATAACTATGAATATATAATGCCACATCGAGTCGTTACTTTTTATCGTAGACAGTTTGGGTACCATTACAATGCTGACTTAAAATATGCAAGTTCTTACATAATTCACGTTTAAAACAAACTTTATAAATTCATTTTTAAACTAAATATTACAGCTTTTCGAATTTTTATCTATACCATTTCCCCAAAAGAGAGAAGAGTGATTTACCCCGACGAAACCAATTTGGACTTTACCCTTTGTTCCAGTGTGATCTCAGTCAATGTTTTATTATAATTTGTTTTATTAGACTGTTATTAGTAACGAATGTCGAGTTGTTTTTCCTAATTAGATTGTCTTGGGTTCCTTTCTTAGATTATCAGTTTTAATTTTATTCTCAAAATTAGGTTTCTAAGTTTTTTTTTTTTTTTTTTTTTTGTCATAATCTACAGTTTTCACGTGATAACGAGAGTTGATTTATACTCTCAAAACGTCTTGTATTAGTTTTTATTTACACAAATAATGGCAACTGCCCCCATTAAAATATCAGTAAAAATGACTCAGTCCATCGTTATCCAGTAAATTTAAAAACAGGATAAATAAGACTTTTTTGTGTCCTTAATAGATATATTTTATTAAAATTTCATCATAATCGGTAAACACATTTTGAGAAAATCAGAATACAAAATTTAATGTTGTGAAAGCTACCCCTATATTTTGAATTATCGAACAACCACAAAAAAATATCCCCACATACAAACGATGAGTTGAAGAAAACGGGATCACAGGTTATGTCCAAAAAAGTTTTTTTTTAAAAAACATTAATTAATACTCATCAAGTACATGTAAGATAGTAGAAAATTTTTTAATGAATGTGTTTTTTTGGTTTAACTGATAATTTCTTTAAAATTTATGTATAACATATCACACCCGTTTTTAATATTTTCACTGCACTACTATTCATAACCAGCAAATAAATAATGATACTGGAACTTGTTAGTAGAAGTGAGTAGAAAAAAGTCTTGTTAATAAAGATGGCAAAAAAACGTGAAATGACCTATCCTATGAGGTTTGGTGAAGGTTAGAAGTTTTCATCTCTACTAGTTTAGAAAATACATATCGGTTGCAAGACTTTTCCCACTCCGAATAATACATATGTCTAGGAGATAGTCTATTAATTATCATAGGAGATGTATGTTTTGTTTTAGAGATTTTAACGATGGGAATGCATGACTGTGGCCGGACTGACGCTACGTGAAATAAATTTAAACTTTTCACATTTAAATGAAAGATGAAGTTATCTCTAACGTCTATAAAACTAGAGGTTTTAGCAGATGTGCAAATTATACTTAATTATCTGTAAAGTAAGGGGAACCTAGATTAAATGATTTGATTTCGTTATGAAAATGAAGTGAGAAGCCCATTCTGTTTGAACATCAGTACTCGGTATTGTTGAATTCTGAACAGACAATTTTTTTTTCTAAATAGGGAAGAAGTGTTTCATTTCAGTCGTACAGATGCATCATGGGTTAATTTAAAAGGAGCGGACTGGAGGTAATATTGCCAGCTGATATTACTTTACAGAAATCTTCCTACAAACCTAACAAATCAAAATATTTTTACAAAATTTTACAGTGTCATAGAACATAGTCTAAAGAATTCATTTCTGTGTTCTCCAGAAGAAGGGCCTATAGTCCCATAGGCCCTTCTTCTATCTACAGCCTCAATTATTGTATAGGTTCCCTTGGTTGCTTAATTCTAATATACAAGGGTGTGTCATTTACATTGAGACAAGTAAATATCTTAAGAACAGTAAACTTTGAAGAAAAAAAATTTCAAACGTTATTTAGCATCAAAGGGAATATAAAGTGGCATTCAAACTTTCTGAGTTTGGTCTATTTTCGAGGTCATTTGAAGGTCAATTCACCTTCTCTATACTACATATTTATGATTTTTTAAACAATATGTGTTTGTTTTAATTAATAATTTCGTTTACTATTGATGCGCAACATATTAAACATTTTTATTGAGGTGAACATCATTATAGTACTTACCCATCCCACATATCTTTTGTTTGTCGTAACTATGAATATATAATGCCACATCGACTTGTTACTATTTATCGTAGACAATCTGGGCACAATTGCATTCTGGATTAAAATGGCAAATATTTTTATAAACAGATTATAGATGTCATTATGATCTTGTTCTTCGGGGTTCGACCGCGTCAATATTGTCTGCACGTTGAGTACAGCCGACGTTTCGGGCACTTTACAGATGTCCATTCTGAAGGCTTAACAAAAGGAAGGAAGGCTCTATAAATTTAATTCATATTACAAGCGTTTGGGTAGTAGTGCATTGTACATATGACAGAGAAAGATATTCGAATGTAGACAGAAATGTAAAAAGAAAATCACTGTTTTGAACTTGGGGACGTTAAATCGAGTGTACCCACTAAACTTTCTCTAAACCACCATATACCATAAAATATTTGAGGAAATACACCCTAACCAGACTTTTTTTTTAGTAACAACTACGTAATTGTGAATAAAATATATTTTATTAAAGTCTAAACTTTTTACTTCTAAAACAAACTTATCTTTAACTTACGTTTTAGTGGGAAAAACCCTGCCCAATTCTAACTTATAATTTATAGCCACTATATATAGTAGTTTGGTAGCAAGCCAAGTAATAATTATACCAAGAGAGGGTTTTCATATGCAGGCGTAATTAGGGTATTTAAATTTAGTCGGTTTAACTGAGAGATATCTTTTGTAAAAAAATATTTAAAAATGTGGTAGTTATCTCCAAAATTCGATTTATTGAAAAAATCTTAAGTCCAGATATATGGCCAAAATATGCCTACATTCAAAATTTTATTACAATCGGTTCACACGTTTAGTCTATACAGCAATAAAGCGATGATGACAGAGAGGTTTTTCGCCTTTAAAGAAGAAGAAAAAATAAATGGATGTGAGATATGGATACAAAATCTATAAGTAGTAAGTTACAATACCCGTGTAATCATTTATGTATATAATATTAAAACCGACGTTTCAAGAATATGTATCAACTTCTTTAGCCAGTGATACATTTATAAAATAAAATTTCAACATAGTTTTTTAACATAATAGTAATATTTAAACTTTTAACTTAATCACAAATCCTTCATACTCTCGAAACGTCTTGAATTAAGTTTATGACAGATGTCTGAGTAAACTAAGATTATTTTCCATAACAAATCCATTATATTGGTAAAATTATGATTGATAAATAAATTCCCTAGTTAGAAACCACCCTCGAAGTGATAAATCTAGATAAAACTACACCCTCTATTATTTGTTTGAATAACGACTTCTAAAGTGTGTCACTTCCGGTTTATCTTTATACAGGGTGGGAAAAAAGTCTTGTAACCACTAATTTCTGAACGGGTAGAGATTACAATTTCTTATTTTGATATTTACGAGTCTCATTAGTCACTATTTGTGGGTTGGGTAAGTACTACAATGTTGTTTATCTTATTAAAAAATTATATAACACAGATTAATATGTTGTGTGTCAATTGTGAAGGAAATTATGTATTAAACGACACTTCCAAACACATATTGTTTAAAAGTCAATATTATACGTAGAATAGATAAGGTTAGGTTAGGTTTGGTTCATATTAATTAGAAAAATGAAGTATGGAGTTTTGTAAGACATCGACTTGTTTAAACCGATGGTCAATGTATCAATATACACAGATATTAACTACGAATCTTGTTCTGCCATAATATATAACCTAGTATATTTATGGGTTTAATATAAATTCAAGGACTCTTCCGTCTGTAAACCTTAGACGTTAAATTATTAAATAATTTAGGTACAAAGTATAAATACAATTTCACAATCTGCACTATTTGGTTTTGAGACGAATTTCTCAATATTGTTTGTAACATATCTGCTTTGTTTTTGTCTAGTACTTTTAACCTGCAAACCTGAATTAGGTCAGAACTTGCATATTTTAATCCCGCATAATATAATGGTACCCAGACTGTCTAAGATAAAAAATAACGAGTCGAGTTGGTATTATATATTCCTTGTTATGAGTCTTAGTAGAACTATATGTGGGTTAGGTAAGTACCTTAATGTTCTGTACCCTATTAAAATTGTATACAACATGTTTAATATGTTGTGCATCAATTGTAAAGGAAATTATGTATTAAACTACACTCCCAAACACATATTGTTTAAAAGTCGTAAATACGTAGTATAGAGAAGGTGAATTGACCTTCAAATGACCTCGAAAATAGATAAAACGGAGAAAATTGTTAACCCTATTTTTATTTCCAAATCAACTTTGTCCGAAATGTTTTTTTTCAAAGTTTACTGTTCTTGAGATATTTACTTGTCTCAATGTAAATGGCACACCCTGTATATTAGAATTAAGCAATCAAGGGAATATATACAATATTTTCAAGACAGGGAATTAGCTACGCAGCGATTATTCTTTTAAATTTATGGCTTCTCACTTCATTTTCATAACGACATCAAATCATTTAATCTAGGTTCCCCTTACTTTGCAGATAATTAAATGTAATTTGCACATCTGCTAAAACCTCAAGTTTTATAGACGTTAGAGATAACTTTATCTTTCATTTGAATGTGAAAAGTTTAAATTTATTTCATGTAGCGTCAGTCCGGCATACCACAGTCATGCATTCCCATCGTTAAAATCTCTAAAACAATAAAAAAAGACATTACGCATATACTATTAGGCTATTTCCCCGGCATCTATTGAAGGTTATTAACAACCTACATAATTGGAAATTTATAATTTATCTCTCTTTATTTTTTTTACCCATAGTGTGTTTAAAGCAACACATTATGGATATGTGGTGGAAAGCTATCCATCAAATTGAATCAAATATATGGGAAAGAAAGATGAAAGGAAGCTGAGGACACTACAGAAAATCTTTCGTCTATAGATAACCCTACTGGGTGAGGGATATTTAGGATATGCAGAGTGTTTTACCATCCATGCAGATTGGATAAGAAATCCTCCTACCAGTGAAAAATACCAGTAGAAAACCTATTTTCACTGGATGAATTTGAAAATTCGACTGTCCAACTATAAATGCAAATAGTATTCTAAATGAATCGCTAAAAGAAGTCATAGAAGAGTTTTTATTGGAGAGTAGACAGAAACCGATCCTTTTAAGGAAAAGGATAAACCTTTTAAACTTCCTTTGCTTTCTAGATACAAATGGGCTGATTGTATGGAAGATATCTTTTTCCTTTTCTTAATTTTATTGTATAAAATATAGTACATACGGTTTGCCTAGTGTAGTAATGTCTATTTAGTCTGGTACATGAGTAGGGGTTACCTCCAAATGGTGATCCTTACAAATCTATTTATTGGTTGTGCTGTGTGCTGTAGCTACAGATCTGTATTCAGAGTGAATTTTTCTTACCTGAGTCGATACAGACTCTATCTGTATCATCTGCAAATCGACCAATTTTACACTGTAAAGACTCTATCTGTATCATCTGCAAATTGAGCAAATTTTACACTGTAAAGACTCTATCTGTATCATCTGCAAATTGTTCAATTTTTACACTGTAAAAACTCTATCTGTATCATCTGCAAATCGAGCAATTTTTACACTGTAAAGACTCTATCTATATGATCTGCAAATCGAGCAATTTTTACACTGTAAAGACTCTATCTGTATCATCTGTAAATCGAGCAATTTTTACACTGTAAAGACTGTATCTGTATCATCTGCAATTCGACCAATTTTTACACTGTAAAGACTCTATCTGTATCATCTGCAACTCGAGCAATTTTTACACTGTACTACTCTATCTGTATCATCTGCAACTCGAGCAATTTTTACACTGTAAAGACTATCTGTATCATCTGCAACTCGAGCAATTTTTACACTGTAAAGACTATCTGTATCATCTGCAAACTGAGCAATTTTTACACTGCAAAGACTCTATCTATACCATCTGCAAATTGAGCAATTTTTACACTGTAAAGACTCTATCTGTATCATCTGAAAATTGAGCAATTTTTACACTGTAAAGACTCTATCTGTATCATCTGCAACTCGAGCAATTTTTACACTGTAAAAACTTTATCTTTATCATCTGCATATCGAGCAATTTTTACACTGTAAAGACTCTATCTGTATCATCTGCAAATTGATCAATTTTTACACTGTAAATACTCTATATGATCTAAATTTTGCATCTATATGATCTGCAAATTGAGCAAATTTTACACTGTAAAGACTCTCTCTGTATCATCTGCATATCGAGCAATTTTGACACTGCAAATACATTATATGTCTGCAAATTGGAGCAATTTTTACACTGTAAAAACTCTATCTGTATCATGTGCAAATCGAGCATATTTTACACTGTAAAGACTCTATGTGATCTGCAAATCGAGCAATTTTTATACTGTAAAGACTCTATCTGTATCATCTGCAAATCGAGCAATTTTGACACTGCAAATACATTATATGTCTGCAAATTGGAGCAATTTTTACACTGTAAAGACTCTCTCTGTATCTTCTGGAAATTGATTACAAGAGTACGTGATAGAATTATTTAACCAATAGGAATATTATGACGCAGTTGGAGAAAATCATAATTTCGTATTTATTTTATGGCAGTCACCCCCAAATTTCAGGTTATGAAAAAAGTGAAAAAGGTATATCCATTCCTAGATATCACAAATATATATCCACATAACAAATTTGATTAAAATCCATCCACTCGTAAAAGCGCTACACAAAAACAAACTCCAAACGGACATCATTTCAAAAACTATTTTTGTGGATTCGAGGATCTCTAAACGGCTCCTCAAAAATCCTAACATGGATTTTTTTACTCATTCAAAAACTTTCCCTATACAAAGTCATTAATATCGGTTGAGTATTTGTCAAATCAGATTAAAGTCGACACCAAGGAACCTTGACTTCTGTAATCCTTACACCAAGGTGGTTTTATGAATACAGTACAATCAAGACGAGATTGTCAGGAACCACAATAACACTTTAAGCTTCTCTCTATTGATTGCGTTGCATGGAACTTTTCTACGTGAAACCAGAACGAAAGTGTCGCATAGAATTTCTCACACAACCGTTCATTAAACTACGAATAAGTTGATCGAAACTATCACTGTACTTACCCAGTCCCATCAAACAGATCCTATCACGCGAGATATGAACAAAAAAACTGTTTAAAATGGCCGACATTTTGTCATTTTGAATTCTATTTTTCTGAATTTTAATAGGCTTCTATATGAGGGCACATCTCATGTTCCTGGCGTTATCGTGCTTACGGCGCTATAGACGACGGTCAGACGGTGTGTTGAAGATTACTTCCAATTTCCCGAGGCCCTGAAACGTGAAGATTTGTCAAAACAGAGGTCTACATTTGTGACAATTACCGATACTTCGCATACTGAGTAAGTAACAAGAAGTGCTCAAAATTTACGTCCGGGATCATTTTTTTATTTTCAAATCGCAAATTTGAAGTTTTACTTTACTTTTAAAATATTTAAATATTTTAAAATAATTACTTTTAATTTACTTTTAATGGATGTTTAATTTTAAAATATTCACATTTCACCAAAATCTAAATTAAATTGGCCGATTTTGAGATATTCGAATTTATATGGGAGCACTTCTTATTCCTTTTTGTTTGGGTTGTGTGTACTTGTGACGGTGTTACTTTCAATATTACATCAATGAACAGGCAAAGAATACAGCTGTTCTGTTTACTACAAGGTAAAGTTGAACTTTCTTGACTAAGAATACACTTGTTCTGTTTAGTACAAAGTAAAGTTGAACTTTCTTGACTAAGAATACAGCTGTTCTGTTTACTACAAGGTAAAGTTGAACTTTCTTGACTAAGAATACACTTGTTCTGTTTAGTACAAAGTAAAGTTGAACTTTCTTGACTAAGAATACAGCTGTTCTGTTTACTACAAAGTAACGTTGAACTTTCTTGACTAAGAATACAGCTGTTCTGTTTAGTACAAAGTAAAGTTGAATTTCTTGACTAAGAATACAGCTGTTCTGTTTACTACAAAGTAACGTTGAACTTTCTTGACTAAGAATACAGCTGTTCTGTTTAGTACAAAGTAACGTTGAACTTTCTTGACTAAGAATACACTTGTTCTGTTTAGTACAAAGTAACGTTGAACTTCCTTGACTAAGAATACAGCTGTTCTGTTTACTACAAAGTAACGTTGAACTTTCTTGACTAAGAATACAGCTGTTCTGTTTAGTACAAAGTAACGTTGAACTTTCTTGACTAAGAATACAGCTGTTCTGTTTAGTACAAGGTTTACTTTCTTGACTAAGAATACAGCTGTTCTGTTTAGTACAAAGTAAAGTTGAACTTTCTTGACTAAGAATACAGCTCTTCCGTTTAGTACAAGGTAAAGTCGAACTTTCTTGACTAAGAATACAGCTGTTCTGTTTAGTACAACGTTAGTACAAGATAACATTGAACTTTCTTGACTAAGAATACAGATGTTCTGTTTAGTACAAGGTGAAGTTGAACTTTCTTGACTAAGAATACAGCTGTTCTGTTTAGTACAAGGTAAAGTTTACTTTCTTGACTAAGAATACAGCTGTTCTGCTTAGTACAAGGTAAGGTTGAACTTTCTTGACTAAGAATACAGCTGTTCTGTTTAGTACAGGGTAAAGTCGAACTTTCTGGACTAAGAATACAGCTTTTCTGTTTAGTACAAGGTTAAGATGGACTTTCTTGACTAAGAATACAGTTGTTCTGTGTAATACAGCTGTTTTGTATGTAGTACAATATAAAGATGGGCTTTCTTGTTTATGAACAGACAAAGAATATAGCTGTTCTGTTTAGTAGGTAAAGTTGAACTTTCTTGACTAAGAATACAGCTGTTCTGTTTAGTACAAGGTAAAGTTGAGCTTTATTGACTAAGAATACAGCTGTTTTGTATGTAGTACAAGGTAAAGGAAGGACTTTCTTGTCTATGAACAGAAAAATAATATTTAGTAGGTATAGTTGAACTTTCTTGACTAAGAATATAGCTATTTTTGGTACAAGGTAAAGAAGAACTTTCTTGTCGTCTATGAACAGACTAAAAACACAGGTGTTTTTCGTGTATGTAGTATAATAAATAATATTTTTCGTAAAAAAAATAAAATAAAAATCTTTGTCTTTGGTAAAACTTAACATACCAAATCTGAACCCAATATCTTAACTATTTCAAATGTTGGAATGTTTTTTTTAATAATGGCGGATAGACGGGGAAAAAGATTTCTGACTTATGTTTCGATGAACTTTTGTCTTTAGTATTATCAGTAGAACATATCCTGAAAGTTTCACTGTTTCTTCACGATCAACCTGTGTACAGTTTAATATGAATTGCCACTTTATATTGTAGGAAGTACGCTACACACGGTTGCACATCTTCACTCTTCCTTGTACATATTATTATGTACACTTATATTATATACAGACATGCGCAGTGCACTGAACTACTGGCAGGATGTAGAACTTTCCCCATGTGTGTGAAACTATACGAGATATTCTGTTTCAAATAAACATTGAGTCGATTGTATAACTGTGCAAGCGCCGACGCTCGGAGTGCGAATTTAAATAATTTAAACAAACATTAATTTTCTCATAAACTATAAAATTAAATATTAACAACAAAATGATTACTGTCACGTCTCTGAAAATGTCTCATTCAGAATAGTGATGAGCAAATGCAAGACCATGCAAGGAAGTTATTTTTTTTAAAAAAGTCACTATTTTGTTCTTAAATTTTTAATACCAACTATACTTGCTTGTAAGTATGAACAAATATTTTGTTTAAATTTAAAATGTCTCTAAATGCGTAGTCTAGCACCCCCCCCAAGTTAAATTGTTTGTCTTATTTTACTAGACTGTTTGGATTTCATGATTATTGACATAATTTCCGTCTCTGGAGACTTTAACGATCAGGATTAGCAAGTGTGAATCCTTATTATGTAATTTTAACTTTAAAATGTCTCTAAATGCGTAGTCTAGCACCCCCCAGTTAAATTGTTCGTCTTATTTTACTATACTGTTTGGATTTCATGATTATTGACTTAATTTCCGTCTCTGGAGACTTTAACATCAGGATTAGCAAGTGTGAATCCTTATTATGTAATTTTAACTTTAAAATGTCTCTAAATGCGTAGTCTAGCACCCCCCAGTTAAATTTTTGTCTTATTTTACTAGACTGTTTGGATTTCATGATTATTGACATAATTTCCGTCTCTGGAGACTTTAACGATCAGGATTAGCAAGTGTGAATCCTTAATATGTAATTTTAACTTTAAAATGTCTTTAAATGCGTAGTCTAGCACTCCCCCAAGTTAAATTGTTTGTCTTATTTTACTAGACTGTTTGGATTTCATGAGTATTGACTTAATTTCCGTCTCTGGAGACTTTAACGATCAGGATTAGCAAGTGTGAATCCTTTTTATGTAATTTTAACTTTAAAATGTCTCTAAATGCGTAGTCTAGCACCCCCCCAAGTTAAATTGTTTGTCTTATTTTACTAGACTGTTTAGTTTTCATGATTATTATTAGTCATTTATAGACTTAATTTCCGTCTCTGGAGACTTTAACGATCAGGATTAACAAGTGTGAATCCTTATTATGTAATTTTAACTTTAGCGATAATCGTAATATGCAATTGTAATTGTGAACAATAATATACATAATTAATATTACAATTCGCGATGGTTTGATTTAATTATTTCGATTTTATGTTTTTTTATGTTTGAGCTACTGGAAACACATTTGCACTATTTTTTTTAATGTTCTCTATTGTGTCCGGTCTGTTTGTGGCATTTTTTGACAAGTATTATTTCAAGAACGGGTAGTCCGATTTACTTTAAATTAAAATTATGTTATAAAGTTAGTGTCTCGTGGAATAATTAAATTTGGATGGAAATCGTAAAATGTTTACATTCTCACATATAGAGAAAGTTCTGTAGTGGGTAAAACAACTCGATAGGCCTATAGGTGTTTTTGTTAATATGAGAGTTTTATTTTTTTTAAAAGAGTCGTAACTTATTTTATTTTATATTATTTTTATATAAGATAATGACCGAGAGGTTTTTATATTTAAACAACAAAGAAAAATAAATTGCTCAAGTGTTCGTATGATTAAGTAATGACAATTTAAAATTTGTGTTTTCTACAGGTGATAAATTGGATGTTTATGAAACATCCCGCTTATTAGATTTGTTTTTACATTTCGATAATAAATCCCTGACTGGAAGTACTATGTAGTGAATACGGGCGTGGGAATCCCCAGGGATCCTGTCTGGATCTACAATTTTTCATGTAGTCTTTGGTTAGATCCCGTTTCTTTCATCTTTCCTTTCTAATCTCTCGTTATTTTCTGATTTTGGCGCTATTATAGTATTCAAGGGTTAGTGGTCTTTAGAAAGGTTTACCGCTTTTAAACAACAAGAAAACAAAACCGACTTCATCTAAGAACCGATGATGATGATGACAGTCATTGAACCGTCGTCTTTTTGTTAAAAAGTGTTTGTTGTGGAACATCGTGTGTTTATTTTTGATAATTCTCTTTATCAAATAAGAGAGTCAAGCATGTGCTAATCGCATGCGTAGGCAATTAGAGATAGTTTTTTTTTGGTTTTTAATAAAGTCGAAGCCTTTTAAATCGGCAGTTTAAATTGTACAGACAGACGTTCGTGAAATTATAAGGGTCATTGATTTTACCTAAGCACCAATGATAAAGAGAAATCAATGAAAATGGAATCCATCTTTCAATGGCAATTGAATTCTTTGTCTCACATCTCACAAAACTGCATTTAAAACTTATACTCTTGACATTTTTCATTGTCTGTTTAAATTAAGTTGTATACGTCATACAAAAACTATAATATATGATTTCGCACTTCAATTTAATTTCAATTCCAAATAATTTTGTTTAGATTTGTTCAAATTAGAGAGAGGGTCATGATATCTGACAGTTTAAATTTATCTTATCGTAAATATGTTTTTTTTTTCGTCAAATATACTTACATATTCGTTTTATAGTTTTTTTTTTGATATATCACACATAATGTTATTAGAAACATTTTCAATTCTATAGTTTTTGCCTCAAGGTTATTTTTTGTTACCGCTATATTTTTGATATATGTGGGACAATACAAAGAATATAAATGTTATGTTTGTAATATACAGGATTTATTGTCTTGTCTGTGTAGACTGGTTGCGATAGACAGACGGACAGACACGTGAGTTAAATTATAAGGGTATTGGTTATACCCACGGACCTTAAAATTTTTTTTGGTATTATGTGTCCCTGCTGTCTGTTGTCATCAGCCCAAACGTGAAAAGAAATAGTGAATGTGACGTGATTGACCATTTTTGGGTCGATATATTTCATTTATAAAGTAACTAAACTTAGAGTTCGATATCATAAGAAAAATGCATAAAATTACGATTTTCTCAAAATCAGTTGTAATGATTTTGATGAAATTTTGCTCATGTGTAGCCCCTAAAGACTTAAACGAAACATATTGGTCGCCAGTCGAAATCTTACACACACACAAGTGCTCAGAGTATTAGAACTAGCGGGTACCTGCATGAGTTACCTACGGTTGAAAATCAAATTTTCATTTATTTAATTTGATTTTTTAAAAATAAAATATGTAATATATTTTTTATTCTACACTTCATTATAAAAAAATGAGACCAAACAATGTATAATTTACTTTAATACAGTGTAAAATCAACAATGTTTGCTACAAAATGAATGATTGTTTGATGATTAATAAGTGTGTTGATGTTAGGCTATAATTCAGTAAATTATACGTTTTTTCATCTCAATTTTCTTGTAATTATGTGTAGAATAAAAACAGATTATATATTTTATTTTAAAATATCAAATAAAATTAATTAAAGTTTTATAAATTGAAGCCCAGAAGGTGACTTATACGGGTAGGTCACAGAACGCCCTAATCCTCCGCGTTTGTGTGCATCTTCGTTCAGCCGCATTCCCAGTTTGATGCTGGTATAGGACTTTGTGATATTATTAAAGTAATAATTTATAGACCTACAAAAAAAGTCGATATAAAAATTCAGTATTAGACCTACATAACAGAAATACAATGAATAAATTATGTTTCTTTAATTACTCAATATTTAATTTTCATTTGTTGTATTTTTTTCCTGCGTCGCTCAACTCGTTTGTGATCTGTTTACACGTCTGCATGCAACAATTACGAAGTCGCATTCCACAACAACGTCGAGTTCAGTCGACTGTGATGTTATCCATTGTTTAACACAGGTTGAAATCTCAATGCAACACAAACTGCTTCTTGTGTTTCTAGTTTTAATCTTTCTTATTGGTCTTTTGTACAATGTTTTCATTGACGTTTAAATAAACTTTATCCAGAAATTTTGCGGCCCATATTCAGAATAGGGGCGGTTTGTTTCTCTAGATACTACAGTTTCGTGGCGATGCCGACAAATGCGTTTTTTTTACCTCGATAAGACTAAATTTTAGGTTAGGTTAGGTTTGGTTAGGTTAGGTTAGGTTAGGTTAGGTTAGGTTAGATTAGCGAAACGTTATAAAATAGTTAAACGATTTTGAAATAACGGAATTTCCGTTTTGATCTTCTGGTAGCTTCCCTTTCCTCCTAAATTTACAGCTCTTGAACGTGAAGGTGAGAACTATTGTGCAATGTTTGTATCAAATTTTTTTAAATAATTTGATTTTAAACTCTCGTTAAAAAAAAATCGTACAAATCGAAAACTCTACAGTTCGTTAAACAACACTTGAGAGATATTCAATACAAAAGTAGAATTAAACAATATAAAAGTGTAGGGGGAGTGAGGATGAGATTACACAGCGGGATCTGTGCTATTTATGTACAATTTGCTCCAGAACTTTAATGCACCCTACATAACTATAGGCGCGACTACGGTGCTCATATTTATGCATACATTTGCTCGTAACGTGGAAAAACCCCAGATGAGAAAAAGCAATGTTATTTCCTCATCCTATTTCAACGATTTGGTTTTATCTATTATATTTACAACCTTTGCAAGTAATCGATGTAAGGGGTTTTTTGATAAGTTTTAACTGTAGTTTTATGTGGCAACACACACTCCACATAGTTGTTGTTCAAAAGGAAAAAACTTCACGGTTATCATCGAATTAAAAATGAAACGTTCAAAATAGAGATACATCGAGCTCTAGAATACTCTAATTGCTTCATGTCGGAGGAGAACTAGAATTGTTCAATGGAGACCTGATAGGAAAGATGAAACCACAGTGGTTGGCTTTAGATAGTAGGGATTGGCTTTGCAGTCCTGAAGGATCCTTACTTTATCTACACTATTTTCATTTAGTCTTGTATTAAATTCCTCTTTTTTATTTTTTCTATAACAAGTTTTTTGATAACTTTTATTCTTTTCTGACCTTGACGCAATTCGAGTATTCGACAACCAGCAGTTGTTCTTTAAAAGGGGAAAACCTTGCCTTAATAATCGATTTGGAGAAAGGTCATAAAATAGAGAGACATATAACTCTCGAGTACTCTATTATAGGTGTACAAATCTGAAAAGATCCTGCGCAGAACCAATTCTCAGGAGTTGCCTCGCCCACGCAGAGGGGAGGTGGCGGGGAGTACACTCGCACGGTGGTGGGGATTAGTCACTGTACGTCTTTCATGCTTTTTTATTGTAGGGAAGATGTCCCCTCCACCGACACATCTCTCAGCCAGTCCCTCCCTACTTGCGCGGACCAAGCAGGCAAGTGGCTCTTTTCTAATTAGCACCAATGACTACATAAATACTATAAGACACGACATAGGATAGGGAAATAGTCTACGCTTTACGGGTGCTGTTCGTCACAAGTTTGACACACAGCTATCAGAAAGCGCTAGCAGCAGGTGCTTGACTGTACGCATCCCACTTGGTTGAGACTGTACAACTGTTGACCTCTCTCTCACAAATCTTCTCACTTACTTCCGTCAGCATAGTCAGTGTTGTCAGTTCGTGCGCTGAGATAAGCGATTCTCGACCTTCCCTCGCATCTCTGGTCCCATATGTGGCATCAGGGCGTTTTCTCTTACCCGCCTGAAACATTGTTTGACCGTAGAGCCACCTAGCGCCAGTCACATCAACTTCAGATTCTCTAGCAGCACACCCTAGCGGGTATTGGTCAACTCAAGAATAAGCGTAGAATATTTAACATGGCCATGTCGTGTCTTATAGTATTTATGTAGTCATTGTTAGCACACCTATAGTATCAGAATCGAAAGAGAACAAGAGTTGGTCATATGATATAATGCAATGTATAATTAACTTTAATGAGATGATAAATAATCATGTACACTCTGTCATTGTGAAATTTAAAAACTGTAAATATTAAAAAATAATGTAATCATATCACGAAATTAACATATTCACAAATTGTATTCATATCCACATAGTTCATACTGCAATTTAGTTATAAGTAAAGAAAGCTTGTAAGTATCGTGTAAACAGTGTGAAAGTGATCCTAAACAAGAAGAACAACCACTTCCTTGTATTGTATATTAGGGGTTAGCACTGCCTCTTTTGTAGATCAGTTGTACTCCTTTCATTATCAAATAAAAACGAACTTAACTAAAAATGTGATTTAATTGTCAAAGATTTGTCGTGTGTGAAAACAATTCCTATATTCAAGGATGTGAACTTACTTTGCTTGCGCCATTAACACGTCCTCAGAGAGTCAGAGTGAATTGTATTTCATTAAAATCTGTTTGTTTGTTTTTTAACACGACAACATATACACAAAAGAAATACTTTTTACCGAAATTAATATGACGAACGTTTGAATGAATATTGTTTTTATTACTTATAAATAATTTCAGGATTTAATGCTAGTTTGCTCAGATATTTAAATTCCTTTCATGTTATTTTCGGTCAAATAATCGCATTAACGAGTTATCATTTACATTTCGTCCAGTTAAATTTCCTTTTGTTTTAAGAGATAACTTTGCCTACATCACTACGGCGCTAATGCTCTCTCTCTCTCTCTCTCTCTCTCTCTCTCTCTCTCTCTCTCTCTCTCTCTCTCTCTCTCTCTCTCTCTCTCTCTCTCTCTCTCTCTCGCTCTCCTTTATATTAGAAAAGCAATTACGAGAATCACTCATGCAAATCATACCAAAGTATTTATCCTAAATAATTGAAGTTTGTTATTAAAGTTCCCTGCTTCTGCTTATATTCCTTATAAACTCATTAAAAATAACAGTGTGGGAGTAGGGGGAGTTGGTAATTGTTATGAACCAAGGGAGACCTCTGCTTACTTTTCACGCCTATCCTAAATTATTAAATCTAAATAATACTTAAATCTTATATGCCAATGCACAAAATAGAAGGATTATATTATTATTATTAAGACTGGGGAGAGTGTATAGAAACCTCCTGCACTGCGACCTAGTTAGATCTTAAATAGAAGGATAATTAATGGTGAAAAAACATTGAACGAACTTTCTTAGTCCCCCCCCCATCTCCGAAACCAAATAGAAGGAACCAAAACCAGATCAAAAGGAACCAAAACAAAATCATATAAATAATGTTTAATGAGCGTGGTGACTGGTTTCACCGGGCGCCGAAAAATCACTTTAGCAGTCCGTAAATTGCTCGAATATCGCTAAAACGTTACAACAGGACCATAAATCATTGGACTAATTATGTTTAATGATATTTTGTAGATTATATTGTTAAGCTGATTAATAATTGTCAAATTATATTATCAAAAAGTTGATTCCTGTACGTTAGTTGGTTAGATATTGTTTTGGGGTGTGATAAAGTATACAGCCTGCGCCTCCGTGCTCAAAATGGCATGTGGTTGGTCAGATTCTTTGAGAAAAAAAATATAACAATAAAAAAAAATCAATATATCTATTTTCTAATAAAATTTGCCTTTAAAGACCCAAACAACCCGTTAGAATTTCTAGGCGAAATGGGGACTCAAATTTTGTTTAGGTCCAAATAGCAAAGATTTTGCTTAAGTTCAAAATCGTTAGAACCGATTTTTAGGTAACCATACTAGTGGTTTTCCCTTATTGCTGCTACCTCAAAATTTAAAAAATCTTCTTTTGAGATACGACCAAATTTGTTTAAAAACTGGTCTACTTCGTGGGGCGGTACAACATTGAATACACGTCATTGGATCAATGACAAACATTATGCGAAAATCACTTGTTTTGACATTAGGTGACCTCTAAATGGACTTGAAATATACTGGGTGTGCTTAAGACCACACGTTAGAAGTGAAAACTTATATGAGAATTTTGAGAAAGTTAGTGCAATATTTTTCGTAGATTTTTGTTTTAATATATATGAGTATGTGAAGTTTAACTATGTATGCGAATTTTGAGAAAGTTAGTGCAATATTTTTCGTAGATTTTTGTTTTAATATATATGGGTATGTGAAGTTTAACTATGTATGCGAATTTTGAGAAAGTTAGTGCAATATTTTTCGTAGATTTTTGTTTTAATATATATGGGTATGTGAAGTTTAACTATGTATGCGAATTTTGAGAAAGTTAGTGCAATATTTTTCGTAGATTTTTGTTTTAATATATATGGGTATGTGAAGTTTAACTATGTATGCGAATTTTGAGAAAGTTAGTGCAATATTTTTCGTAGATTTTTGTTTTAATATATAGGCCTATTGGTATGTTAGGAAGTTTGTGCAATATTTTTCTTAGATAGGCCTATATGAGTTTATATATACGCTGTGCGCGCGTATCCGTTGTCTATATATATTAAAGTTGCATTACGGTACGGTACGGTGCGTGACGCGATTTCTATTGAAAAAGTCCATCTCAAAAGTTGCATTACGGTACTGTGCGTGACGCGATTTCTATTGAACAAGTCCATCCCAAAAGTTGCATTACATACTGTGGGTGACGCGATTTCTATTGAAAAAGTCCATCCCAAAAAAGTACCCAACGCGCCAATAGAAGTTTTCACTTCAAAATGCAACGATTATTTCACCCATCACACTCTTCTATATATGCGATACAGTATAAATCAATTTTTGACATAGTTGAAAACTCATAAATTTACGGAACACCAAAAACTCCACCACAATATTCTACGTCACAAAGTCATGTGACTATTCGCAACTAAGTTAAGCCTACACATCTAACGAGTTCAGTTATTCACAAAGTTAAAACATCCTTTTGTACAATTCTGTAGATAGGAAGAGTAATCAATTTGTACACGGCTTTAGCTTTGATGTGTTAGTGACTGCAAGACAAAGTTGATGATATCAAGGCTAAATCCAAGATTTTATAAAAGATATCATTATGATAGAAGGCAATTTTGAAGTCAAATGTATTTTTGAATTTCAATAATAAAGTAATATGAGTATTTTACAAACTGTTTCACACATATGAAATCAAATGGGAAGCGGTGTAGCTCAATTAGTGTAGGTGCAGCTCTATCACGCTTCTGTAGATAGGAAGAGTAATCAATTTGTACACGGCTTTAGCTTTGAAGTGTTAGTGACTGCAAGACAAAGTTGATGATATCAAGGAGGTTACATCACTGAGCTAAATCCAACATTTTATAAAAGATGTCATTATAATAGAAGGCAATTTTGAAGTCAAATGTATTTTTGAATTTCAATAATAAAGTAATATGAGTATTTTACAAACTGTTTCACACATATAAAATCAAATGGTAAGCGGTGTAGCTCAATTAGTGTAGGTGCAGCTCTATCACGCTGCAGTTCGGTCTAGTAAACCGTCACTAATTACTAATTTGAGAAGTTATCGTTATTTTTTTAAAAACACAAATGACCGAGAGACGGATAAAGAAGCGTTTCTATGACCTATATTTATATAAACCTTTTGTTGTTATTTTTAGCTTTAAAATCATGTCCCGAAATATGCCGTACAATTTTGAACCACCCTGTATAATGCTATTTGATTTAATTTATTTAAATGTACTGTACTGTATCAATATAGCTACAGAATTAAAAAAATAAATTATAGTAACCGTGTACCACGCAAGAACAGAGCTGAGGGTAAATTATTAAGGATATACCCACAAGTCTGACTTCCAAGCTGTTCTGTAAATTTTTTTTATCCTGCTGGTGAAACATTTAACTACTTAGGTTGAGTCTTAGAATAGATCTAAAATATACAATTTGCTTAAACAACGCAACTCTGCAATCAACATGTGAACTAATCTGTACCACATTGTACTAACGAGTTCAGTTATTTACAAAGAGGATCATTCTTTTGTACAATTGTGGAGATATAAAGGGGCAATCAATTCAGACTTTGTGCCTGTAGGACATTTTAGTTGGTAACATTAACGTTTCGGCTCTAATTACTTCTTTATCAAAAGGTTTAAATTCCGGGACTTTTATTCTACAAACTCATCCATTGTACAAACGAAAATATCTGTAATAAACTATCAACTCTTGTAAACTTTATCTTCAAAATGGGTGGGTCGAAAGATTTTGTTCAAATGGGATGAAACTACCGCGAGTGCGAAAAACGATTTATAGTTCACTCAACATCTGTTCCGAGCCGGAATATGTCTTAATAAAATGTATAATATTCTCAATTTAGCGGCTATTCTAAATACCAGCCGGAAAACATCAGTCATTATGTGGCCAGTTACTTAAATCTCGATAAGCTGTGGTTTTGTTAAAACACAACAATGAAACAATTTGGTAGTTTGTTTTCAATCAGTTTATGTGTGATCTCTAATCTCAAAACAATGAATTTGTCAATTGTACAAAAGTGAAATGTTCTTCTGAGGCTATCGCTTTTGAAAATGAATATGATGTTTTCAAAGAACCTACCCAAATGTGGTTCATCCATTAAGAAAATCATTCATAAATGGAAAACTATCCTACAAGAAACTGGACCAGTTTCAAATAAATACCGTAGATTTTCTAACACAAAAAACGAAGAGCTTTGCATGTGCTACTTTACTAAAATTTCCAAACAGGCCTTAGAAAAATACCATCGAAAGGTATGGTCAGAAAAATAAATTAAATTTTTATATTGGTTCACGGACTGGTGGAAAATGACCCAGACAGCAGAGTGGAATTTTGTTCGAAGATAATTGTAAAGCTTGCTGAAGATGCCGAGTGGTTTGAAGGAATTGTATTCTCAGATGAAGCTACATTTACCGAACAAATATAATTGTAATTATTATAACACAAAAAAACATATCTACACGAAGACGGTTTGAAATCAAAGGGTGTTTGGGCTGCCGTCACCAAGGATGGTGTTTTATTGTATGACATATGTCCTCGGACAATGACAGGAGACATGATCGCATAGTTGCTCATCTTACTCAGTCGAACTTGAGGGATTTTTTTCCAACAGGATGGAACTCCTCCTCATTATGCTGGGCCAAAGGAGTTTTAGATCGAGATACTCCAAAGGGAGTTCTGCAGTTCCCCGGCGGTCAGGGGCAGCCCCTGAAGGGTATCTGCAGTTCCCCCGGAGCCCCTTTTTGGGTGTACTGCAGTTCCCCGGCGGTCATTTCTGTATTAACGTTATTTGCATAAATTATGTAATGCAATAAAAAATAACTTGTACAAGAAAAAACGGCAACAGTTACCTCCCCTACCGAAGAATATATCGGAAGTCCATGACGCTCTAAACTGTATTCGTATACAGTTAGGTTAGGTTAGGTTGTGAGTGACCGCCGGGAGAACAGCATGTCAGCCATTCCAAACAGTTGGATATGTCGTGGCAGTGGCTTCCAAAATCACTAGACTTGAATTTTTTTGATTTTTCCTTTGGGGCTTTTTGAAAGAAAAAGTTTTCTTCTCACCCTGTAGCAACAGATAAATCAATGAGGCTGATTGAAGAGGAATTACTGTTGATAACTAGGGAATTTTTCAAAAGCGCTTATGACTCTTTTTTGTTTCGTTGCTATCAATTCATAACTATTGATTATCATTAATTCGAGTAAAGGTCAATTTTTGATCAATAATAATTAATTACTATTATTAACTTTATTAAGTTTTACAAGTTTTCATATTATCTGCAAATAAAATTTCGGTGAAAACGTACCATTATGTTGTTATTCCGTCATTTTGTTTTGATTGACTATAAACAAATGAAACTTGAGGGTACTTTTTCACATATCTACGTAACATAACTGTAAAGTGTCAAGTTTGTAGAGTGTTCCATTAGTCCGGCATATTAATTAAAAAAATAGCAACCTCTACATGGGATAGCCGGAACGATGTTTAATTCCAAAATATGACTATACAAAATAATAACACCCCTTTACCGACACAGTTTATAGGTGAAGTATTTCTAATTTGATATTTGTTTGACAGTAAAGTTGATTTTTTTTTTTAAATATTACATTGTTGTTGGTTTAAAATATTCTACAAAAAATGTTTATTCTGTATTGTTTTTGTGTTTCAGGTAGGATGATTTTGAGTTTTGGATTTCTAGTAAGGTTAGGTAAATATATTTTCAGTTTAGTTTAAAATTAATCGTAAGGAAAATTTTTTAATTTATTATCTGTTATTATTTTTAAAATTAAATATCAGTAAAAGTTGCTGCTACTTCGCTTGGATATAGGGCTTTGTATACGTATCGTTATTCAACGTAGATTCACTTTATTAAAATGATTTATTCGGAAATTTACCATTATTTGTGTGCTTGCTTGCGAGTGTGTGCGCGCGTGCGTGCGCGCGCGCGCGCGTGTGTGTGTGTAAAAATTAATGCACGACGTTTCAAGAATGTAAATAGTCTCTATCAAGTGTTAAACCTAGAACATAAAAACAGCAACATAGCTTACTAGCTTACAGCCGTATTAGAAACTAAAACCTAGTCTAAACTAGTTTTAGTTTCTATCATAGCCCGAAACTACTGTAGTTTGTAAAACCCTCTCCAACACACGCACACACACCAGACGTCCTGCCCTAGTGTCTCACTCACTGCAAACTATTTTCACACCAAGATAACTTTCTTGAGGCTTCTTAGTTCTCAAGTAATACCTACTGGATGTGATTGTTCATGAAATTTGATTAAAAACGACTTGAAACGAGTTATTTTTAAAACGTAAGGCAGAACTAATGTGAATTAAAGAAAAGTAGAATGGTAATGAAAAAAATGTTGAAAAATATTTGTCATACGATTGATAAAACCGTATTGAATAGTTATATAAACAACGATAATGATATCATGGTTCTAAGTTAATATATTTGCATAAAAAACATAATTATGT
Organism: Aphrophora alni; assembly: GCA_963513935.1. Lineage (NCBI taxonomy): Eukaryota > Metazoa > Arthropoda > Insecta > Hemiptera > Aphrophoridae > Aphrophora > Aphrophora alni. The sequence goes on from OY740778.1 coordinate 10,403,621, forward strand.
ACAAACATTGCAATAAAGCAAAACAGTAAAAACGACACTATTCTTCTTTTATTTTGTTTTTAAAATGAAACGTCGTATGATGCAATCGTTACAGTATCAACAAAACAACAACATTATGACCTATTAGCATTATGACATATTAAAAGAACATAAAAAATATTTAATACTGTGTGATTTAGAAAATCAACGTAAAGATATCAATTGATTACAAATAAAATTAATCCATTAAGATGCAAATAATCAAGCTATAAATGGCAACATCCTATAAACTAACTATAAACAGTTGAAAAGTAAATGATGCTAGGAATTTAATTAAATTTCGTTTCGCCATGCAGTATTAAATTAGGAAAACATAAATTTAGAACAGTATAACAAACACACAGAACACAATTCTCACAAAAAAATACGCCTAAGTATCAGACGCGTTTCAACGGCAAAGTCGTCCTCTTCAGTGATACACGAGCTACACCAATCAAACTATAACTCATAATATAAATTTAGAAGCTCTAATATACAACAAACATATTTGTAATTAGGTATCATATTGAAAAAATTGTCCCTTGATTTTAAGACAAAAATAAAATATGTGGTTTGTAAATTTTACAGTGTGATGAAAGTATTACTGAGAGAAGAAATACATGAGATTTTAATTTTGTGGAAAATACAACTTGTACAGTATTTTCAAACTGTATTTGTAAGTTTTCATTTTTTACAGTTACTAATACAAGAATTTAACTAACTTGGTTGATGACAGCAGTGTAATAATATCGTTAGATGACAAGTAAAGAACAGCGATTGGTTGTTCTTTGGTATTATTTTTCATACAATTTTGAACTGAAAACTGTTAAAATCGAGTTTTTAATTTTTATTTTATTTGTTAAAAAGAATATTTATCTATTGCGTTTTACACGTGTCAATACCTAAGTAGAGTTGGTTTACTTGACGATTCAGTCCCTTGCGATTTCTGACATTGGCATATTCTCACCGACCAGTAAGTGTTCGATGGTTTCCATGCGGTCTTCCTGCGCCCCGGCATTTTGTTTTGTACTGTGTAAAATTAAGAATATCTAAGCTCCCATGCAATTGTCACACATTAACAATAAGCCATAAAACCTTTATCTTTTGGGAAATGTAAGTAATCAATCACAAATTAACTAAGCTCTATACAGTATGTACAGTTAATCGTTAATTTTTACGAGATATTCTCTCAAATAAAGTACCCACTTATAAGTAAACCTAATAAGAATTTAAAACAGCTGTTATACATTCTTAAACAAATCAATTAAATAAAACGTAATTGAGAATTTAAAACGTTTGTTTTGCGAGATGTAAGCAATCAAACACAACAACACGTGAATCTCCACAAATAAAGTACAGTAAGCACTATATAAGTTAACCTGAAAATAATTTAAAACAGCTGTTCTAAATTCTCAAACAAAACAACTAAATTATACGTATTTGAGAATGTATAACAGCTGTTTTAAATTCTTTTTGTGTGAAACATGTTATTTACCAGAACAGATAATTTATTTAAATGTTAAATTTATTACAAAATAACTTTGTACAATTAAAATGAATGATCGTCTGATATTGTGCACTCAACGTTTTCAGTGTAAACAATGAAACTCAACAATCAAGTTACACCTGAAGAAGGCAACATTGTTCGCCGAAACAACAATATAGTATTTTTAACTTGAATTATAATAACTGTATAAGAATTATAATAACTGTATAAGAATTATACAAGCTTAAATAAAGTTATTTATAAATTACCAGAGCGAGCAAAATTTGTAATATAAATAATGAAAGTCAGACATTTTGAAATCCGGAGAGAGGAAAGATGAGATCAAGGGGAACAACTTTAAGATTTACTTTCACGTGTCAACATGAATATCGTCAATTATACGAGTTTTTTTTTTAAATTATTCGATCAGCTGTATCAATTAGTTGTCTAGCTGGCTGAACAACCACTCCAGTCTCAAGGTTGTAAATGCGGAACACATGACGGGATATAAATGAATAGTCACTAAGCGAGTAGAAAAAAAACGATTTGGATTTTAATACTTTCTTCAGTTAGTAAAAAATTGCAAACTTTCTCACAGACTCTTCCATAATTCTAAGTTTCAATTAAGGAAATTGAGAACAATAGGTGTTTTGTTATTTTCGATAATTTTCTTTATCCGGCGTCTGCCGTCTGAACAAAACTCGTGTTGTTTGATGAAATGGTTAGTACAGACATATTCTGGCTATGTCTTGAGACTTTATTTTATTTGTAGACAACTCAAAATTTGGGTGTTAGTACTATAAGGGAAAAAACACACAATACGATTTTCTCAAATTTGGGGGAAGTGAGCTGTGAATTTAAGATTTAAACTTAAGTTGGTTTAGAATGATTCTAAATCTACTGGATACACTGGAAACGTCTCAAACAACTGAGGATTATAAAAACTCCTAGTGTAGAGGAAAGGGTGTCAGTTGATAAACGGAGAGGTTGGACCAGGCGGAAACTCTGCCGAACGGAGTAATGTCACGTGATTAGATTGTTTGCTGAAGAGAATTTGCTACAGGGGATCACTGCGCAGAATCACAGGAGTCCGTCATTAAGAAGGTGAACAAGAAGGTAAAGTAAATCTTTGGGATAGCTCTGGACGCAAAGCTTGGAATATTTTTATAAAAAAATTATTTGGGTGTTTATACGTATTAGAGGCAATAATTTACTAGGGAGAAACACAGATTGTCAATAAAAGCACTTTTAGAACTGAACCATTGTTTGCCTAAATCATTTCATTAGAAACCGATTCCAGGAACCCTCTTTGATTCCTACAGCTGCCATAAGAAAACACACAAAATCCTGATTTGCTCAAAATCGGTTCTAACAATCTAGACAAAATTTGGCAATTTTTACGAGATGATGACCAGTACATGTTTTCTGGTCTTTAGAGACTACATTTTACTCAAATTTAATCAAAATCAATATATTTGTTTCCCCGTATAGGTTCGTGATAAACAAACTAAAAAGGCTTTTATAAAAGACGCATTTTTCAAACACGGCTCTACAGATTTTATTTCAATTTATGTGAAATGTGAAGATTACCTAAAACAGTGTGCATCATTGCAAGTAAAAACATATTAGGTTTCAGAAGTAGAAATGACAGCCTTTATTAAAAACTCGATTATAATCTAATTCGATTTACGATTACGATTACAAACTAAGCCGGTTTAATTTATTATATAAATATTGTGTAAAATGATAATCTACAAAATCTGACGACTACCGAACATATAGTATTGTGTAATTATTTATGTCTCACCCTGTAGCAATCCACCCACAAGAATTGAGCTTTAACAAGACGAATGAGGATTGAGGTTGCAATTTTCAGGATCATTGACTTGCAGCGGAAAAATAATAGTGATTCTACACTAAGGAGAAGAGTTCAGAATAGATTGCTCTAATATATAACAATTGGTGGACTGTCATAGGACCCTCTGGGTCTCTGAACAGATGAATTGCGAAAATAAATGATGGAACATTTGTACAGATCGACAAAAATACGAACTAAAACATGCACAACTTTATCATTCACCCATTCCAAAAAAAAAACTAATACAAACGAATTAAAATTAATAAAAATTAGATTGATAGAACGAAAGAATCTCCTAAACGGCTGAATAACGTAAGAAAATAACCTTCATTAATATTTGACTAGGTTTCGTCTAATACGGTTTTACTTCATAAAATTAGCAATGCTAAATAACGGCACCAATATGATGTAGATATACATTTGCATACAACACTCACAGAGCAATGTTACATGTCTGTATGCAAAGCAAGACAGCTGCTATACCGGAGCAAAAACTAATAGTGTGGGAGCACAAAGTTGCAATGGGGAGGAGATAATTTATAATAGGGAAACTGTAGTAGTGAAACCTCTGTAGGAAATGACCTGACATAAATTGTAATACCGAACGATGTCCTGCTTTATTATCCCCCCCACCTCCTGTCGGTGGTCTTAGCTTTATAAAAAGAAGAGGATATAAAGATTCCTAGCCCTAGAATCCTTTTTAGCGCCTTTATTTTGAATTAGCGTCAAAATCGGAAGAGAACATGAGTTGGTTATGAAAATACTGATAAGAAAGAGAGGGATCTAATCCAAGATTACAATCAGATAAGTTCCTTGGAATTACCACGTCCGTACTTCCTGAGGGTATGTCTTGTTTTATTCCACTATTTGTCATTGCATCTGTATGCTACGTATTTACAGGTAAACGTGTCTACTGGTTGTCGTGAAATTTAGGTATATTCTTTACAACTAGGATCTGTGTATGTAGAAGTTTTAATTTCTTACATATTGGTAGTACTATAGAGAAATTTATGTGATGAGTCAAATTATGTTTTTAGATCCCTTAAGTCCAAAAAAGTAGTTTTGGAAATGATATTGTTCGTCGTCTACAGTGCTCTACAGCCCAAGCGCAATCGATTTCGGTTTGGGGACATATTTTGGTCAATTGGGAACATGTTTTTTCTCATTCTTTCGGTAAATTGGTGGGGAGTAGCCATAAGAATTTTTTTTTGATTTTCTCAAATTTACGAGGAGCTGTATTGGAATTTAATATTTTAAGTTAAATTAGAATGTAATAGGTAAATATTCTAAGTCAATTATAGACGTTGGAGCATAAACAATCATTGGGAGAAAATACAAACAGTTAAATAATTGCTTAGCTTGCAACCTTCCAACATGTTAGAAACAACGGAATGTTATTTAAACTCAATGGAGAGGAAGTGGGTCAGTTGATTGACGGAGAGACTGGACCAGGCGGAGGCTCTGCCGGATGGGAGAACGTGACCAGGGTGCTGTCACGGGATTTGATTGTTGGCTGAAGAGAATTAGCTACAAGGGATCACGGGAGTTCGGGACTAGGAAAGTGAACAAGCGTCATGTGTAAAGCAATTTAGTAAATCTTTCTAATTCATGTTAAAGTCTATATTTTGTCATAATCATTGGGAATGCTGGAACGAAAGATTAGAATATTTAAATAATAGAATAGTTTGGTTTTCCATGTCAATATATGTATTAGAGTCAATAATTTACTAGGGAGAAACCCAGATTGTCAATACAAGAATGTTTTAGAATTTAATCGTTGTTTGCTTAAATCATTTCATTAGAACGGTTTCCAGGAACCCACTGTGATTATAAAAGCTGCCATGAGAGAAAAAAAAATACGATTTTATGAACCACTGCTATATATTTTGATTAAATTTTTGCCAAGTGAAACCTCTAAGGCCACAAAGAGGCTAAGTGTGTCAAAATAACAATCATTATCGAGAAACCATAAGTCAACATGATCAATACCAAGTAGAACCGGGATCCTTCACTCGTCAACTAATCATAGAGGGGTTGTATGTCAACGGGTGTTATCTAACGATTTTATCGTGTTAAAAACTTTTTTCTCTATTTCAAGATTTAAGCGCGTGACTTCGTGTTCATTTCCTGTGGAGATTTAACCGGAAGGAGACTATATAAAGGAATCTCCACTCGCTACACTCGTACCGGAGACTGGAGACTGGAGTCTGGCGGATATATCATTTTCTTGAGGATCAAGTCATCGTATAGAAATGTGTTTGATATTACTACATGCAGAATTGAAATCTACAAATTTGTATCTGTTACAAGTTGAATATCACACGACATATGAACAAGAAGCTGTTTAAAATGGCCATCATTTTGACATTTTTATTTTCTGAATTTCAATAGAGATCTATAGGAACACACTTCCCTTAAAACAAATTTCATTTTTTTTTTTGATTTTTGTGGTTGCTATCGTGCTTACTTCAGATACAACGATGACGGAAGGACAACATATCGACAATTACTTTTTGTGTTTCTTGAAGCCATGACAAATAAAGATCAATAAAACAACGAAGGTTGAAATTGTTGGCAATTACCAAATTATACTTCGTAGTGAGCTTTGCGCATAAAATTCAGTAAAAAATCTCAACACCCTTCACATAAGCCGAAAGACGGAATTTTATTATTGCCTTCAAATTTACGTGGTTCCGATTACACTCGAGTTCACCCGAAGTTTTATCCTTGCGCAAATCATCTCACAGTTCACTCATCATAAATCACGATTTAATGGGCTTAGGTTTCCGAATATAAACGACTTAACCCGATCTCTTTATCCCTCTGATCGCTATATTGATGGGTTTATGTCTACCAATCACGTATCGATATAGAAGCCGGTATTATTCAACAAGCTTTCAATCAAAACCTGAGCGTCATAATCAAAGTTTGTTATGTTGCATATTGCAGTTGTTGCCTTGTCTCTGACACTATGCAATATACACGTAGAACAAGTTCGTGTGAATATATACATAACGAAGCAATAGTTCTGATTCACTTAATTATAAGAAATAATCATTTTGAAATTATACCTTTTTGTTTGGTTTATCGTATATAGTGTGCTATAGCTCAAACACGCGGATCGATTTTAATCAAATTTGTAATGTGGGCCAAATATCACGGGTCTTTTTTGTAATTTTTAACTCAAAATGTGAGGGGGAAACCACAAAAATTCGATTTTATCAAAATCGGCCAATAGGAGAAATAAAAGATGTAATTTGTCAAATTCAGCTCTAACGATTTCGTTCAAATTTCAGTGAAATAATAAAATTAATGGTATAATAATCGCAAGTAAAATATTATCTCAGGAATAATTCGCGTTTGATGTTCCCGGATACAAAACTGATTTTGGAATAATGTCCGCCTGTCGGTTGGTTGTCATTTGTCAATCGTCTGTCGTGCCTGGACCGATTTTAAATTTTCACCACTAACAAAATTAACCTTAGAAAGTTTAATAACCCTTATGTACATTTCGGTAGCATAGCTACCATCCTCAGAGGGGTGTAAACCGATACTAAATTAAATGTGACAGTGAGACGACTTATAAATGTGGTCTTCCCCCTCCACATTGCCCACCTAACTAGAAAGTGGGAGGAGCTACGTGCCGCTTAATCCAACTACTCTAATTTAACTTACAATTAAGAAGTTTAAAAGCTATGGAACAAACATATACCAAGTGTCCTAAAAGCCCCCCCCCCTATTATTTTTTTTATTAATGGAAATAGACAAATTTGCTTTGGGGAAAGTTTAGATAACCAAAGGAGGAGTTTTTTGAAGTATCAACATTTTCAACCCTTACCCCCAAAAATGGGGTAGTTTGGGGGGAAAGTCAAGAATTTTAAATAACAACCCCTATTGAGTGATACCTCATTTTAAAGGCTTTTTAAAAATAAGAATAATGACGTAAACTAGAGGTCTCTAAGTTCATCCTATCCAACATAGTGACTAATCGAATCGTGAATGTTAACCTACAAACTCCGGTTGTTTTTATTACATTATAAACTGCTCTATGTTGGTAAAATGATGGTCAGACCTTGTTTTTTTAGCTCAGATTAAGTTCTCGAAATGGCTACCATTTACTTCTTGGCAGAAATAGATTCTGGACTCAAAAGCATGTTGTACATTTCGTAACATTTCCGGTTTAATTATTAACGTAAAATTCACAATTCGATTTGTCGCTATGTTGGGTAGGATGAACTTAGAGACCTCTAGTTTGCGCCTTATTCTTATTTTTAAAAGGCCTTTAAATTGAGGTATAACTCAAAGAGGGGTTGCTATTTACAATTCTTGACTTACCCCCAAACTACCCCATTTTGGGGGTAAGGGTTAAAAATTTTGATACTTCAAAAACTCCTCCTTTGGTTATCTAAACTTTCCCCAAAGCAAATCTGTCTATTTCTATTAATAAAAAAAACAATTGGGTAGGTGGGACTTTTAGGACACTTGGTATATGCAAGTCAAATTTCTGTAATATAACTAATATTAAAGCATAAAGGAAAAACAACTTCTATATGTAGGCCTATTAAGAAAATACAAGTCTAAATTAAAGAGTTAAAATAGGCCTAATGTGCGCTTTAACATGGTTTTAGCGGGACAAAATAACGAAGTATTCGAATTGGGCCCTTTATTAGAATTCAACAACAAATGCTTTTCTACTTTACTTTCGAAGCTATCCAACAATTTATACAGTGTAACAAACACACAGAACACAATTCTCACAAAAAATACGCCTAAGTATCAGACGCGTTTCAACGACAATGTAGTCCTCTTCAGTGATACACAAGATACACCAATCAAACTATAACTCACTAGTTATACATTAGTTACACACTAGTTATAGTTTGATTGGTGTAGCTCGTGTATCACTGAAGAGGACGACCTTGTCGTTGAAACGCGTCTGATACTTAGACGTATTTTTTGTGAGAATTGTGTTCTGTGCGTTTGTTATAGTGTATAATTTTTCTCAAGTTCAACATTTAATATAATATATCCAACAATTTGTTGTTCTTAATTTCTCCAAATTAACATTATTCATTCCTACATTATGAAATGTAGAAAGGACAACGCTAGATTTTTCAGGACTATCAAATTTAATATGCGAGATATGTTCTTTAAATGTTATAACTTTTCACATAGTTTGACCAAGATAATACTTTTCACGTGAGTCGCACTCAATCTTATAAAACCCTAACCCACCTTGTCCTGGATTTCTTCAATACCCTCTTTCTAGGTACATGGATAGGTCGAGGTGAGCCGTTTGCACGGCCACCTCGGTCACTGGATCTGACACCTCTCGGTTTTTACTATTGAGGATTTATAAACCACCACCGGCTTCTCTCGCTGAACTCGGAGGAAGAATCTATGGCGCAGTTCAAGAAGTTACGCCTGAAATCCTGCTGCGGCCTTGGCAGAAAATCGACTTCAGGTGGGTTATCTGTAAAATGACCAATGGAATTCAAGTTGAAACTAACTAATGTAACTTAAAATTTTCTACAAAAATCACCAAAATCAGCTCTCTACACGGTCTGAATAAATTTATACGAATTTACAAAGTTGTAAAATCAATTTTAAATACTCTGCATTCAAAAATTTTTTTTTAAAATTCGAATGTTAGGTCACGAATCACCTGATTTCTGAAATATCATTCTCTATGGTAGACGCAAAGATTTAGATCTCAAAATTTCTCTAGTTCAATTTTAAACAAGCGCTTTGATAAATATAGACCAAGTCATTCCAGTAATATTGTTTCATTGTCCCTAGAGAGACAAAGAATGTTGGATTCACTGTTTGTTAATGTCTGTTTAAACAGCATATTAAAAGCAAATACAACACAAAAGCAGTCATATATCTGCGTCATACCTATAATAAATATGTAGGATAGCTTCCACGTGTATGTTATCAGATAAAACAAAATATATTATAGTTAAAAAAAAAATATTATTCGAAATGAAACTTTTGAAATTTTAACGTGTTTAATTTTAATTAAAATTTTCACATTAGGGCCTATATGTTGTATAGAGAAAGTATATGATTGGTTAAAAAAATTGTTGGCAGTTTGTTAAGTTCAAAAACAAAGTTTGAAATAACGTCCGTCTCTGCATTACTCCAAAAGCTTTGGATTTCCATCACATTTGGTACTTGAGAACATTTTGATCATAACTCGGGACTACTTTATTCGTTAATTCAAATTGGCGGTGGAGAAAAAATACGATATTTTCAGAATTGGCTGCAACGATTTTGATAAAATTTTCGTTAATTGTGTAATGATCCCGACAAAACGTGTTGGTCGCCTTCTCTCCAAAAATGCCGGTCTTGATTTAACTATTAATAAGCAAAATATTTACCACGAGACTTGAGGGTGTTATACAAAACGTAATTTCTCAAAATCTGCTATACAGATTTTGATTAAATTTCGCTTAATGATCGCCCCTAATGATCCAAACAAAAAGTATTGGTTACCTTCTCTCCAAAAATGCCGGTTCAACCATAAAGACCCAAAATATCTCACATGAGACGTGGGTAAGTTATACAAAACGTAATTTCTCAAAATCTGCTCTACCGATTTGGATCAAATTTTGCTTAATTGCAGCCTCTAATAAGCTAAACAAAAAGTATTGGTTACCTTCTCTCCAAAAATGCCGGTTCAACCATAAAGACCCAAAATATCTCACATGAGACGTGGGTAAGTTATACAAAACGTAATTTCTCAAAATCTGCTCTACCGATTTGGATCAAATTTTGCTTAATTGCAGCCTCTAATAAGCTAAACAAAAAGTATTGGTTGCCTTCTCTCCAAAATGCCGGTTCAACCATAAGACCCAAAATATCTCACATGAGTCGTGAGGGTGTTATACAAAACGTAATTTCTCAAAATCTGCACTACCAATTTTGATCAAATTTTGCTTATTCGCAGACTCTAATGATCCAAACAAAACGCATTAGTCGCCATCTCTCAAAAAATACAGTTTGTGAGTTAAAGTGAATGACTGAAAAATCTATCATGGTACGTGTGGCTGTTGTAAAATACATAATTTCTCAAAATCTACCCTTCCAATTTAGATAAAATATTGTTTGACTGCAGCTTCCAACGATCTAAACAAAACTTATTGGTCGCTATCTCTCCAAAAATGCTGGTTCGTGGGTTAATCACAAATAACCGAAAAATCTATCACGGGACTTTGGACTGTTATAAAAATCGTAATTTCGTAAAATCTGCCCTATCGATTTAGATCAAAATTTGATAATTGAAGCTTCTAATGGGCTAAACAATATTTATTGGTTAGATTCCCTCCAATAATGCTGGATACTGAGTTAAGATGAATAACCGAAAAATCTATCATGGGACGTAGGGCTGTTATAAAAGACGTCATGTCTTAAAATCTACTCTATCGATTTGTATGTAATTTTTCTCAAGTGTAGCTTCTAAAGACCCAAACTAAACTGATTACCATCTCTTCAAAAATGTCGTTTCATGAGATATTAATATTAAAACGGTCAACCCTGTGATAAAATCAAACGTTACATGGTCTGTAGGTATGTAGGTACAGTTATTTTTATAAAATCGAAGTCTTTTAAGCGGCCTAACGTCAACATATTAATTTCTTCGTCAAATAAACGTACATATTAGTAATTAGAAAACTTTTAGTTTTATTTGGTACCTCACTCGTAATATTCCCAAAAGTAAAATTTTAAACTCGATGGTTTTTTTCCTTAACTAGCCCAAGGTAATTTTTTTTTTTACCATTATATTTTTTTTCTAGATGTGGGGCAATACAAAGAATATAAATGCAAAGTTTGAAATATATAGGATTTATTGTCTTGTCTGTGTAGACTGGTTGCGGCTTACAGAAAGACAGACAGGTTCTTGAGTTTACCTACCGACTGTAATAAAGAGAAATCAATAAAAATGCAATCCATCTTTTAATTGCTATTAAATTGTTTGTCTCGCGTCTCACAAAAACTACTCTCAAAAGTTATACGCTACTAATTTCTCATTTTGTGGTTAAATTGTATTCATACAAAAATCTATAATATATGATTTCGCACTGCAATTTAATTTCAAATGCAAGTTTTTGTGCATCATATTTCTAGGTCACGTAATGTTCAAGTTGAAGGGGTTCATGATATCTGAAATTTCAAAAGTGGCCTAGCGCCAACATGTTATTTGTTCGTCAAATGAGCTTACATAGTTTTATTTGATACCTCACGTAATATTTCGAAAGGGACAAATTTTCAACTCATTTAGTTTTGCCCATAACTACCCCTAGGGCATTTTTTTTACCGTTATATTTTTCTTACATGTGTGACAATACAAATAATATAAATGTAAAGTTTGACATATATAGGATTGATCGTTTTGTCTCTGTAGACTTGTTGCTAGTTACAGACGGACAGGCGCGCGTGAGTAATTATAAGGGTCCTTTGTTTTACCTACGGACTCTAAAAAATGGGTTATGAATTGGCAAAAAATAAACATTGACTGCTGTCAAAAGCCGGATTTTAATCGTTTAAAGACGCATTTATATATAATGGAGTCAATAGTTCATTTTAATTTTTGGTGGCATGTTAACGTTGGTTTGTGGATACTAGAGTGGAAAAGTTTCTGAAAAACCACTCTACTATCCACCAAACTATGGATATTTATTAATATTTAACCACAAAAATAATGTGCAATATTTATTTTTAGTGTAAACACTACTTGGTGCTTTGTACTTGGTGTAAACAGTACTTGGTACTTTGTGAAATTTCATATTAAAGTAGATAACGCACATGTGAAATTTCACAAATCAACATATTAGAAATTTTAGAAATCAACAGATCTGTTCTCAATTGTCATGCTTCCAACTTCAACGAACAAGTGTTTAACCCATCTTCATTGCCGCACATCCTGCCAGGTCATTTACCTTCTCAGGTAGTCCTGGTTCAGTCCCCTTCTTTGCATTTCATCCCCCCCCCCCACTTTCTTAGTATAGATGTCGGTACTTAAGTTAGATTTTGCAAATTTTAGTTCATAGTTGTCTGAAGATGTTTAATTCCGAAACCGCTGTCACTGTATATGTTATAAAGGAAAAGATTAACCCCAAAACCACAACAAAACACAATAACAACACAAAAACTGTATAGTTATGTTTATTCTACGTGATGTACATTTCAGTAACATAGTTACCATCCTCAGAGGTTGAGTATTAAACAAAAACTCTGTTAAGTGAGTGTTAACACTCTGAGGATGGTAACTTTGTTACTGAAATGTACATCACGTAGAATAAACATAACTATACAGTTTTTGTGTTGTTTGTGTTTTTTGTTGTAGTTTTGGGGTTAATTTTTTCCTTTATTGTATATTCACCACAGCGCTCTAGTGATTCTTATGAACTGTGTATGTTGATTTGTGCACTATTTATTATTCTATAAAACACAAAAACTGTTGTCCCGAGAAAAAAACGTGAAAACAAATTTAATTACGATCCTTCTTTAACGCGTAACTAAAATAGCAAGAGCGCGATGAGTAGTGGACATTTAATGCTCATTTGGATCTATATTCACATCGTGGCAACGTATCTACGCTTTAACACAGTCACGTTGTTGGTTTATAGCTTCAATGAAGGGGGAGTTTTATTTCGGAGCCCATGAAAAATTCGACTGTCTACGTGCTTAGAACGCACAGTTTATTTTGATAAAAGATTACAGAAGGAAAACATTTTAAAAATCAAATATTTACTCTCACTGACGTTAGATAACCTTTAGATAATACATCCGTTCTTAGAATATCTCTCGCACTAAACAATTCTCACATAATCACTGTTATATTTTACTTGTTTTTTAAAGGTAAAAAACTTCTCGGTCGTAATCACTTTATAAACAGTGAAGAAATGAACATAAAATAGTTTTCAAATATTCTAATAGAGGCAGTGTCGAGAAAGAACAAAAGTTGGTTAAGAAAGATCTAATAGAAAAGATGAAAGAAAACACTAGACAACGAGAAAAAAGGTGTAGATCCAGCTATATTCTTTCGGGGTTGACAATACTTCAGGGGAAACACTAATACAGAATTTTATTCAAGAATGGCTCATGCTTTTGTCGTATGAAACAATGGAGAAAGTTAGTTATAAATACACATATTTATTCAGAGCAATTTATTTATTTTAATGGAAATAAAAATATTAAAAAATTAAAATGTGAGGCTGTTACTATATATATATATTTTATTTTATTTTATGTATTTAAATAAGGCCTAAATTTGTGCCACGAGCTTGTCCTCACTATAAACCGTATTTGGTTTAAATCGAAATTCGATCGAGGTTCATTTTTATGTTTAGCCAATAATTCGCAATTGATTTTTTACACTGGTTTGGGTCATTGATCTTAACGTTTTACTGAAATGTGAACGAAATCGTTAGATCCGATTTTGAGAAATTACGCTTTTTATAACAGCCCGCAAATCCGTTTTTTGTTGTGTTGTTTTACGATTAGTCGCAAAGCGATATTTGGAAAATGATGGTGATAAATACGTTTCTTTTTTGTCCTTAAAGGCTGCACTAGAGTAAAATTGCATCAAAATCAAGAAAGCCGATTTTGAGAAATTACGCTTTTTATAAAATCCCATTTCCGAATTGTTAATATTTAATGTTTTTACGATATATCACGTATTGACATTTTGGAAGTGATGGCGACAGACGTTTTATTTGGGTTCTTTACGGTTGTACTTGAACAAAATTTCATCATAATCGTGAAAGTTGACTTTGAGAAATTATGCTTTTTATAACATCCAATTTCCAATTTTATAATGTTTATATGAAAAAGTCATAAATCGACATTTTGTAAGTCGTCATCGCGACAGACGTTTTATTTGGGTTTTTTTATGGTTATACTTGAACAAAATTTCATTATACTCGTGAAAGTCGATTTTGAGAAATTAAGCTTTTTATAACGCCCCATTTCCGATTTTATAATTTTTATATGAAAAGTCATAAATCGACATTTTAGAAGTTTTGCGTGGATTATTAACGGCTACTTCATCAAAATCGTGAAAACAAATGTAGAGAAATTACGTTTTTTATAACACCCCATTTCCGATTTTATAATGTTTATACCATTTGTCAGGAATCTACATTTTGTAAGTGATGGCGACAAATATGTTTTATTTGGATCTGTGAAGGCTACAATTGAGCAAAATTTCATCATAATAGTGAAAGCCGATTTGCGAATATCGTATTTTTGTATATTTTTCTTATGGCAGTTCCCCCAAATCTTAAGTTATCAAAAAGTTTATGATTAGAATCTGTCCATGCTTTTAAGCTTTGCACTTACGATAGCAAAACATTTTTTTAAACGTTTTTGGAACTTAAGTTACCTGAATGTGGCTCTATCCTTAAAAACATTGACATTGATTTGACCCATAACATAAATTTCTCTATATTACGCAAGAAGAGAAGGTAAAACATTGTTACCCCCCCCCCCCTTATCGAGCAATGTTCGGTATTTTAGTAATTCTTTGTTACCCAATATCTCAAGAAAAGCTGGATCTCGAACGTAATAAATGTTTCATCTCATTAACCCTCTCGAAACGTCATTTAATTAATATTTTGCACGTTTATTAAGCCATGAAATCAGATACCACTACAATACCTGCCCCTCGCTCCCTTCACAAAGCCAGTATAACCACCTTCATACAAACCACAAAACGTGATTGATTCTAAGCCTGCATCGCATGTCAAACCGCATCCATCAACTACATTACACTGAATCTAGAGCGTTTTAGTAAATTTATATTATGGAAAATCAATGACGGACAATCACTGATTCTATTTATGAGAGTAATTTGTCACCTTTTTACTTACTCACAAGAACGTAGTATAAAGTTGTGATGTTTCAAACATTGATGTTTTTTGACTTGACGTCGGTCGTATGTTCATTGCTTTACAACCAAAATGAGTGGACCTATTTTAATCAAATTTTGTATATGAGTATATTTTAATAATTTCTCTAGACTTTTTTTTTCATAACTAAGAAATTGAGGGTAGTTGACGTTACTAATTTGTCGACGCGTTTCGGAGTTCCGCCATCTTTGAGACTTAATTTTGTACTGGATTCGTCCTTTTTTTTAAATTCGGAAGATAGGTGGAAAATCTTCAAAAGACAAAGTGAGAGATCTGCTCTTCCCAATAGTGTGAGATTCTGACTTACTAAAAATCACATTCTTTCCTTTTAGTACCCTTATGGCGTAGGATAAAGAAACAGGAAAGGTTTTCCATGTACCAAGCTGAGAAGGTCTTTCCATGGGCATATCGGGTCTGTTAAGGACACCAATGTATATTTTCGTCACGTCCCTTACCATCAACCTCCGTCTCTCGTGTTAGTTGCTTTGGTGGATTTACTAACTTTTTTTTTGATTGGTTATAAATTTGCTCGGTAATATTTTCTCTATTCTACTTTAGCAAAATCATTTCTATATTTTCCATTACATTTAGAAGTCTTTCTTTATACCACTGATGTAACAACCTATAGAATCTTCCATTTCATATGGGACATTTAGTAAATGAGTAGCTTAATTTGAATCACTCTTTTCGTATTTGTACGACCTAAAATGTTTTCTAAATTATTTTAAAAACTTTCATCTTGTTTGGTGTGTATATGTTGCGCTACACTTACATTTTATTTCGTAGACTCCATATTTATTATATGTTTCACTTCGTTTTATATTCCTACTTAATCTTTTCTAATATAATGTTGTTCGTCTTAAATAACACACTGTATTTCCTAAAAAAATGTTTCATTTTGTATGTTTATTTCCCAGTGAAAATAAATGTTTTCTTCCTTTTTCGGGTGACCTTTGTTGTATTGTTTAAGTTTTGTTTTATTTTTCGTATTCATTTCCTTATTACTCTCTTTTCATATGTATTATTTTAGCTATTTGAAATAGTGTGTTTAGTTCTTTGTTGTGCCTTTGTTAGTTTTAATTTATATACTTTATATATGATATATCGAACACACCATTTTATGTTCCATTGGGTGGTTGGAATCGAAAGTTAAGGGAACAAGTTTAAACTTTTATTTAATTATATAATTGCTTTTTGTGACGACTAATTTAAGTTAGTTTGTATTTGGTTTTGGAGATGAGTGAATGAGAAAGTTTGTGCAATGTTTTTACACAATTTGTATTTTTGTCTATGTGTACAAGTGTGCCATCATTTATGCTCGTAATTCATCTGTTCAGAGGCCCAGATGGTTATACGACAACCCAACACTTCTTTGTAATCACTATTCGTGTACTGCTGCAAGTCAATGATCCTGAAAATTGCAACCTCAATTCTCTTTCGTTTGGTTAGAAAGTTATCAAGCTCAATTCTTTTTAGAAATGGGGGTGGATTGTTACAGAGTGAGACAATTTTTTTGCACTTTATATTAGCTGTAATTTGTAATATGGATAAGAGGTTTAACAACCTCTGGCACATCAATATAATACATGTTGTGAATCTGAGCCTCTAGAGTCTACTTTACTTGATTTATCCTCTCAATGACTTTTAATACTCCAGTAACTAGTTCTTCATAAGAGAGGTATTAAACTTACAGTCGACTTTAGCCTCTTGCCGGTAAGAACGGTACAGTCAAATATCACTGTATTAATTGATTTACAATGTAGACTTCTTCAGAGGCAAGGTATTTTTCATTTTATCGATAGATTTGTATTAACTTTTGTAATATTTACATTTTAAGAGTACGAAATTGACCCATGTTTTAAAGATATTTTTACTTTAATAAAACTAAAATAATATAATGAACAGGAGTTATTTATAAACGTCAAAAGTTTCGTTCCTAGCGAATACAAATTTAAAATTACCAATATTATCTGATGATTTTGATTATGAACAGGAATAAAAACACCACTCTGAAGTTGTTGAAAACAATGAGAATTATTATAAATCTGAGTTTTCTACAATACGTAGCATGCATGTGTCTAAAATTAAAAGTTTGGATCAAGAGAACTACGCTTTTTCGTACTTTCACGTCAATTTTCTAAGCACATTTTAGCGCTACATAATTTTGCTTTTCCTTACCTTGAGGTAGTGCCCAGTAAGGAATTCGGTTCGAACTTTATAAAAGTTTTACTAAAATAGGGTGAGTATGGTAATTTAAAATATTCCACATCCATATTTACATGACGACTCGTTTAGGACTACTGAATCTGTGCAATTTCAATCTACGCTTACACAATTGAATTAAGAACTAGCTACACAAATATCTTATTTTTTCTATATTCTTTCTCTATTAAGATTTCTTTTACTTTGCTATTGGGCATTATTCGTTTTTTTTTCTTTCTCCTGTACCAACATTATTCAGCCAGTGAGATTTGAAGAACGAGCGTGTAGATATGTCTGCCAAACATAGATATGGAAATCATCTCGCCTGCGAAATCAGTTTTCAAACTACGATGCATGTGAAGAAATAACATCTACTTTAAGGCGTCAGTTTGCTTTATAGCCTATTCTATGGACAAAGTCTTCGTTCGAAGACCCCATTCTCCACTAATAAAAATCTGAGTGTATGTTTATGTCCACACGATAGAAGTGAAAACTTGTTTTATCAATGTGTAAATGTAAATAAATAATAGTAATATTTAAATAAAGAAAAGAAAAGAAAATTTCAAGGAGTTTTTCAATATCTACTTAAAAGTAGTAAACTATTATACGTATCATTTATTTCTGGAGGAAATTTATTAATATCATTATTAACTTATACCAATTGAGGCCTAAGTCCTTCATATTATTGCAGAAATGCGAGAGGTTACCTTCATACATATTTATCAATGTGTAAATGTAAATAGATAAATGTAATATTTAAATAAAGAAAAAGAAAAGAAAATTTCACGGGGAAAAGTGTGCATGAAATTTTTACTTAAAAACGTATTATTTATTTCTGCGAGAAATTTATTAATATCATTATTAACTTATACCAATTGAGGTCTAAGTCCTTCATATTATTGTAGAAATGCGAGAAGTTACTTTCATACAGATTTATCAATGTGTAAATGTAAATAGATAATAGTAATATTTAAATAAAGAAAAAGAAAAAAATTCACGGAGAAAAGTGTGCATGAAATTTTTACTTAAAAACGTATTATTTATTTCTGCTAGAAATGTATTAATATCAATTATTAACTTATACTAATTGATGTCTAAGTCCATATTATTGAAGAAATTGGAACGATGCACTTCTTGTCGGACAGTAAACGTGGCTGATGACGACTGGAACCGAGTATAGACGATTCAGTGCGTCACCGATCTGAGCCCGCTTTTGGCGAGTGGAGCCGAGTAAACCCGATTCAGCGTAACCGACCCGAGCGTGACGGTTCACTTACGTTCACTCCTCAGCAAAAGCACGACAAGGAATGTTTTCACTTCAATGACGCTTGTTCAGCGTGGCAAAAGTCACTTCGTCTAGTTAGTGTTGTTATCACCGAATATAATAATTTCCAGCAACATCTGATGAGTCTTTAAATGTGAGGATACTCTACTTAACTGTGAGGTGGTGGATAAAAAAAGAAAGAGGATCTTAAAGCGCAGTAGCCAGGAGACGTTTTCTATCTCGGACTAAAGTAGGAAGTTTGTTAGTTTAACGCATTTGGGAATTATTACACTGTGAATACAATCAATTTCAATTGCTATGCAGGACCTACAGGCTTCTCTTGTCCTCTGTCCTTCCAACCATCCTCCTCGTCAGCTAACAAATTGTACTCAATTTAATTAAGAAACAAATATGTCGAATTTACTACCAAAATGATAATTTAGAACTTCTACTTTCCGAAGGTATCATGTTATTAACAAGGGCCGTCAGTTACGAGTTACCTTTTGGTTTCCATACATGATTGGGTACGTTAATGGTGCCCACCCACTTGTTGGAAACCTCAATTATTCGACGTATCGATTAACAATCGATCATGCTTGTCGAGGTACTTTCCATTCTTTTGTCAACTAGAATTTCTCGATATCAAATAGCACAATCATGGTGACATTGGAAATGACTATCGATAAAAGTTCACTCTTTTCAAGGAGTAAAAGAACGTAGGATTTTTAATTTAAATTCCAAATTTAGTTCGGAACCCGTGATTTCTTTGCTGTTCATGACATCCTTGATGTATTCTATTCATCCTGTTGAGTATAGTCAGGTGATAAAAGTAGAGTCTGTTAAAAAGTACGTTGTGAGGAAAATATCTGTGTTTATGTTGTATGGAAATAATAATAATATAAACTGTTTGCATTTTAATGATTTTCTAATATAGGACGATTATGTCAGCGATGGTTTGTTGCATTAACTACTTTAGATAAAAACAAATAAACGTACTACAGTAGGGCCCCGAATATCCGAGCCCTGATTAATCGAGTTCCGGTTTAACCGAGTGTTTGTACACTGTACAGTACCGTAGCGAGCGAGCCGAGTGGGATGACCGCTCGGTCATTTTACTCGCTATTTTACTGCGGTGCAAAAAAAGCGGGCCAGTTCAGTAAAGCAGAAAACTCTGATGAACTTTGTCAAGAAGTAGGCTTAGTTTTAAAATTCAATTCATTGGTAAAGTACCTGTACAAAACAGTTTTCAATACTGTAGCTCTTTTAAAGTGTATTTTCATATTCACCATTGACCTTGTTTTAGATTCGTAAGCTAGAATTTTGATTTATAAAAACTGTATTTTTATTTGCTGTTCAGTACAGCATATTTCTGTATTTTTTATATTACGAACGTAATATTTAGTACAGTGCAGTAATGTGGGTTTCGCAATAAAGTGAACTCAATATTTTAATTATATTTTACGTCTTTATTTATTACTGTATGAAACCCAAAACGTCTTCGTAACGCCCGTAACACAGACTGGCGGCCGAAAACGCACACGCTATCATTGATTTCAATGGCGGCGGGGGACGCTCTCGTTCGCCGGTCTGTCTGCCCGTGTTATCCGAGTGTGCTCTGGTCCGGGTACGGAAGACCAGGTAACCTAGAATGCTCCGTTAAGTCCCCGGCGGAACATGAAGGGACACCAAAACCGTAGTGGTCGCAAATGGTGATTTGTTTGCGACCACGGGCCCGCGACCATTCTGGGTATGGGAGCCCTGGCGGAGCTTTGCTCCGTCACCCATGGGTGAGAGGTTGGACTCGTGGGGGTAGTGGTGCTGCTGATGGTAAATGGTCTCTCCCCTCCTGTTCTATTATTGTGTGGGGGCCGATGTTGTGCCAAGGGGCTCTGCGTGCGTCGGCTCTCCCGGTCCTTGTAACTGGTTATATTTGTATATATATATATATATATATATAAACTCACAATAACATGTGCTCTGGTCCACATTAGCTTGGATAATCGGGGCCCTACTGTACTAGATTTTATCAACTACTTCATGGACACAATGACACCAAGAATCATGAAATGCCCACCGACCCTACCGTTGGGAGTAATTTCACTATTGTTTCCGCTCACTGTACAGGAAGATTAAAAGGAACATACATTTTTTTTTCTTTAGAGTAAGACGAATGATTCCGTAGTAAGTAGAGAAATGTCAGGAATATGGTTTATAACAATTAAAATTGCATAATGGATATGGGTTTTTCTAATATCGCGGAATCTATTAAACAGTAGTATATTATTAACTCTAAAATAAATTTGAATTGTTATTACGGATTATAAAAAATTTAAAGAATCGAAATCGAGAATTAAAACAAATTGCTGCATCTTAACTAAAATTTTATGTAAATCGTTGCTATTCTGGGTACAAATAACATCTCAATTTTTAGATCAAAATATTCAAGCTTTCCGCTAAAAACCATGAAATTTTCTTTGACATATACCATTTCAATAATGATATCCCAACTAGATTCAAATTTTGATAAAAAACGAATAATCTAAACAAAACAAAAAATTTCTACGAGGAGTTCTTTAAAACTTTTACGTTAAATGCAATTATAAATACATATTTTGGTATAAAATCATGGAATGTATATACTTCTCTTATTTACAAATTTTTAAATAAATTTCGAGATCACTAACTTACAATTTACAATGCCGAGCACGTAAAACCTTTAAATTGAGACGTAGCGGGCTAGTATCTCTCTGTGCGGGGAATATAATTTTTTAAAATATAGAATGTAACATGAATGTGAGCTTGAATATTTGTATTTTGAATAAATTTAAATTATTAATGTTGTGTTTTTATTTAATTTATTATTGTCGATGTCGGTATTTGTCATAAGTTTCGTCTTTAAAATTGTAATTTAATTTACGTTTTTCAAGTTAATTTTTATTTTAAGATTTTTTTGCTCTTCTAATTTTTATGTTATCTTTTGTTTTTAGATTAAAGTTTTTATTGTATTTAAAATTATATACTTACTTTTGAAAGAATTCTGTAAAGAGAGAACTATTTAGAATTCTGTAGAAGAGAGGGGGGGTTGTAACTTTGCCCCCAATATAAAATACGTCCATAAGGTGTAGCCTCGACTGCATTTATCGCCATGTATGTACATGTGCTGAAGAACTAATAAATATCTTGTTTTGTCTATTTTGATAAATTCAGATAGTATTCTTAGTACATCCCCAAAGCTGGATGTCATACCTGTTTTAAAATTTGACGATAAACGTCTTGTTACGAAATGATAGTTCAGCATTACCGCCAATAATCCAATACATATATCTGAGTCCAATGTTTATCTTTTCTTTTCTTTAAACGCGCTTTCATCTTTAATTTCGCATCAAACTAAATAAATAACTATGACTCGTTTGAGGCAGTTACCGCGTTCGAAGAGTCTTCGTGGTTGAGTCTTTGGTTGCGCTTTGGGTTGAAAGACTAATCTTGGTTGCGACCGGGCTAACCGCGATTACAACACTTATGTAAACCATGTCGAGCGCGTTAAATAAGCGGATTTAAAAAGAGTGAATTAACGTAGACCGTAGGCATATTTTACTTAGTTAATTACCTTTATAATTAATCAATTAATTAATGTAATTAACTCATTAAGAACCGGTTACTCAAGAGTGGTATTGGGTTGGACGAGGTTAAGTGATATACGGCCTCGTTGGGTATGGGCTGCCACGTTTCCCATGCTAACCGTATCCTAGCATAACCTGGATATAAGTGAGTTTTTACCCCCTAAACAACCCTACCGTGTTGTAGTTGATAACGCGTTACACAACTTACGAAAATAAATGTTTTTCTGTATTAATGGAGCTTGTATCTAACAACACTGCAAATTTTAGATCAAATTCTTAAAAACCTAACCTCTTAAAATGTTTTATATTTAAACTGATTAAAGTGTACTGTAATTAATACTTTTATGAGCACACTGTGGCGAACTTAAGGATTGAAATTAAACCCAATACCACAATTTAATAAAACAAACTTTTATTTCCTAATGTACATTTCAGTAACATAGTTACCATCCACAGAGGTTAAGTGGATTAGTTTGTAACTTAATATGTAGACTACTTTCTAATATATTTAATATGAAAATGACAAATTGTGAAATTGAGACTATAGGCTATTTCGTATAGTGTGTATGTGAATTATCTTATCTTTAAATGGATAAGTCGTTATTTTCTTCCAAATTTATGTATAATTTAAAATTTATATTGTTCCTGAAATGTAATTTGTAAAAATTAAGAATAATTTTATTATTATTATCAGTATTATATGTTTTAAATACATTTTAGGTTAATTAGTACCTACAAAGACAAGTTTTGTTCCATGAATAATTTTTATATTCACTATGTATTTAGATATTAAGGAAGTTATTTAGTTAAGATTATTTTGTTAGAAAATATTGTCCATACAGTTTGTTAGGGTATTCAATTCCATTCCAGGTAGTGGAAGGGACAAGGTCATTGACCAGGCTAATGACTTGGTTCAATGCCATTGGTTGGACTAACCAAAGGAAGGAGTGGGGATGAAATCTCCCTTGTACAACTTTTTATAAAATCTACATGTACATCAGGAAATAAAAGTTTGTTTTATTAAATTGTGGTATTGGGTTTGATTTCAATCTGTACTGTAATTGACAATTTTTATGGTTTTTATTTTTATAAACAATATTAACAAATTGATTAATACGGGAGTATTTCAGACCTATTTTTGAGTTCATAATGAAAATTTTTACACTAGTCTCATTAAAATCCAAATGTTAAAAAATAGTTTTTATTGGATGATCCGAATCGAACACTTCCAATTATAATTTTACTCCTCTATCAGTCAAAAATAATTTATATGAAACAATGACGGTGCATATTTCATGCATCTACCGCTAAGTGACAGTAGGGAATTAATCAGCTAATTTATTTCTAAAATCAAATCAAACATTCATTGCGACAAGTTTGTATTATTTTAAAATTCAACACTCAATGAATAAACCAATAAGCCATTCGGTTGCTTTAAACAAACACGATTTAATTAAAGGAACTGATTTAATGCAAATAAATAAAAACACAAAAAAATGTTTTGACTTTTCGCATTTTAATTAAACACTGTGGGGTGAAATAGTCGTGAAACCGCTGTGCCATTGCAGTAAGTTATAGCGTTAAAGTTTATTTATTGTTGTATTTAAATAATTCAAATAGAATATCAACTATATTGGAAAACATATATTGCATTTAGAATTGTCCACGTATTTTGAAAGCGTTTAAAATGTAATTGTAATTTTTAAATACATTTTTGTGTATAGAGAAAGTTAAGTAATATGTCAAAAAATGATATTGCGTTTTTTGAGGATGCAGTTTTGATGTCTAAACTAAAAAAGTGTTTTTTCTAATGTTTGTTTTTTAAATATTTTTAGGATTTTTCCCTTCTCTTTTCTTAAATTTTTTAGATAACAATTTTTTTTGAGTGGATGTTATAAAACTAAAAAATTCAAATTTCTCAAAATATATCTCAAACGATTTTGATAACGTTTTTTAAATTGTATATGTTTAGGATTCAAGCGTTACTGGTTTGTGAATTATTGGTAAAAAACAATCTGCCGTACAGTCGTTATACAAGACGTAATTTCTCAAAATCTGCTCTACAGATTTCTTTAAAATTCTATTGGAATGTGAAGATTAATGATTCGGATCAGTGTAAATTTACCTGCAGGAAGTATTGAAACAAAAATAATAAGAATTGCGCTTATGACAAGAAAGGTGTTTTTATATATCAAATTATTTTCATAAAACTTCGTGGACTCAGTAGTGAAAACAAATTCTTCAGTCATGAGTGTTTTCCCCCTTGTTGTTTAAAGACGAAAAACCTCTCTGTCATCATCCCTTTAACAAAAAAAGAAAAGAACAAAACAAAGACTGTCGAAGTCTCGAATACTCTAATAACGTCAGGGCCGGAAGAGAACAAGAGTTGGTCAAGAGAGACCTGAAAGGAAGGTAATAGAGAGGGGATCTAACGCAAGACTACATGAAAGAAAATCGTAGATCCAGCTAGGTACCTCGGGATTGCTACGCCCGTACTTTTTATAAAGAGCCCCTGAGGGGACAGTATAGGTAATTGAGAGAGATATTTATTTGTTAATTCACGATAATGAACAACAAGTATTAGTAGATTATTGTAAAAATGTAGTTTTTATTGGGAGAATTTTATTTCATTTCATTTGGTTTTGTAAATTGATATATGAGAAAGTTTATAAAATGTTTTTACCGAGTTATTATTTATTTTCCGGGGGCAATTGCGTAACGGTTTGAATTCCGATCGATAAACATATTTTTAAGATATCGATCTGGATTTGAACCGTTAAATTACGTTTTTATTTACTTTTTCCAGGTACGCAATAGTACAGACAACGCTTTCCACTCTTTTGTCAACCAAAATATCGGCAATTTCTCGTCCGCGGTCCACCACGCGCACTCAAATAGCATAGTCATGCTGACATGGCGGCTTTCACAGAACTGAGATGGTTTTGACTTCTAAATTTTATAAAGAACGCGTGATTTCTTTACCTTTGACAAACATGATAGTCTAGTCATCTTGTGGAATACAGTCGGGTGAAAAAGTACACTCTGTTCTAAATAAAATCAGTCCAGTAGAGTGAAAAATGTTTGAATAGCATTTTGCACTCTCACCTACTCGGAATCAAAATTTAATGGGGAAATTTTTTATTTCGTTGTTTTGAGAGCAATTCATAAATTTATAGACAAAATATAATAAAATAACTTCAAGGAATTAGAGTTTTTCAATAACTTAATTTATGTCCTCTTGTTGTGTGTAGAACCCACTCAACATTTTTACACCTTCATCTCAAGTTACAAAGACATCTGTTTTACCCGTTCATACAAGTCTCTTGTATCGAGACTAAAGCATGGACAAAGGATACTATTTACAGTTGACCTATTTCAGTTACAATGCTTCCTATGTAAGTTCTAATCAATTTACAATCGTATTAAATGGACGTCTTTCTTTCTTATCAATCGTTATTTATATAACAATTTACATGAAGTTTATACGCTGATAAGACGCGAAATTTTCGTAATATTTGCTAGCAATGCCTTGGTATTAATATATGCATAACGTTAGTTACAAAAATGAACTATTGCAGGTCTTAGATAAGCAGGAATTGCCGAAAACACCGTTTTTATTTTGAAACTATTTCGATAATGTTCAGCGAATAGAAAAACATAGTTTATATGGTAAATTTGATTGTTAAAATAAATTACTATAACCTTACGTTCTTTTTAATTCTAACTTTGAGATTAAAATAAAACGAACACAATTTCTCATAATTTATTAAATCAAACGCGTTTCGACGACAATGTCACCATCTTCAGTCATGCATGAGCTACAATAATCAAACTATAACTTAGTTCTAAGGCACGTCCCGTATTTATACAAATGCGGAAGGAGGGGCGTGGCCTAAACCTATGTTACAACTTTCTAAATAGTGAGGCGTTCAAACAAACCCCTTACAAGTCCTTACGTCATTGTAAGTAACCTAAGTACCTAATACAATATTAATAAACTAATCTACTCTCTATATATTTAAAAAGTGCGTCACGTTTTTGAGTCACGTGCTTATGAAACGAATTGCACCGGATTTATTTTAAGTTTATATATATATATATATATATATATATATATATATATATATATATATATGTGTGTGTGTGTGTGTGTGTGGGGGGGGGGTGTGTGTTTGGTATCATTCTTTTCAGAATTTATTCAACTTTAATGTAATACTGTTGGAATATCAAATTTTTATTGCATTTAAAAATTATAAATTCTAAAATAACTAATTATTAGTTATTAATTTAGTTTCTTTCGTTTTACTACATTATACCAGGCTTATTTTAATTCCCTTATATATGTTTTTAGTATCATTCTTTTAAAATTTAATTCACTGTCATAGGTCTATTGTTATATTTTTAAAATTTTAAAACATCATCAAAGTCATATTTTTAAAATATTAAATATCATAAAGTCATATTTATTAATTTAGTTTCTATCGCTTATACCAGGCATTATACATTATGCCAGGCTCTTTTTATTTCCATTATATATATGTGTTTAGTATTGTTCTTTCGAGAATTTAATTTAATGTCATAGGTCTACTATTATAATTATAAAATTATAAATTTTTAAAATCACCAAAGTCATATTTATTAATTTAGTTTCTTTCGATTATACCAGGCATTACCAGGTTTTATACTTTATACCAGGCTTATTTTAATTCCCTTATATATATATATATATATATATATATATATATATATATATATATATGTTTTTAGTATCATTCTTTTAAAATTTAATGTCATAGATCTACTGTTATAATTTTAAAATTACAAATAAAAAAATAGCTACGAATCTTAATAGAACATTGACGCTTAAAAGGTCCTGGGTTCAATTCCCAGTCTCGGTTGTATATTTTTCACTCGCAATATTATTTAATTTAATAATACTAGCTGGTAAAAACGCATAAGCTTTAAAATCAAAAATATAGAATTTTGTAAGGAAATATTTTATTAATTATTTTCAATTACATTACGTAACATTAAGAGTTTAGTATTTTCTTCTTTAAAATAATGTTGTTGTTTTTTATAAACAATGTTTAGCGATTGTTTATGTATCTGGCATATTATATTTTAACAGTTCATTTGAGGTTATGTTTTGTAAACATATCTCTCTTAACGAATAAAATACGTTTGGATATTAGATGCAGTTGAAAAATTGTTTTTACCGCTTTCGTCTATCTCAGAAAGTTAACAGTTTGACAATAGACAGCCTTTTTGGTATTTCTGTTAACAAACTGGTCCCTTGATGCGACCTTTAAAGTGGTTACTAACGTGTTTTATATACAGGATGTGCCCTCTTTGTAATAGTTAAAGATAGGAAATATTTAAATTATAGACATTCATTACTCTTTTGTTAGAAATTAAATTACGCTAACAAATTTTTATAAAGGGATAATTGTTTTAAAAATGGACATTTGATGAAAATTTTTCCAAATGGAAATCTATATTGTTTTAAAAATAGACCTTAAATGGTCTGCATTCACTAACAGTTTCAAAGAATGTAAGTTGAGAAAGATTTAAAATAAATTATCTCTTGAGATCAGAAGGAAAATTTACATAGAAAATTCAGTAAATACGTTTTGTTGTTTTAGTAAAATTTCATCCAAATTGTAAAAAAATATATTTTATAAAACTGGATTTTCATGTTTCGGTCTTATGGTAGCTTTCTTTGTAATTTTGAAGCGTGGTTGATGTTTGATTTGTGTATGTATGTGAGAAAATTAGTACAGTACAATATATGTGTATAGTTTTGTTATCAACCATTCAGAGGCCACGATCGATGCACGTTTTTTGGTCCTGGATATAACTCAACCCTACAGTTAGATACAATCACTGTCCGTACCGACAATTAGTTAATTCGTTTTATTTACCAACGATCTCCACTAACCAAGGGGTAACCAATTAATCAATATAAGGGTTGCTTTCTATGGCGAGCACGTATTACACTTTACATTTCCAACCCTAAGTAATCGAGGGCGGGAGAAGTAACCGATTTATAACGTGGACCGAATCGTAAGTCATCCTTTATGTGAGATTTAACTGAAACCGGAATCTATATTTTAAAATCACCTGTTTACGCTAATAATAACCCTCGCTTTGTCAGATGAATTAGTATGTAGTAGACGAAGGCTGTTTTTTTTTAATTCTAATCTATTAAAATAACTCGCTTCGCTCGATGGGGGCTTCGCCTAAGCCCACAGTGGGTTTTCACAAACCGGAGAGAGGAGGGGTTTGACATCGAATCGAAGTATTAGATCAAAACTTAATAATTTACAAACATTATTTAATTTTTTAACACTTATAGGATATCTTGAATCATCAAATTTGGCAGACAAAGTGCCACGTCCAACTGCCATAAGCGTGCCAAATTCGTGATTCTAGCTGTCCTATAAGTATGTCAAAATATTAAATAATTTGTGGAAACAGTAGAAAATTTAACTAAAATCAAAAAATATAGTTCAGTTTAACTTATGAACAATGGAAATTCGAAAAAAGTTATAGAAACAAACTTGCAGATTTCGTCAAATTCGCAGCTGATGGTGCAATTTGTTTTTTTTTTGGTAGGTTTTAAGCGTTTAGCAACTATAAACTTATAAAATGGTTTACACTGACTTTAAAATTGCGTCCGCCATTAAAAAATTTAAAGTTTTAACTTTGTGGAATTGTTTCCGTTATTTACAGGCTAAAAGCTATAAGTTTGCTAAATTTTAAGTCTCTGGCTTATCTTTTAGTAAGTATATTAGAATTTGTATAGATGAATCGCACAAGGGTTTGTATATACAGGATGTTCAGAAAATGTCGTGTCTAACTTAAATGGTGGTTATACGGTCAAAATAAAGAAAAAGTCCCATTAAACATATGTCCATTTGTCGGGCCATTTTGTGTGTATTTGAGAAATAATTACAGATTTTGAAATTATTAAGATTTCGGGTCGAAATTTGGTATAAACATTTTTTATGGAACGTTTAACCAGTATCAAAACTTTATCTTATAAATTGTCGAAATGATGACAGTTTAAAATTTTTAATATTGAATATTTATAAAACCAATAACTTTAGAAAAACATGGCGGATAGACGGAAATTAACCTTTTTCGGACCAATCTTTATTTGAGTGTTTTTAATATTTTTACCAATAAAAGTGTCCAAACCAATGGAAGTCTGGACTGGGGGGGGGGGAGGTAATACGGTCTTCCAACTCAGTTTTTGAATCATATCGTAGGTCAACGCGAGTGAACGCTGTCGTGGAGCAAAACCACAACTTTGTCAACAATCAACGACGTTTCGTATGGCAAGCATTATTTTATTTTCCAACATTCATTGCAATACTAGCTGTTGATTGTTCGTTAATTTTGGAGATAATTACAAAAAATAGGGCCAGTTGAGTACCAGAAAATTGCAAGCATTAATTTACCCGTTGATCTCTGCTGGGTAGTTAACTCTTTCCTTGCAGGAGACTTCATTCAAGGCATTGCATGGATTTCACTTTACACCTCCTGCTACTAAATATCTAACCGAATGATGTTCAATAATCCAGCGGATTCGCCATCTGTAACAGAGTGAATTGTAGGTTATGTTTACAAAATCTTATCTTAGGTTGATCAGAGGCCATCACAAAGATGCTAACTTATACTGAAATATCCCCATTGATTTATCGAACCTCTTTTGAGCTAGAACAATAATTTATCTCGTTGCTTATTGTCTCGTACCTTCTATCATTAAGTAGTATTGACAATTAAAAAAAAATTATTTTATACAAATAATATTTTGGATTACGATCAAATTTCAGCAAACATAGTAATATGAAATTTACAAAACACCGCTATTATATCAATTTAAACCTGAACACGGTTTAGGAGAACTGAGAATAACGAATGAAAGGTTGGCGGGTTGTACTGTACATGTAGAACATTGTTTTGAATTATAATAAGGTTTGAATATTTATGGCTGTTCTCTTGTCTTGGAAGTGACTTAGAATTAAATTTATTTCAGCGGTGCTCCCTTGGCGGAAGGTTAAAATCGAAAGAACATTTTTCCTTGTTTTTTAAAGGCAAAAACATCTTTGTCATCATCCATCGTCTTATAAAAAAAAGGAATGTAAGGACATAAAATAAAGTCCTCTAATCTTCGAATACGCTAATAGCGTTTCGGTCGAAAGAGAACAAGAGTTGGTGAAAAGAAACCTTATAGGAAAGATGAAGGAGAGATCTATTCCAAGACTACGTGAAGAAAGGTGTAGTTCTCGCTATGTCTCTGTTTTGAGTGTAAGTGAGCCACTGAGAGTAATCTGAATGTAACAATCGCCGTATCACGAAAACTGATCAATCATTACGATGTTTAGCAAATCATTAAAACTTGACAATATATCGGTCTTGACGGAGGAGGAATTTTGATTTTTAACCTTATCAAAAGTTCTAATGAACCAAATGTTTTACTATAGTAACTTACAAATTATCTTTCTACGCTCAGGGGTTAACTATAATGAGTAAGGGAACCTAGCTGGAACTAATCTTTTCTTCATGTAGTCTTTGGTTAGATCCTCCTCCTTCATCTTTCCTGTTAGGTCTGTCTTGAGAACCTCTTGCTTTCTACAGACCCTGACGCTATTAGAGTTTATCGAAGGCAAGGAGTCTTAATTATTTTATAAAGAATGATGAACGAGTAGTTTTTTTGCCTTAAAACAAGGGGGGCAACTTCAAGGACATCATGCCGTATTGCAAGCTCCTACTCTTAACACACTAGCGCATTCTGTACACGAACCCACAAAACTACAACTCATCAACCCACATATCACTTTACAGTATCATCAGCTGTTGTAGTTATAAACTCAATGATACGACATAGAAACGTCCACTTTGCTTGATATATCACTGACAACCTTCACCATTAAACATTTTCGAGCCCCTTTGCCCAATTTTGAAAGTTAGACAAATATTGTCATATATCCCAACAGTTAGTTTATTCAGTACAGCTTCCCAAAATCAAGTTTCTATTTTAAACACTCAAAATTTAGATGGTGTGAGGTTGGAACAACTTGTAATAACATACGCAGTACCAACTTATAAGAAACAAACTTCCCTCCCATCAGATTAATTAGCGCAATTAACTAGACTTCCATTCCAGCTGCGTGCAATAATTAGAGGAAAGCAAATATTATATCAGACAGAAATTAACAATGCATCAGTCGTCGTCACTCTGAGTGTTTGTTTAACGTAAAGTAGAACATGTATAAACAAATGTGTTCTTTGCAGCTTATGTGTACACGCTGACTTGTAATGACGATAATTTACATTGTATCTTCCGCAACACAATAGAATAAACCTTGAACGAAAGTAATCATACAATTAATTATCCTGTTATCTTCAGACTCTGAGGATATTATAGTATTTGACTGCTAGGGTCTTTATTTTATGTTCTTTTCTTCTTATTATTTTTTTTTTATGAAGTATGTTCGAGAGATTTTTTGCCATTAACCAACAACTAAAAACTGTCTGTAGAATGTTTAAACCATCATTTGTTACTTAACATCTATTTTTACTACAGAAGTATATCAGGTTAGGTTCACCAACTAAATCCTTGAAATATTATTATTATTATTATTTCTGTTGCGTCACAAATATGCTTTTTGTTAGACTTTTCCTCTTATAGATGACAAGCTATCGGAATGATATTGTAAAAAATATTCTAGAGAAAACTATTCCGTAGAAATTGTACGGATCATAATTACGTTCTTAGACGTGACATAAATTGATTCATGGGTCTGACCTAACCTAACCTGCACTCTCTAATTGTTACCTTTACTGGTTCATTTATGCAGATCATTTCAAGGTCAAAATTGAATTTAAAAGGAATTCCTGTGACTATATGGAAAAGTCTACATCCTGCCTTCATATCCGAGCACACCGACAGAGATACGTTATATATATATATATATATATATTGACCTTGAAATGGCCAGGAAAATTACTTCGTCCTTTAGCATGAGACTTAAAATTTACCGTTTCTTCCATTGGTGGATATCACAAATAGGGATTTCTCTATCCTTTAAAAAAAATCAATTTAACCTCCAAATGAAATCAGACAAGTGGTTTTTTTGTGCTTTTCAACTTTTATCTAACGTTTTAAATTAAATAATTATTTCACATGGTAAATATAGGACCTAGATTGGGAATTGAACCCAGGACTTCTAGTTTACGCCCCAATGCTCTATCAACTGAGCTATCCTTGAAATAACTTCCCACTTCTCACTTGAATTTTTTTGCTGCAATTTTTTGATCAATTACCTCGTTAGGACATTGAAATTAATCTGTATGACTATTATTCAGACTGGATTGCCTTTATTTACGAATTTATGATATTAATTTATTGATTTTAAAGTTTACTCGTTATTTTACCAAGCTAGTATTATTAATTAATTATTTCAAGTGAAAAATATACGACCTAAACTGGAGATTGAACCCAGAACCTTTGGCTTTACTCGCCAATGATCTACTAACTGAGCTATCCTTGATCTCTTCCTAGTATAGGTCGTACACCTCTCACTTGAATTTGTTTTTTGCTGCAATTTTCTAGTTATCAAATTAATTACCTCGTTTGAAAGGACATTGATGCGTAAGACAAAACTGCCCTAAATGTCAAAAGTTATCTTCTTAAAATAATTATTACAAAAAAGTGTATTGTTGTTTTTTATTCAGTCACTCGAAATTTAGACTGGGACAGGAACTTTGAGACACTGTGGCACTGTTTTATTTCCATGCATAAAATATTTTTTCAGTATTTATTTATTTATTGTTTGAGGTCAGAGCACAATTTAGAAGGAGGTAGGGCGTCTGTTTGAGCTGTGAATATTGATGAATCAGTCGAGCCGGTCAAATGGAAGAAGGGGGAGAGTTATAGTGACAAACAATACATCCCAGAAAGTCGAATGATAGGAATTGCAAAAGTAACACCATATGTTCTACTGTCAGTTGAAAAACTCGAATATTGCTATGGATTATAAACAACACAGGCTTTTACGTTTAAGCCCCCTGTCGAATGGGTGGAGGGGCGGTGGACGCGCTATGCTTCAATAATCGGTCATTCGTGAAATCCATTAGCAAACACACAACGATATTTTAAAATTGTTTTCCATCGCCACACATTTATTGAACGCTTTTTAATGTGTCACGTTTGATTTTTCAATTGTGTTTTATAAGAAAATGTATAATTATTTTGATTCCCTTATGGTTCTCTCCGTTTAAAAGCCTCATATAAAACAAGTTACTCGCCCAGCCCTAATTATACAATTAATTCAAACAGATAGTTTGAAGGTAATGGGCAAAGTTTGGTTTATGGGCCTTGTAGTAAATGTTGAATTGTATTGGTAAATCAAGGAGTTTATCCGGTAGGGTAAGTTTGTTTAAAACAGTTTTACACAGGTTATCTCGTAATTATTTATATCACTACTTTCTTTATTTCGTATGAGCCTATTCTGCTCCACTTTCTTTGTTCACCTTACACCGGCCCCCAGTGCCTCTAATAAGCCCCAGGATCTGCAGAGTTTCCTTGTTAAAAGTTATGTCTGGTTGCTGAGGTCCAATGATTCTCATAAGCTAGTTGGGAAAAGAAGTACACAAAAAGTCTTTTAGGCTGATGTAAAACTTAATTCTATTTATAATCATAATAAAACTAGTAAGGAAAGGTCAGACAGACCACTCAAGAGGAATCGCACTCTGGACATAAGAAGTACCCAAGAGGTGTATACAGACTAGAAAAGTCCTCAGAAACAAGGAACATCCTACCAGCGGGATAGTTGTCCGACTGAGAACTGGCAAGAGTAGGGCGCAAGTAATATTTTACCTACGGTCACTAGCTCAGGGCAAGTCTTCAGAGGAAGTTAAGGTAAAAACATTGGAAGGAGAAACCCAAGAGAACGTACCTACTGTTGCTATACTTTCTAAAAGTGATAGGGGGTGTAGGGCTTCTATAGACGGGAGTTCCAAATGTTGGAGCACAATAGTTCTCTAGAGATTTTATTCTCACATCACTACCACTAGTGCAGTGTTATTGTAACGGTTACACGTGTACATCTAGCAATATAACCATTCGTTGGAGCCTTCATTGATTACAACATTTCAAAAAATCACAGTCGACTTCACAATTTGAAAACGTCATCTCTACTTAGTATTCGCCTGTAAAATCTGTCCTCTCTCTCTCCCCCGCTCCCCTTCTCTTTAAGGGTTGAATAAAGCGAAGGGTAGTAATTGCAGGAATCACAGCTTTACGTTGAAATTCTAAATTCCAAAGGGCATAAAGAAATACTAAATTCTAAAGGGCATGTGGAAATTTCAAATTCCAAAGGGCATATAGAAATTCTATTCCTTGGTATTTATTTATACCTCGGCACATAATTTCATCATTCCCTGAAGACATAATTAAAATTAAACACAATGCAATTTTAATTACAATTCTGATTTGATAAAATATAAATGGTGATATTTTTAGATGTTTTGTTTTGAATTAATGAAACCTTTAACTACAATTGAAGATATAATTAAACTGGAACTTTTAGCCTCTAATTTGAATTTTATTTGAAATAAACTTTTCACACACCATCACACAAAATTAGATACTAATAATGGTGCAAAACATTGCACAAACTTTTCTCACTCATCCATTCCTAAAACCACTTAAAAACAATGCATAATTAAAATGAACCATGGATGCTGTCTTTGCAAAAACGTTAATACGTATAAATAAGGATCTAATTTGGCTCCGCGTAAACTATAAACATGTCCTTATTGTAGGTTAAATCGTATTTGATTAAATTCGAACTTTTACATAACATTAGACATAGTTTATGTTTGTTTTCCCCCTTTATTCCGGAACTTTTATACATCCAATTGCGCACATGAGTTTGAGTTAATAATCTACAAGTTGCATTAAAATTTTAACGAAATCCGTTTAGTCGATTTTGAAAAAAATCTTATATTTAATTCGCTAAGGAATTTCTGTGCCAGTCGAGTATTTCTTTACTATAGGGCTGATTTAAAAAATTAAGGTGTCTAATTGAACAGTGTTACTTGTAAATTGCCAAAAATTATTAATTTTCCTTAGAAACAATGATGTTAAAAAATTATCATTAAAATAAAAAAATCTGTTATGAGTCAATAACACAACAAAAATAATTTGAAACAGCTGTTATAAATTCTCAAATACTTTTTATTTTGTTGTTTTGTTTGAGAATTTATTACAGCTCTTTTAAATTATTTTTTGATTAATTATATAATGCTTACTTTATTTGCGTGGATTCACGTTGTGTTGTGATCGATTAATGTACTTACATCTCGTAAAATTAAACATTTAAAATTCTCAAATTTGTTTATTTCTGTTTAGTTTGAGAATTTATAAACAGCTGTATTACATTTTTTTGGTTAACTTATATACGGCTTACTTTATTTGTCTGGATTAACGTTGTGTTTTGATTGATTGCTTATATTTTAAAAACTAAACAGTTTATATGGCTTATTAACAGTTAATATGTGATAATTAATTGGGTATGAATTTTTTATCTCTCAAAGGTTAACGACTTAAGTGTACAAACTGTAGAGCTTACTTTACTTGTGATTTATTGCTTACATCTTGTAAAAGTTAACGGTTTATTTGGCTTATTGTTAATGTATGCCATAAATATTTTATGTCTAAAAAATTAGCGATTTAAGTGAACATACTGTAGAGCTTACTTTACTTGTGATTTATTGCTTACATCTTGTAAAAGTTAACGGTTTATATGGCTTATTGTTAATGTATGCCATAAATGTTTTATGTCTCAAAAGTTAACGATTTAAGTGTACATACTGTAGAGCTTACTTTGATTGTGATTTATTGCTTACATCTTGTAAAAGTTAACTGTTTATATGGCTTATTGTTAATGTATGCCATAAATGTTTTGTCTCAAAAGTTAACGATTTAAGTGTACATACTGTAGAGCTTACTTTACTTGTGATTTATTGTTTACATCTTGTAAAAGTTAACGGTTTATATGGCTTATTGTTAATGTATGCCATAAATGTTTTGTCTCAAAGTTAACGATATAAGTGTACATACTGTAGAGCTTACTTTACTTGTGTTATATTGCTTATATCTTGTAAAAGTTACCTGTTTATATGGCTTATTGTTAATGTATGCCATAAATGTTTTATGTCTCAAAAGTTAACGATTTAAGTGTACATACTGTGAAGCTTACTTTACTCGTGTTTTATTGCTTACATCTTGTAAAAGTTAACGGTTTATATGGCTTAATGTTAATGTATGCCATAAATGTTTTATGTCTTAAAAGTTTTCGATATAAGTGTACATACTGTAGAGCTTACTTTACTTGTGTTATATTGCTTATATCTTGTAAAAGTTACCTGTTTATATGGCTTATTGTTAATGTATGCCATAAATGTTTTATGTTTCAAAAGTTAACGACTTAAGTGTACATACTGTAGAGCTTACTTTACTCGTGTTTTATTGCTTACATCTTGTAAAAGTTAACGGTTTATATGGCTTATTGTTAATGTATGCCATAAATGTTTTATGTCTTAAAAGTTTTCGATATAAGTGTACATACTGTAGAGCTTACTTTACTTGTGTTATATTGCTTATATCTTGTAAAAGTTACCTGTTTATATGGCTTATTGTTAATGTATGCCATAAATGTTTTATGTTTCAAAAGTTAACGACTTAAGTGTACATACTGTAGAGCTTACTTTACTCGTGATTTATTGTTTACATCTTGTAAAAGTTAACGGTTTATATGGCTTATTGTTAATGCGTGAGAGCATAGATATTCTAAATTACGGCCGAAGGAAGACCACCTGGAAACCTTTGAAGACTTACTGGGAAATACCAATGACAGAAATAGAAGAGCACTGAAACGTGAAGTAAACCAAAGGATTTAACTTTATGATGCCAACATGAACCTCAGACCAGGACACGTTCATTTGACGTTAACAATTCATAGTTTGGTGATCTTTTCATTGCAGTGCTATGATGAAATAATAACCACACAAATATATTTATTAAAAACTGTTACACTATTTAACTGGAAACGGCTAGTTGAATATTACTATTTTTTTGTTGAGGGGGTAAACAATATATTTTGTTTGGTTTCTTAGGAGTCACATTTTACTAAAATTAATTAGATCGGAAATATTTACACGATTAAAAAAAATCTAGTTTTTTCTTTTTTTACAGCTGTCTCTAAAATTTAAATCATATTTTTTTAAAATGAAAAAGGTCACTCAAAACAAATTTTAGCAACAACGTGTTTACAATTGAACTTTGGCCGTCGTCGATTTGATTTAATTATTTAAGTATTAAATTGTTTGAAGAAATTTTTCCAACGTCATTTTTTGCCACAAATTGTAATGCCATATCCCAATAAGAGTGTATAACATCTGAATTCAATTTATCCACTACAAAAAAATATATATACTTTTTCATTTAACGGATAATTTGACGTCCAACAATGTTATGTTCCATTTAAAACCGTACTTTGTAAATCCTTTGCTGCTTTGATTTCAATTAATGTTTAATAACGGACAAAGTTAATCAATAAAACAATAATTCACTTGACTACATTCGTTGATAAAATAAATTGCCAACATTTGAAATCGTTAATTTTGTTTGTGCATATTTTATGTATTATAAATGTTTTTAATTGAGTCAAGCTTTATGTCAGTAGACAAGCTGTAATTAAAAACTGTAATCGCTACTATTTGTATATAAAATTAATAAACGACGTTTCGAAAATATGAATCAACTCTCATTATCAAGTAATAAGACTTAGAACATAAATAATCCGTTTACAAACATTGGAATAGCTTACTATAATAAACTTACATCTTTAAATAAAGAGTATATTCTTAAAACCTGATTAATAAACAAATAACTTAAACCTCGAAAATTATCGTAATAATAACAATAATAATTCGGATAAAACAGTCTTAAAATCATAACGAAGTAATTATCCTGTGCAACAACAGATGGACCTTTAACGGAATTTCAACGATATATCTGTGTACTGAAATCCCTTTCATTTGTCATGAGATGATGTTCTTAATACTAGGCTTAGCAAGAATTATCACACATAGGTTAGGTTAGGTGATAACATGCATATCCACGGATAAACGATAAGTTAAATCAATATGCCGATAACTTGCATAACCAATGTCATAACAACTTTATTTACTTCCTTATTTATTTATTTCCATATTCTATACCTACCAAACACAGTATAAGCGTCCAATCTCTTTTAAACCATGGAATCAGCAAGGTTAATTTATTTAGTTTTTTTGTTGTTAAAAAATGCATTTCTCTGACTAATTTTTAATTGATAACACCATTTTATGAGAAATTAAAGGGATTCTATTAAAAAAAATATAAACAAAAATTAGGGTAGACATTTTAAAATATATACCCAAAAAAAACTTTCTATAAACTGCTAACAAGGTATTTTAAATAAAGTTCAAAATATAAAAATATATTTATTAAAGTCCCAAAAGTTTAACAATCTTGTTCAGCCTCAACTTTTAAAAAATGGGAATATTAATGTAATAAAGCATTTTGACTCTGTGAACAAATCGCATTGTGCAAGCTGCAAAATTCTTCTTTTGAAACTATCATAACTAAAAAACTATCTGATAACAACATAAAATGTCAAAAATATAAATTATCAACTTACATGTCATAATTGTCCTAAAGACTATATTGATCTAACTTTATATGTAAATCACTCATTAACTCATATTAATACAGTAAAAACACTCATATCTTCACGAAAATAATGTTTTATTTTTTGTTTGGCCGATTTCTAACTCTAAAAAACGGTTTTAACGGAGTAGGCGGTTTTTCAAACGTACCTCACATGAGCAGAGTCTGTTCTAGGCTAACAAATTACTGCCCCTATAGAGTGTGTTGCGAGAAACTGAAGGGTTTTTTCAGTGTTTAGTGTTTCTGTGGTTTTCACCATTATAGTTTTTTAAAGCTAGATATTGATTTGCAAAGTTTTCATTTCGTAACCTCTACCTAGTAAACATTATTGAGCTGTTTTCAACATACCTGACGTTGTAGCTAAGGTGGCACGAAAAAAGCGTACAGCGAAAAATGCGTACAGCGAAATATGCGTACAAGGGGAAACAGTGGTATTTGACGAGGGTATAGGGTAAATATGATAAGCGAAAAATGCGTACAAACCACCACCCCGGCCATCCACCCCTAAATTAGGTTAGGTTAGGTTAGGTTAGGTTAGGTTAGTAAAAATAACTAAAAAGTAAAAAAAAAAAAAAAAAATGACGAGGCTACACGCTGATTTTAAACACGCCAAATTGATAGCGCAACATATCTCTATCATTTTGCCAGTCCACAGCCTGGGAAAAGTGTGATGGAAATCAGGTTTGTTTTCACTCTAAGCCTTCGATATATAGTTCAATGGTTTTAAAAGATCCATTTACCCTAAATGTTGTACGCATTTTTCGCCTGTCTAAATGTTTTGACGACATAGCTTACCCTCCTCAACTGTCAAAACTTGATCCTGTACGCATATTTCGCAAGATTCCTGGTGTACGCTTTTTTCGCTGTACGCTTTTTTCGTATATTCGTAGCTAATATGAATTTTAAACTCAGACTATTTTAGCTAGGGATGAACCTTATGAGGTCGGGTTTGCGACATTGTGTTCTACACATAAAGGCCTTTAGTTGTATGTACAACTCGACCTATGCTCTCATTTAAGATTTTCTACTTACTCCTTGTAGGCCGTCCCCTCTGGAAAGATAGCAGTGCACTGAATACGTACTAAAATAGGTTTTAGTGTCCATTAACAATGTGCAAAGCTTTGTAGCTCTATCTGTAATGGTTAAAAAAGTATTAGGGAGTCCCGGGACTTATTTAACACGCTGTATACGAGACACGTAAGTGCCTTGCCGACGTCAAGAAAGCAATGATATACACAATTACGAGGTTCAGAAACCTGAATACCTGTTTTGAATAAACTTACCCTACTGGATAAGACGCCTTGATCCATCAATACAATTTAACATTTCCTACAAGGTTCAAGAAATCACCTTTTAGACATTACATTTAGAGTATCTGCTCGTATTACATTGTGTGATGTGACTGAGTAATTACCCATCAGCTTCTTTTTATTTTTATACAAAATTAAATATATTGTTTGTATTCATGAATATTTATCTGTATTGTAGACAATGTTTTCTTTTTATTTCCTATTTAGTTGTTCAAAATTTTGGGGGGAACTTCGTATTGTTTCAAAAAATATAGTTATAAAGGAAAATTGTATAGAAAATATAATATCGTACCCTTAGTGTAATGCGAAAACACATTATTAGGG
The DNA here is from genome assembly GCA_963513935.1 of Aphrophora alni. Taxonomy (NCBI): domain Eukaryota; kingdom Metazoa; phylum Arthropoda; class Insecta; order Hemiptera; family Aphrophoridae; genus Aphrophora; species Aphrophora alni. Next base: position 10,444,404 of record OY740778.1, read on the forward strand.
CTTGGAATAAGAAATTCAATATAAGCAGACATTGCGACGTTGCCAAATGTATTTTCCAGCTCACCGAACCGACTCGTGTACAAAACCAGAACAAACAAATATTACGATTTTGCATATTTTTATTTCGCACAGCTATTCCATAATTATATTTTGTATGTATTTTTATTTGGAATATAAGGCCCTAAAAATATTTGTAAGTTATTCGTATGTAAAAGTGTAATGTACAATACTGTGACAAAACTGATGTTATAAATAAACGGTGCTTAAACATTGCACAAACATTCTGACTCACTCATCCTAAAAACCAAATTTAAACTATAATTACTCGTCGCCAAAAAAGATAATTTCTATAAATTAGTTGTCAGTCAACGTTGTCTTTAAACAACAATTTCTATATTTTAAATAAGGGCACAAACTTGCTTCGTTTTGCATTAAAAGCGTTCTCATCGTAAATCTTATTAGATTAAAATTGAGGTACAAGGTACACTTTTTAAAATTAATCCTATTTTTCACCCTTACACCAACTTACAACCCATTTGCATCCCCATCTGGCCCGTCCACCTCTCCAATCCCGTTCCCGGCGACTCTAGAGCTCCTTACTACGTGGTGCTCTAGCTAGCTTGAGCAATCTGGACGCGTGGTCCTTTTCAGCACCAACAACTGTGCCGTTCTGCTATCCATCATTCTCCGCCTAAAACCTCTCCGACTCTCCCGTGTTAATCCTCCACCTACCAAGAAATTATATTTACTATTTTTGTAAATAACTCAATTAACATTTAACCCAGAGAAAAAATATATAATCCAGAGAAAAAATATATAATGTTTGCCATTAAAAATGGAAACTTTATTGTTTCTTGAATTTTATATAGAGTTAATGGTATTCGAGATGTTCAATATTTTAAACCGCCGCCATTTTGAAAATATACAAAATAAATCTTTATTTTCGGGACACTTATAAAACCTAATATAAAAAATGCGTATATCAAATCTGAACTCATATCTTTTCTACTGCCAAAGTTATAATGTTTTTTTGTAAAAAAACAAAATGGTGGATATCTGGAAAACTAAACGTTTTCGGAAAATGTTTATTCTTAATTTTTTCTTTATCCTGACTCAGAGAATCATGTTCGTTTGACAGCTCACCTACTTGACACTCTGTATGAATATAATTTAACATTTACCTGCAGAGCAACTGCACTATTTTTATAAATTATTCAACACTATGTAACTTTATCAAACTAATTATAAGTTTATTCATTAAAATGTCGTAAGATAAAATGTTTCAACAACTTTGTCAACACACACAATCTGAGCTGAGTTTACTCATTTAATATCCCCAACTTGGATTACGCTTTTATTCCAGGGACAATTTTTTAATTTAAAAGTAATTTTCTTCTTTATACACAAACAAATATTAACGTACGAATGAACTCGTTACATTTTAGTTAAATCATATTAAAACTATCTCACTTGCCCAACTCCTAAACCAAATGCAAAAGAACCATAATTTATCGTCATAAAAATATCTGTTATTTAGTTGTTAAGTCTTTGAACACTATAAAACACTGAGTCCCCCTACTGTGGTCAATGACTACATAAATACTATAAGACACGACATAGGATAGGGAAATATTCTACGCTTTACGGGTGCTGTTCGTCACAAGTTTGACACACAGCTATCAGAAAGCGCTAGCAGCAGGTGCTTGACTGTACGCATCCCACTTGGTTGAGACTGTACAACTGTTGACCTCTCTCTCACAAACCTTCTCACTTACTTCCGTCAGCATAGTCAGTGTTGTCAGTTCGTGCGCTGAGATAAGCGATTCTCGACCTTCCCTCGCATCTCTGGTCCCATATGTGGCATCAGTGCGTTTTCTCTTACCCGCCTGAAACATTGTTTGACCGTAGAGCCACCTAGCGCCAGTCACATCAACTTCAGATTCTCTAGCAGAGCGACCTAGCGGGTATTGGACAACTCAAGAATAAGCGTAGAATATTTAACATGGCCATGTCGTGTCTTATAGTATTTATGTAGTCATTTCTGTGGTATACAGATTTGTCTACATATTCCCGATCAAGACAAGTGCCGCGATCTAGCGAAAAAGTCAGCGACTTTATCGAGTTCTAGAAAATAGAGTTTTCGCGCGATGGATTTTGCTAAACTTGGTTATGAAAGATTGAAACATTACCTTTACAATGGTATATTATACATTTAGATAAAATAATATTTACTAGGATAAAAGTTGAATTGAAAAAAATGCAATTTTTAGCGTGTAAAAAGGAGTTAAAATTCTTGATTTTGTTTAATTTTTATATAATAAAAACTATTTCACTTAGAAACATATGAAAACCACAGATTGGCTGAGAAAGATGCGATCTATCAAACAGTGTTATGTTCGATCTGTTTGACAGAAATGTCAAATTAAGAATATTAGACAAACATGACGTTAGTTTTATTTACAAATTACTACCGCAAATATTTGACGTTACGCATCAAAAATACGTGAACTTCAGCAATTTTTGGAATATTATTTATAACGTTTTGTGATATTTTTTTGCATGATTATGTATCTACGAAACATTAGCTTTCCAATACTAATTTTTTTATTGTGATAGGACGATCCTAAGTGGGCGAAATGTTGAATTGCAAAGAACGTGTTTTATAGGTGAAACATTGCCAACTAGTTCGGGAGTGTGGGTCGATTTCGGATGGTTGCCAGTACGAGGGTTTTAAAGAAGAGGCTAAACTTGCATCCCTCGTGCCGTAAACACGTCCTATGCGTTAATTGTATTTTTCTTTTAATGTCGACACTCTCAGGGGCTCACTTTTTGAGTACGTGTCAATCCCGTGTGAACCTAGATTGATCTACATTTTTTATGTAATCTTGGGTTAACTCCCTCTCTTTCATCTTCCTATCCAGTCTCTCTTGACCAACTCTTGTTACATTTTTGTGTGAAACTACCTGTTGTACTCTTTATCCACTGTACTAGTTCTTTTTTTTTTAGTGGATTATTTACTTTACCTTTTTCAAAATATAACTGAAATCACTTTGGAATGCAAGACATTGAAGCACACTTTTAAAATGTTGTCAAAGACATTGAAAGTGGTCTCTCTAGGAACAGCTGTATTAGATTAGCATAAGCGGTTGACCACTGCAGGGGTGAGGTTAATTTTGGAACTTTTCGGTCATCGTCGTCTTACAAAGGAAGAAAAGATCCTCGAATACTCGAATACTATCCGGGTTGGAAGAACAAGAGTTGGTCAAGAGAGAACAGATAGGGAAGATGAAGAAAGAGATCTTACCCAAGATTACACGAAAAACATGTAGATCCGGCTTGGGCCCTTAGGATTGTCACTCTCGTAATCACTATAATGGTAGAACATGTCAGTAACCTCAAGATAGGAATGTGTCTGGAGTGGAGAGGAAAAGAGGGGCTTCCACACTTCGTGTGTTGCGTTTGCTTTCAACGGTACAACTCCAATAAAAATATATTGACCTCAAATGCTTCTATGTAAACGCGTACCCTACTTTCGTCTCTTTTATCGGTGTAAATAAGAATAAAACGTTTACAAAATTAAACTTTTAAAAATTAACTTTTACTTAAACATTAAGAATTATACAGTATAACAAACACACAGAACACAATTCTCACAAAAATTACGCCGTATCAGACGCGTTTCAACGACAAGGTCGTCCTCTTCAGTGATACATGAGCTACAACTGTTTACAGTTCAGTTATAGTTTGATTAGTGTAGCTCATGTATCACTGAAGAGGACGTCCTTGTCGTTGAAACGCGTCTGTAACTTTGGCGTATTTTTAGTGAGAATTGTGTTTGTTTGTTTATACGTTTGTTTATTATCCTGTATAATTTTTCTCATAAGTCAAGCTCAACATTTAATATTAAGAATTAAATTTAGCTAAGCAGTAATTTGTGTACCTAGTTTTATTGGAATGGGTTGTACCGCCAAGTCAGGTTAGGGAAACAAGTAGAAGAGAGGACACGCCCATTACACCAGACACACCCTTAGTCTGAAGGTACTGTACTTCGTAGACCAAGGAGTCTTATCCAGTTGCGAAAGTTGGTTTAAAACAGTTACACAGGTTTTCTGAACCTCGTAGATATGAGTATATTAAAAATTCCCCAATCGCTTCGCTAGTTTCAGTGTCTCAGCCCTGGCAGAACTGGAAGCTGTATATATGTGAAGAACCTCCACTCACTACACTCGTGTTAGGTTAGGTTAGGTTAGGTTAGGATAGGTTAGGTTAGGTGTGGTTAGGTATTACTCTACTCACTCGTGTTAGTGACGCTCCCATCGTAACTATACCAATATCATATTTTCTTCTGACTTCAAGGTTTCACATAACATATTTATTTATTTTTAAAAAATTTATTTTTTAATTATTTTAATTTCTTTTGTTTTTTTAATTTACAGTAACGATATTTACAGAAATATAATTACAATTTATAAAGTTGATACAGTTTATAAATTAAACTTCATTTACAGATAATTTTTTAATTGTAAAAATAAAATAAATGGATAATATGTCTCATTTTTATTGCATCACAACTAGTACATTTAATTGAAACACTTTTGTAAATTTGTAAATACAAGAAATTTATTCAAAAAATAATTTGGGTAAAAATTTTGGCTAATAAATAAAAATCGGGGTGGATTTTAAAACGCTACTGAACACTGTTGTAGTAAATATAAATATTTAGGAATTTCTGTGAGCTTTAAAAAAAAAAAACGAATTCTATTTAATTAAAAACCTATCAATAATACATGAACTTTCACAATTATCCACACCAAAACCACAAAAAAATTAACATTCAACAAAGAATGTTGTTATTACATATTTGACAATAATTTCACTATTTGTCACTGTAGAGATGTGGGGGGTTGGTATTCTTATATGCAAAATTGAAATCTGAACATTTTTATCTAACTTAGTGTGTTACAAGTTGAATAATACTCGAGATTTAAACAAAAATCGTTTAAAATAGCCGCCATTTTTGATATTTTCAATTTAATTTTTCTGATTTCCTATGAGGAGATTGTAGACCTATACACCAATTTCCTATCTTAATCTTTGTGGCCGTTATCGTGCTTACGTACAGACGTCGACGACAGATGGACAGCATATCGAAAATAACTTTTTCGGTTTCCTGAATTTATGAAACGTGAAAATCAGTCAAAAATAGAGGTAAACATTTTAAACTCTTACTCTATATTGTCTACGTTAAACTAAATTCACATATTATTTGCGTGGTGAATATTTTTAATATAGATTTACATTATACAAAGTCGGTATATTTTCGCCAATATTGAACCACGTTTTAACATACAAAAGTTTTATCATTACACCCACTGGCGTCATAAAACGATACTTGTGATTTCCAAGTATTACCCACAGTGATTGCTTGATACTTTACCTATGTAAATCGGATAATAGCTAAGCTGTAACACAAGTATAGCTATAACAGTTTGTGATATCACTCTGAGCTTTATATAACTGCGTAATACGATATAACAAAACCTATCATGGAGATATTATAGAGTCTTAGGATAACAGCTGCCAGTGTAATGATATCCTTTAAATGTACTTACTGATTGGGTATTATATGAACTTTGTAGATATGAGAAGTTTCTTCCTCGTCCAATAACAGTGGAATTATTTTTCTGAATATTTGTAATCCGCATTCTGATTATTGATAATCATGTACCGAAGACGCTTATTTTATCTCCATTTAACATTTTGTTTGTGCGTTTTGTAACGATCTGCTACCATTTTAATGGTAACATCATGTTTAGGCTTGTCCTAGACTCTACATTTTGGAATGCGCTTCTTTTGACTGACCCAGTTAGAGATCTAAAACACTTACTCCAGCTCTGCCCATGCACCGTAGGATACCCAGCTTTGAAAAGTTTGATCTAATTATTTATTACCGAATTTAAAACTACTAAATATCCACTCAAACAAGATAATAACTAATGAAGAACAGATCTGGAGTTGGGTGTTGTACATTTTTATCTCGTCTTGTTTATATTAAGTAAATTACCCTTCCCGATTTGGGGATTGGGCTTCCGGAATAACGTCGAAAGCAAGGCCCAGATTAATTAAACAGCCATGGTGTAATTGAGAATAAAGTACCAAAACAAAATTAACAATAGACAGGTATTACACACCACGACTGGTTCCGACAACATAAGGGTACTGCTCTCGTTTGGGTAGCGTGGTCTGCTCAACATAGCTAGCATTCCGATCAGCTGTTTGCTGCCGTAAAGCAAACGGACCCTGCTCAAGTAGGTCCAACTTCAATTTTCGATCCATATCCAAGTGATACCGTTACACTTTTTGTGTTTGTTATGGAGTTACGTTCCAACGCGTCTTGCTTTATTTTATTACCCACGCCCAGTTTCAACAAATGGACGTGAGTGCTCCGGAATATTATGCGCTTCAAAATAATAAATATAAAGTTGTAATCGAGACATAATGAGCACTATTAAAAAAAATTGTAATGAATTTTTTTAATAACGTCACCAATGGAAGTTTTAATAACTCAGTATGATAAGTATAGGGTAAGTTTGGTAATGGTTTGAGATAATATTAGATAGAAAAAAACTCGAACCCAAGATCTCAGAAAATTACGTTTATTTACTCAAACGCGTTTCAACGAGAAAGTCGCCATCCTCAGTGATACATGAGCTACAATAACAAAACTAACAGAGATTTCGTGATCAGTCAGTGAGTTCTCTCTCTCTCTCTCTCTCTCTCTCTCTCTCTCTCTCTCTCTCTCTCTCTCTCTCTCTCTCTCTCTCTCTCTCTCGGAGAGATATAAAGTAAAAAAAAAAATTGTTCTATTGTAATATGTTTATATATTTTAAATACATTTTTAATGTAAATAATTAATTCTGCTATTATACAAAACTTCTCGAAGCAGAATTAATTACAAATAGAATAGTATCATATTTCATCAAAATCGGTGGAGGTTTAAAGTATTTCGTGGATTTGTCCTTTCTTCGCGCTTCGTTTACTAGATTAATTATTTTAATTTATGTAAAATATGTTTAAATAAAAACTGCAACATGAATTTACGTACATCCTGTATTTTGTATTGCTTTATTAACATGTCTTGTATTTGTTGACAGGTAAGTGGCGGAAGTCATATATTAAATTCCAATAGACATTCCAACACAGAAGTTATCTCAGGTATGTTTTGTGATTTTATTGACTTATCCATTCTCGTCTTTATAGTGGTCTCTTTGCAACAGTAAGAAGTTTCTTTGTTGATAATTCTTATCATTCAATTTATCAAACCTACAAGCTGTGAATTGTATAAACAGACTAAATGTGTTTGTCAATACAGTAAATTAATTACTTCCTTATTCATACAGATATACTCGTACTGTTTATAGTACATTTTCTGTAAAATATTTTACAAATATACTTAGAACAGAAACTTTCCCACACATTTATATTCCGTTCAAGTTGAGAAGAGTGTTGTACCTCTGGCTACCAGAGACGAGTGATCGTAATAATCCCCGCCAGGCGGACTTGGGGCGCCTCTGTACCTCTGGGTTTGGAATCTCCTGTGAACCTTAACGGGAGATCTCACCAGAGGTTGGCGAAATTTGTTGTCATCTTCCGCCAATTCAGATTTGAACGTCGCTACTTGTGAAACGTATATATTATTATAAACCCTCGGAAATGGGTTCTAATATGTATAATGAATTTCAGTAAATTAATTTATACGTTTAAACGTTATAAATTAATCTTGAAATATGGGTTTCTGGTGTAATGTTTGGTTCGATGCTGTTTAAAGATGAGAAGTTATAATATTTAAGTGTAGAGAGATAGGCGAGCTTGAATTGCAAAACGTGGTGGCTAAGATATGTTTCCCCTGCCATTAATTTTCTTTATCACCAACTGGACTTTAACTGTGTTTATGGCACGTTTAGCTTTTATTAACCCAAACAAAACGTGTTGGTCACCATTTCGCTTAAAATGATGGCGCGTAAGTTATCGATTAAAAAAAAAATTTTAAATCAACTAATGTTGTATAAAATAACTAATTTCTCATAATCGACTATTTCGATTTCGTTAAATTTTAGAGAAATGTGAAGAGTAAACGCTCAAACACGTGTGCAAATAGCAAATAAAAAATATTACAGTTGAGGAATAATTGATTTAAAAAATAATTTTAACAGCATTCTTTAAAAATTCGATTTAAATGAACACGATTTAAGTTGAGATAAGCTCGCGTTTAAGTTAGAAACTAAGTAATTTTATTTCAATAAATACTTCTTTTTTTTTAACCGTGTTCATGATAATTTCTACTTTTTGACTGATAATTTGGTGAGGAATGGTTTCAGTTTGTTTTTGAGGACGGGTATGTGAGGGTACGTTGTTTTTGCACCATTTATTAGATTTATCTTACGGCTGTGTTTCGTTCTACATTTTGTACTTGAGTTTTAGTTACGTGAAAACCTTTGTTCAAGGTTTATTCTATTGTATTGCGGAAGATACAATGTAAATTATCGTCATTACAAGTCAGCGTGTACACATAAGCTGCAAAGAACACATTTGTTTATACATGTTCTACTTTACGTTAAACAAACACTCAGAGTGACGACGACTGATGCATTGTTAATTTCTGTCTGATATAATATTTGCTTTCCTCTAATTGTTGCACGCAGCTGGAATGGAAGTCTAGTTAATTGCGCTAATTAATCTGATGGGAGGGAAGTTTGTTTCTTAGAAGTTGGTACTGCGTATGTTATTACAAGTTGTTCTAACCTCACACCATCTAAATTTTGAGTGTTTAAAATAGAAACTTGATTTTGGGAAGCTGTACTGAATAAAATAACTGTTGGGATGCATGATAATATTTGTCAACCTTTCATAATTGGACAAAGGGGCTCCAAAATGTTTAGTGGTAAATGTTGTAGTGATATATCAAGCAAAGTGGACGTTTCTATGTTATATCATTGAGATTATAACTACAACAGCTGACGATACTGTGAGGCGATATGTGGGTTGATGAGATGTAGATTTGTGGGTTCGTGTACAGAATGCGCTAGTGTGTTAAGAGCCGGAGCATGCAATACGGCATGATGTCCTTGAAGTTACCCCCCTTGTTTTAAGGCAATAACCACTCGGTCATCATTCCTTATAAAAAAGAAGGGAAAATAAAGACACCTAGCCCTCGAAAAACTGTAATAGCGTCAGGGTCTGTAGAGAACAAGAGGTTCTCAAGAGAGACCTAACAGGAAAGATGAGGGAGGAGGATCTAACCAAAGACTACATCAAAAAAAGATTAGATCCAGCTATGTTCCCTCGGGATTGTCAGTCCCTTACTCATTATAGTTAACCCCTGAGCGTAGAGAGATGATTTGTAAGTTACTTTAGTAAAACACTTTGGTTCATTAGAACTTTTGATAAAGTTAAAAATCAAAATTTCTCCTTCGTCAAGACCGATATATTGTCAAGTTTTAATGATTTGCTAAACATCGTAATGATTGATCAGTTTTCGAGATACGGTGATTGTTACATTCAGATTACTCTCAGTGGCTCGATTACAATAAATACAGAGACATAGCGAGAACTACACCTTTCTTCATGTAGTCTTGGAATAGCTCTCTCTCTCTCTCTCTCTCTCTCTCTCTCTCTCTCTCTCTCTCTCTCTCTCTCTCTCTCTCTCTCTCTCTCTCTCTCTCTCTCTCTCTCTCTCTCTCTCTCTCTCTCTCTCTCTCTCTCTCTCTCTCTCTCTCTCTCTCTCTCTCTCTCTTTCTCTCTCTCTCATATATATCTTTCTTTATGGTTTCTTTTGACTAACTCTTGTTCCCTTCCGAACCTGACGGTTTAGCGTATTCAAGGATTAGAGGACTTTTATTTATGTTCTTACATACATAAGTTTTAAAAACAGTTTTTTGAGATGTGTGACAATTCAATAACCTGTTAAAATATAATTACTACATTTTCATTGATTTCTCTCTCCTACGGTCCGTAGGAAACCAAATACCTTTATGTTTATCCGCGTTTGTCTGTACAATTTAAACTGCTGTTTAAGAGACTTTGATTTCACAAAAGTTTTACCACATGTTTAATTCTTTTATTTTAAATTGATCTTCACGTTTCATCAACTCAACGCCATTGAGTACTCTAAGCAGAGTTTACTCCAGTTTTAGAAATATTGAATATAAAGTTCTAAAGCCTTTTTTTCTCTTCGTTTTCTGAGATCAAAAAGATATATAATTGTATCAAATTTTATTTTATTTGGACCCCAAGAAATATACAATGTGCTCTTTAATTTGACTCTGAAACAGCAATGCATCATATTTTGCTAGACGTAACTGGATAATTAAATGTTAGTGAAGGTTTTTTAGAATTTGTATCCTTAGAACAGTTCCTAAAATGTTAATGGACAATTTTGAGTAATCCTGTACATTACCAAAGATACATATCTGGTATGGAATCTGGAATGGAATTCATACTTCATCGATTTGATCTCCTCTATATTCTAGACATTCTATATTACCAACTTACGATTTTATTTCACCAAAAGAAAGCTGTTATTTATTTTTTTCATTTCTAAAAGCGTGGTAATGGATGGTTGACTCCGCCCACTTACCCCAACCACGCCCTCATCTTACATTATCAAGAGCTGTTACTACTTACTTTTTTGTTATACTCTCAATTGTGTATCATTCTCATTTATTTTTTAAACATATTTTTTTAAATAACACCGATCGTTACCCTGACACGTGTAACACACGAATAACATGAAACACACAACATTATTTACAAAATTGTATATACAGGGTGATTCGCCAAGTCTTACCGGTGATAACTGAGATCATTCTACAGGCCAAAAGAAAGAAAAACTTCATTTAAACATATGTCCTAAAACGCTTTGTAGCTAGTTACGGCTAGCGATAGATTTCGCTCTGATAATTGGTAAAATTCAGTCTTGATGAAATCCCCGGGATTTAAATTAAAGAGCAAATGTGGTGGTTTTATGTGAAATTTGACTTGTAAAACTGTAAAAAGTAAATTTCAGAATTGTTTCTTCAGTAGTTTATGAGAAAACTGGAGTAAAACACAAATAATTGGGGTCTAATAACATACTTTTTTAAATTCGCTCTGAAATAACTTTGTTAAATGGCTCGTAACACGTAAATGTTTTCAATAGAATTTGTAGAGAATTTAATTAAGAACAAATTGGTATAAAATAAGGTAAAAAGTAATCAAATACAGACGGAAGATATTCTTTTTTTTTACTTTCAACAAAACATATGAAAGTGTACTGCAAAGTGATAAAAGTTCTAATGGAACTAAAAACGTATTAGCTGATTTTTAAGTGTCTCGTAAATTAACTTTCCAAATGTTATAACTTTTCAAAAATTTGTCCTACTTCAATGCATTTGTCTGCACGCTTGTGGATCGCACATGTTGCTCTTCGAAGTCCTGCAGGGCTGGCCTTAAGTTGCGCAGAGTCATCCATAATGCGGGCTATTAATCCCTCAAGGGTATGAAGAATATAACAATATTTTTCATCCATGCCCAAAAACAAAAATCGATTGGTGTCAGATCTGGCGACCTGCGTGGCCGGGATTGGGCAACGACCAATCCATCGATCTGGGTATGCCGATTCAAGTGGACTTGAATATAACACCACAACACACATTGACGCTGAATCGGTGTTTTTCGACCCAATAATTTGCGTTTTATCCCAGTTTACTCATAAATTACAGGAGAAACAGTTCTGAAATCCAACTTTTTACCGTAGAACCACCAAATTTGACCCTGAATTGGCAAGACTGAATTTTACAGGAGGATGAGAAATTACGCCGAAATCTTTCGCTAGCCTTAACTACCTACCGAAACGTTTTAGAACATATGTTTAAATACAGTTTTTTCTTTCTTTTGGCTGTAGAATGAGCTCTGATAGCGCCGATAAAACTTTGTGAATCACCCTGCATTTTTTAAAAATCGTTTGAAGATGAAAAACTTCTCGGATATCATCGCCTTAGGAAACAAATTAATGGATGCTGTCATAAAATATAATACCAACAGATCCTCTAAATCTAACGCCCAAAAGTTGGTTTCTTTGACCTTCTAAGAAATGTTGATCTATTGGTAGATCAAGGGGTTTCACTCAGTAGGGTAAGTGTGATTAAAAACGTCGTTGCACTTCTTTTATGAACTACGTATTGACGTCAACTAGACCCAGTGCCTCGTAGGTATGCATATGTGAGCAGCCCATACTCGCTACGCTTCTGGATTCGGCCCTACCGGAACTCTTACTGATTTTGCGAGGTTAGGTCTCGAAATTACATTTTTAACATAACTTCGCTATATGTCATTGTAGAAATGTAAAGTTTGTACAGTTACATACAGAATTGAAATCTTAAAAATTTTATATAATTTATTATAAGTCGAATATACAAGAGATAAGCACAAAACTGTTTTAAATGGCCGCCATTTTGATTTTTTAAATACTATTTTACTAAATTTCAATAGGGTTCTAAATGAGTACACATATTCAAAATTTCATTATCGTAAGGCCGCTGTCGTGCTTACGTACATACGACAACGAAAATTCGTACGAATATTACCTTTTCTGTTTCCATAAAACGTGTATACCAGGTTAAAATGTAGCTCGTATCATACCATCCGGAGATAAGACTAAAATAAACCTACAAATCAAATTCTATTAAAATCAAGACACTGATTCTTGCGATGCATCTGGAGAGTTTTTAACATGTATAAATGGACAGGTTTCATCTGAGCTGTGAGTTGCGCGTGGAAGGGATGTACAAGTTTGTAGTACGAGGCCGCGTGGGGATAGAGGCATTGTAGGGGAAACAGTCGGCGCCGACTACTGTCCCCGATCCAGCGGTCTTGCAGACATCGTTGTAAGTACCAACACTCAACACAGACTGAGGCGACCGATTCCCCCACCACCTTACTGACGCCTAGATCACGCCTAGACCCACTGCGCACCCAAACTCCACAGCTCAGATGAAATCTGTCCATTTATACTCATCTACGAGTCCCGGCAGTGCATAACTGACACCAAATAAAGTGTACTCTATTACGATGTTCAGAAAACCTGTGTAACTCTTTTAAAAAACTTACCCTACTTGGTAACAATACCAATATTTACCAATACCATTCAATATTTCTTACAAAACGCAAGAATCCAACTTTATTTTTGTGTGTAAGTTATTCAAATGGTCGAGTGGACACATCAGTCCAATTTCCAAGGGAGATGTAGCAATAGTTTCAATGTCTATATTACAATTGCACTGATAAATTCTAAACTTCAGCTCAGCAGTCGTCACCATAACGTTTAACACCTCTAATTGAAGCTAAATGTGTTAAGACCTCTGAAGTTTGCCGCTTGATTCGTTTATCAACAATTACACGAACCTCATTAAAGATTGCAAGTATTGCATTTACATTTAATTATAAACTTGTCAACTGTCGAGTCGTGTTATGGAGCAGTGATTGATTTTTATTACTTAGTAGCTTAACCCCCACCTTTACCCGCATTGAAATCGGGCTTTGTGTGTATATCTTTAATTTGTTTGAGTTTAGTTTTGTGAGTATACTTTGTTTACGATTCTTCGTGGATCAGACTATTTGTATTATTTAGGCCTCAGCGAGTGTAGCGTTGCAATCCCGAAGTACCCTAGTTGGGTCTACACCTTCTTCACGTACTCCACGGGTCTTTATTTCTTTTTTTATATGGCGATGATGAGCGAGAAGTTTTTCCCCTTGAAGGACAAGATCTAAATTTATTATTTAGTACGCGAAACTCACGGTAGTATAGAGGGTGATTTTAAAGTATGGAAGCGGTTTTATACTAGATAACTCAGATGTACTTGAAGGCAGAAACAAATGGGGATCTACGTAGTTAAAAAAATTATACTTTTTTTTTATCGGTTTGAAATTTATGTCTGCTATCTTGGATCCGCCATAGTGAATCAAATTTAATTATTTTTTTAAATAGGAAAGTGGACATGTGATACATGATTACCATGTAAAAATTGACAAGTTAACGACGGTGAAAGTAGTTTTTCGATTAATGCTTTTGTTTTTGAGTTATAAACATTTAAAGTTACAACGGAAAAATCGTGTTAGTAATAAAACGGGGTGAACATAACCTCGTATCCTCTACCTAGTAAACATTATTAAGCTGTTTTCAATACAGCTGACGTTGTGGCTAATATGAACTCTAAACTCTTTAGCTAGGATGAACCTTTTGAGGTCGGGTTTTGCGGCATTGTGTTCTACTCATAAAGGTCTTTAATTCGATGTACAACTCGACCTATGCTCTCATTAAGATTTCCTACTTACTCCTTGTTGGTCGCCCCCCTGAAAGGTGCGTCCACTGAATACATACTAAAATAGGTTTTGGTGTCCATTAACAATATGCAAAGCTTTGTAGCTCTATCTGTAATGATTAAGAAAACATTAAGCCGTCCCGGGACGGTCTAAAAACCGTCATTAAATGTGCAGTATTGGAAAAAGTCAAATTTCATACATTTTCTGTAGGTTTTCGTGAATAATTGGAGATAGGTGAGAGATATCAAACATATATTTATGCCACTGAACTCAGGGTTGATAAACGATGTTAAATCAATACACCATATTGCTTTAAAAAAACACACTCAAATCCAATATGATGGATTAAAGATATGACGGTCGAAAATTTTAACACATCACAAACCTAGTATAAGTAACACAGACTTTATTTAGTCAGTATTAACTCAAAGTTTACAATTTCTCAAGGTAAAGTAGTGCAAATAAAATGTAGTCTTCACTTTATATAATACGGTTTCCATGTATAGATTGTAGGTTAAAGTTTTGCCAGAGGAAGTCGAATAGAGATTACCCTCCGCGGCTCCCTGCGCATCCCTTCTTCCCCATCGTTAAAGTCTTTTACGACCGGAAATTAAATTTCTGCAAATAATAACAAATATAAGTCAATAGTGTTATATTGCTTGCTTTAGGGGTATAGCAGAAACTACAGTAAACATGTATATGCGAAATACTAGTATCACATTTCAGCTGTGTAATATTTATAAATTACAAAATTAATTTAATTTAAAAAAATATGAATGTGTTAATCTTTAAATTTTATCAGTAAATATAAAATATTATAAAATTCTCTTTAAAATAGTTTTTAGAACTAATCTTGTCTATTCAACAACGTCGAGTATACGTACCCTCACTGCAATCCCGAGGGTTACTACCTGAATCCACACCTTTTTCATTTTGTCTTTGCTGAGAACTTCTCTTTCGCCTTTCCTATCTGGTCTCTCTTGACAAACTCTTGTTCTCTTCTGACATTATTAGAGTATTCAAGGGGAAAAGTCTTAATTTTTTTATGTTCTTTTCTTCCTTTCTTACAAGGCGGTGATGACAGAGTTTTTCGCTTTTAAACAATGAAAAACACTGTGGCGAAATAAAATGTACGCGAGCGTAAAGAATATATGATCTGGTGAAACATTAGTTTGTGTAACGCGGAACACACACATTGTCTTGATTGAGTCAACTGAAAGGAAAATGCTGGCAGAGTGGGTAGTAGAAATATCATCATGTTACCATGGAGACGGAGGAGTGGTACCACTATTTGTGGCAAGTTGTTCCCGTACTCGGCTTCACCCCTCACTGGTCATCTCTCCGCTGTAGGTATATTGGCGAACTCTTGTCTTCATCACCGTCGTGGTTGATTAACAGGTGCGCTTTTTTAACGTCATATGTAGGCGCTTAGGCCTTGCTTTAATCCCGTGTTCTTTTCCTGTATTACTAGTTTTAGTTTCTCCACCATGACTAAGCAACTAGACAGTTTTCATATTTAAAATGTTCTAACATTTTAATACGATTATTAGTCTGGCATGCCGTGTTTAAATTTTTTATATAGTCATTACGCAAAATGTCCAAACTATTTCCTTAATAAAGATTACCTACTTACTCCTTATGAGCGGTCTCTCTGGAAAAGTAGCGGTCCACTGAATACGTACTAAAATAGGTTTTGCTGGCCATTAACAATGTGCAAAGCTTTGTAGCTCTATCTGTAATGGTTAAAATAATATTAAGCCGTCTCGGGACTTATTTCACACGCTGTATATACATTGAAAAGTACATCATTTTTAAATACTTGGTATTACATTTAATGACAAAATATTTTTTCAGAATATATTATATATCTATTATTGAGCAAATTCTAAAATTTGTTTATATATTTCCTAAAGTTGTGCGTATATTTAATTATGAATCATGTTTGTTTATTTTGCTTACGTTCAGTTTGTTAAACTGAGGTGGGTCTTGTACATCTACATTGGAACCCTTAATAACAACGCAGTAGGCTGTCATTACAGAGGATTTAAGGAAATACCAATAATATCCTGCAAACAGAAATCTATTAAAATTTGCAACTCCATATGAGAAAACTTTTCTAACATAATCACGTATCACCGAAATTAAACTTTACTCGACAAACCAAACCGAAATTGATATAAAATTAAATCAAACCTTTTCATTACAACTCTTGTATATAATATATTGAATTGGTTAAAGTAATTTATCATACTCTATGGTACTAATCTGGAAAATAAGATTGATCAATTTATTAAATTTACATTAAGTTTAGTCTAGCTTTTTTAGACTTTCAGATCTTCTAGCCAAATCGGTGTATAAATAATAAATATTTCTGAGAAATTATTATATTTTTCATTTACATATATACAAAGTGACTTGCACTTGGTTTTAAATGAGTTACTGGGTTAAAGTATATAGGCTACTCAGTGATGAAACATTTTCTCTCAATTTGCCTTGTAACTCTAAATTACAATTTAAAAAAAAAATTATTTGTATCGTAACTTACCGACGAAATATTCAATTGTTTCAATTTTCCTCCCGCAAGTTGTTATTTTTGGTATCATTTTCTGAAAACGCATTCAATTTTGAGTAAAATACAACCATTTTAAGTTTGTAAAGTTAAATGTTATGTATTTTTTGTTACCTAAAACAAACAAAATATTTGTTTTCATAAAGAATCTTAAATACTCAAAACACTATTGTTGCATTGCTGTTAGGCATGACAAATGTCGAATTGTATAAAAAGCCTGTCTTTATAATAAGCTTTCATTCGATATAAAACACTTCAGTTTATTCTTTTGAATTGTAAGAGAAAATCAGCTTGAAATTCAAAAATCCGTTTGTTAAACTGATTTAACACGGAACTTAACAGACCACTGTGCTTATGGTAAGGAAAATTGTTGAGGCATTTTAAAATTTGAGGCATCTTACCGTAATTATTTACTGAAGAACATTTAGAATATTGCAAAATATTCATATTTGGAGTATCCTTATCAATAATTTCATCCCTTTACCTTATCAGTTGTTATATAACCCTTTATCTGTATTACACTCGACCTCTTCCTCAAAACTTATTTTTAAAATGTGAGCCTAGTTTTCTCTCACAATTTAAAAGAATAAACTGAACTGTCTTATATCAAATGAGATCTTATTACAAGGGTAAATTTTTGAAGAAATTTGACAATTTATTGTTATGTGTAAGAACAATCAGGCAATAATGTTTTGAATATTTCAGATTTTTTCCGAAAACCCTTTTTTTGTTTGTTTGAAACTAAATTAGGCCTAATACACTAACATTATTACTTTTTAAAATGAAAATGATTGTATTTTACTCAAACTTTTATCCGATTTCAGAAAATGATGCCAAGAGTAACAATTGGTGGTAGGAAAGTTAAAAAATTGAACTTTTCGTACATTAGTCACGATATTTTTTTTTAAAAACAGTAAAATTTCATAGTTACAAGGCAAATTGAGAGAAACGTTTTTCAAGCGTGAGTTTCTACCTCGTGTAATGTGTAATTTTACCCAATGATTATTTTGACACCAAGTTCCATTCATGACACCAAGTTTTATTCATGACACCAAGATCCATTCACCCTGTTTACAATTTCACGCATGGCTTCAAGCATAACCTTCCCCACGCAGGCTTTTCCCATGTGGAGATGATTTATTTTATTTTTAAAATAAACATTAAAATGTATTTTTTTAAGTAACATAATAACAATATTACTTAAATTGGCAATCTAAATATTGTACTTACAAATTTATTAATATATTTTATTGTAATTTTTCTTTCTTGTTGTTTAAAAGGCGAAAAACCTTTCCGTCATCATCGTCTAAGAAAAAATATCTACTTCAACTTGCTCACGAATATTCTAATATCGTAAGGGTTGGTCAAGAGAACCAGATAGGAAAGATGACGAAATGATCTAACTCAAGACTACATGGAAAGGTGTAGATCCAGCTATGTCCTTTCGGGATTGCCAAACCCGTACACATTACAGTGGGCATCTGAGGGTTTATTATTATTCATTTATACGTATTTTGGTGAGTTGCTTTCAAATTTATTTTTTATTGGTACGTAACTGACCTACCAAAAATTCAATTATAATTTAGAATTTTCTAAAATAATAAGTTTACTTCGATTAAGTGATTTTTACTTTTTAAGAAATACCTAGTATAAAGAAATCGAGTTGGAGTATATATCTGTTTTGAAAAAAAGTCGGTTTTGGAATGATGTCTGTCTGTCGTATGTGCATTGCTCTCTACAGCGGAAACGAGTGAACCAATTGTAATCAAATTTTGATTTGTATGTGTACGTATTTCAGACATATCTCGGACTTGTAATTTTTTTAAGCAACACAAAATTACTATTTCTTCAAAATCAATTTTTGTGTGTTATCGTAAAAAAAAAGCTACGATGCTCCACCAATATCGTTAACATTTTAGTGAACATAATAGTTTTGGTTAGTTTTTATTTAGTTTTGGGGATGCGTAGTGAGAAAGTTTGTGCAATGTTTTTGCACCATTTATAATTTGATGATTATAGGTTATATTCCATTCAATAGATATCAGAACATAAACTGTTATTATGAATTACGCATATGTAATATCTTGTAAGTTAAAAACAAATCTTTTAGAATAAAAAGAGAAAGTTTCTGCAATGTTTTTGCACCATTTATAATTTAATCATTATAGGTTATATTCCATTCAATAGATATCAGAACATAAACTGTTATTATGAATTACGCATATGTAATATCTTGTAAGTAAAAATCACATCTTTTAGAATAAAAAGCGAAAGTTTGTGCAATGTTTTTGCACCATTTATAATTTGATGATTATAGGTTATATTCCATTCAATAGATATCAGAACATAAACTGTTATTATGAATTACGCATATGTAATATTTTGCAAGTAAAAATCACATCTTTTAGAATAAAAAGAGAAAGTTTGTGCAATGTTTTTGCACCATTTATAATTTGATGATTATAGGTTATATTCCATTCAATAGATATCAGAGCATAAATTGTTATTATGAATTACGCATATGTAATATCTTGTAAGTAAAAATCACATCTTTTAGAATAAAAAGCGAAAGTTTGTGCAATGTTTTTGCACCATTTATAATTTGATGATTATAGGTTATATTCCATTCAATAGATATCAGAACATAAACTGTTATTATGAATTACGCATATGTAATATTTTGCAAGTAAAAATCACATCTTTTAGAATAAAAAGAGAAAGTTTGTGCAATGTTTTTGCACCATTTATAATTTGATGATTATAGGTTATATTCCATTCAATAGATATCAGAGCATAAATTGTTATTATGAATTACGCATATGTAATATCTTGCAAGTTAAAAACAAATCTTTTAGAATAAAAAGAGAAAGTTTGTGCAATGTTTTTGCACCATTTATAATTTAATGATTATAGGTTATATTCCATTCAATAGATATCAGAACATAAACTGTTATTATGAATTACGCATATGTAATATCTTGTAAGTAAAAAACACATCTTTTAGAATAAAAAGAGAAAGTTTCTGCAATGTTTTTGCACCATTTATAATTTAATCATTATAGGTTATATTCCATTCCATAGATATCAGAACATAAACTGTTATTATGAATTACGCATATGTAATATCTTGTAAGTAAAAAACACATCTTTTAGAATAAAAAGAGAAAGTTTCTGCAATGTTTTTGCACCATTTATAATTTAATCATTATAGGTTATATTCCATTCAATAGATATCAGAACATAAACTGTTATTATGAATTACGCATATGTAATATCTTGTAAGTAAAAATCACATCTTTTAGAATAAAAAGAGAAAGTTTGTGCAATGTTTTTGCACCATTTATAATTTAATCATTATAGGTTATATTCCATTCAATAGATATCAGAACATAAACTGTTATTATGAATTACGCATATGTAATATTTTGCAAGTAAAAATCACATCTTTTAGAATAAAAAGAGAAAGTTTGTGCAATTTTTTTGCACCATTTATAATTTGATGATTATAGGTTATATTCCATTCAATAGATATCAGAACATAAACTGTTATTATGAATTACGCATATGTAATATCTTGTAAGTAAAAATCACATCTTTTAGAATAAAAAGAGAAAGTTTGTGCAATGTTTTTGCACCATTTATAATTTAATCATTATAGGTTATATTCCATTCCATAGATATCAGAACATAAACTGTTATTATGAATTACGCATATGTAATATCTTGTAAGTAAAAATCACATCTTTTAGAATAAAAAGAGAAAGTTTGTGCAATGTTTTTGCACCATTTATAATTTAATCATTATAGGTTATATTCCATTCAATAGATATCAGAACATAAACTGTTATTATGAATTACGCATATGTAATATTTTGCAAGTAAAAATCACATCTTTTAGAATAAAAAGAGAAAGTTTGTGCAATGTTTTTGCACCATTTATAATTTGATGATTATAGGTTATATTCCATTCAATAGATATCAGAACATAAACTGTTATTATGAATTACGCATATGTAATATCTTGTAAGTAAAAAACACATCTTTTAGAATAAAAAGAGAAAGTTTCTGCAATGTTTTTGCACCATTTATAATTTAATCATTATAGGTTATATTCCATTCCATAGATATCAGAACATAAACTGTTATTATGAATTACGCATATGTAATATCTTGTAAGTTAAAAACAAATCTTTAGAATAAAAAGAGAAAGTTTCTGGAATGTTTTTGCACCATTTATAATTTAATGATTATAGGTTATATTCCATTCAATAGATATCAGAACATAAACTGTTATTATGAATTACGCATATGTAATATCTTGTAAGTAAAAAACAAATCTTTAGAATAAAAAGAGAAAGTTTCTGGAATGTTTTTGCACCATTTATAATTTAATGATTATAGGTTATATTCCATTCAATAGATATCAGAACATAAACTGTTATTATGAATTACGCATATGTAATATCTTGTAAGTTAAAAACACATCTTTTAGAATAAAAAGAGAAAGTTTCTGCAATGTTTTTGCACCATTTATAATTTGATGATTATAGGTTATATTCCATTCCATAGATATCAGAACATAAACTGTTATTATGAATTACGCATATGTAATATCTTGTAAGTAAAAAACACATCTTTTCGAATAAAAAGAGAAAGTTTCTGCAATGTTTTTGCACCATTTATAATTTAATCATTATAGGTTATATTCCATTCCATAGATATCAGAACATAAACTGTTATTATGAATTACGCATATGTAATATCTTGTAAGTTAAAAACAAATCTTTAGAATAAAAAGAGAAAGTTTCTGGAATGTTTTTGCACCATTTATAATTTAATGATTATAGGTTATATTCCATTCCATAGATATCAGAACATAAACTGTTATTATGAATTACGCATATGTAATATCTTGTAAGTTAAAAACAAATCTTTAGAATAAAAAGAGAAAGTTTCTGGAATGTTTTTGCACCATTTATAATTTAATGATTATAGGTTATATTCCATTCCATAGATATCAGAACATAAACTGTTATTATGAATTACGCATATGTAATATCTTGTAAGTAAAAAACAAATCTTTAGAATAAAAAGAGAAAGTTTCTGGAATGTTTTTGCACCATTTATAATTTAATGATTATAGGTTATATTCCATTCAATAGATATCAGAACATAAACTGTTATTATGAATTACGCATATGTAATATCTTGTAAGTAAAAAACAAATCTTTAGAATAAAAAGAGAAAGTTTCTGGAATGTTTTTGCACCATTTATAATTTAATGATTATAGGTTATATTCCATTCAATAGATATCAGAACATAAACTGTTATTATGAATTACGCATATGTAATATCTTGTAAGTAAAAAACAAATCTTTAGAATAAAAAGAGAAAGTTTCTGGAATGTTTTTGCACCATTTATAATTTAATGATTATAGGTTATATTCCATTCCATAGATATCAGAACATAAACTGTTATTATGAATTACGCATATGTAATATCTTGTAAGTAAAAAACAAATCTTTAGAATAAAAAGAGAAAGTTTCTGCAATGTTTTTGCACCATTTATAATTTAATCATTATAGGTTATATTCCATTCCATAGATATCAGAACATAAACTGTTATTATGAATTACGCATATGTAATATCTTGTAAGTAAAAAACAAATCTTTAGAATAAAAAGAGAAAGTTTCTGGAATGTTTTTGCACCATTTATAATTTAATGATTATAGGTTATATTCCATTCCATAGATATCAGAACATAAACTGTTATTATGAATTAC
Source organism: Aphrophora alni (assembly GCA_963513935.1). NCBI lineage: Eukaryota > Metazoa > Arthropoda > Insecta > Hemiptera > Aphrophoridae > Aphrophora > Aphrophora alni. Next base: position 10,467,117 of record OY740778.1, read on the forward strand.
GCATATGTAATATCTTGTAAGTAAAAAACAAATCTTTAGAATAAAAAGAGAAAGTTTCTGCAATGTTTTTGCACCATTTATAATTTAATCATTATAGGTTATATTCCATTCCATAGATATCAGAACATAAACTGTTATTATGAATTACGCATATGTAATATCTTGTAAGTTAAAAACAAATCTTTAGAATAAAAAGAGAAAGTTTCTGGAATGTTTTTGCACCATTTATAATTTAATGATTATAGGTTATATTCCATTCCATAGATATCAGAACATAAACTGTTATTATGAATTACGCATATGTAATATCTTGTAAGTTAAAAACAAATCTTTAGAATAAAAAGAGAAAGTTTCTGGAATGTTTTTGCACCATTTATAATTTAATGATTATAGGTTATATTCCATTCAATAGATATCAGAACATAAACTGTTATTATGAATTACGCATATGTAATATCTTGTAAGTAAAAAACAAATCTTTAGAATAAAAAGAGAAAGTTTCTGGAATGTTTTTGCACCATTTATAATTTAATGATTATAGGTTATATTCCATTCCATAGATATCAGAACATAAACTGTTATTATGAATTACGCATATGTAATATCTTGTAAGTTAAAAACAAATCTTTAGAATAAAAAGAGAAAGTTTCTGGAATGTTTTTGCACCATTTATAATTTAAAGACTATAGGTTATATTCCATTCCATAGATATCAGAACATAAACTGTTATTATGAATTACGCATATGTAATATTTTGCAAGTAAAAATCACATCTTTTAGAATAAAAAGAGAAAGTTTGTGCAATGTTTTTGCACCATTTATAATTTGATGATTATAGGTTATATTCCATTCAATAGATATCAGAACATAAACTGTTATTATGAATTACGCATATGTAATATCTTGTAAGTAAAAAACACATCTTTTAGAATAAAAAGAGAAAGTTTCTGCAATGTTTTTGCACCATTTATAATTTGATGATTATAGGTTATATTCCATTCAAAAGATATCAGAACATAAACTGTTATTATGAATTACGCATATGTAATATCTTGTAAGTTAAAAACAAATCTTTAGAATAAAAAGAGAAAGTTTCTGGAATGTTTTTGCACCATTTATAATTTAAAGATTATAGGTTATATTCCATTCCATAGATATCAGAACATAAACTGTTATTATGAATTACGCATATGTAATATTTTGCAAGTAAAAATCACATCTTTTAGAATAAAAAGAGAAAGTTTGTGCAATGTTTTTGCACCATTTATAATTTGATGATTATATGTTATATTCCATTCAATAGATATCAGAACATAAACTGTTATTATGAATTACGCATATGTAATATCTTGTAAGTAAAAAACACATCTTTTAGAATAAAAAGAGAAAGTTTCTGCAATGTTTTTGCACCATTTATAATTTGATGATTATAGGTTATATTCCATTCAATAGATATCAGAACATAAACTGTTATTATGAATTACGCATATGTAATATCTTGTAAGTAAAAAACACATCTTTTAGAATAAAAAGAGAAAGTTTCTGCAATGTTTTTGCACCATCAATAATTTAATCATTATAGGTTATATTCCATTCCATAGATATCAGAACATAAACTGTTATTATGAATTACGCATATGTAATATCTTGTAAGTAAAAAACACATCTTTTAGAATAAAAAGAGAAAGTTTCTGCAATGTTTTTGCACCATTTATAATTTAATCATTATAGGTTATATTCCATTCAATAGATATCAGAACATAAACTGTTATTATGAATTACGCATATGTAATATCTTGTAAGTAAAAAACACATCTTTTAGAATAAAAAGAGAAAGTTTCTGCAATGTTTTTGCACCATTTATAATTTAATCATTATAGGTTATATTCCATTCCATAGATATCAGAACATAAACTGTTATTATGAATTACGCATATGTAATATCTTGTAAGTAAAAAACACATCTTTTAGAATAAAAAGAGAAAGTTTCTGCAATGTTTTTGCACCATTTATAATTTAATCATTATAGGTTATATTCCATTCCATAGATATCAGAACATAAACTGTTATTATGAATTACGCATATGTAATATCTTGTAAGTTAAAAACAAATCTTTAGAATAAAAAGAGAAAGTTTCTGGAATGTTTTTGCACCATTTATAATTTAATGATTATAGGTTATATTCCATTCCATAGATATCAGAACATAAACTGTTATTATGAATTACGCATATGTAATATCTTGTAAGTAAAAAACAAATCTTTAGAATAAAAAGAGAAAGTTTCTGGAATGTTTTTGCACCATTTATAATTTAATGATTATAGGTTATATTCCATTCAATAGATATCAGAACATAAACTGTTATTATGAATTACGCATATGTAATATCTTGTAAGTAAAAAACAAATCTTTAGAATAAAAAGAGAAAGTTTCTGGAATGTTTTTGCACCATTTATAATTTAATGATTATAGGTTATATTCCATTCAATAGATATCAGAACATAAACTGTTATTATGAATTACGCATATGTAATATCTTGTAAGTAAAAAACAAATCTTTAGAATAAAAAGAGAAAGTTTCTGGAATGTTTTTGCACCATTTATAATTTAATGATTATAGGTTATATTCCATTCCATAGATATCAGAACATAAACTGTTATTATGAATTACGCATATGTAATATCTTGTAAGTAAAAAACAAATCTTTAGAATAAAAAGAGAAAGTTTCTGCAATGTTTTTGCACCATTTATAATTTAATCATTATAGGTTATATTCCATTCCATAGATATCAGAACATAAACTGTTATTATGAATTACGCATATGTAATATCTTGTAAGTTAAAAACATATCTTTAGAATAAAAAGAGAAAGTTTCTGGAATGTTTTTGCACCATTTATAATTTAATGATTATAGGTTATATTCCATTCCATAGATATCAGAACATAAACTGTTATTATGAATTACGCATATGTAATATCTTGTAAGTTAAAAACAAATCTTTAGAATAAAAAGAGAAAGTTTCTGGAATGTTTTTGCACCATTTATAATTTAATGATTATAGGTTATATTCCATTCAATAGATATCAGAACATAAACTGTTATTATGAATTACGCATATGTAATATCTTGTAAGTAAAAAACAAATCTTTAGAATAAAAAGAGAAAGTTTCTGGAATGTTTTTGCACCATTTATAATTTAATGATTATAGGTTATATTCCATTCCATAGATATCAGAACATAAACTGTTATTATGAATTACGCATATGTAATATCTTGTAAGTTAAAAACAAATCTTTAGAATAAAAAGAGAAAGTTTCTGGAATGTTTTTGCACCATTTATAATTTAAAGACTATAGGTTATATTCCATTCCATAGATATCAGAACATAAACTGTTATTATGAATTACGCATATGTAATATTTTGCAAGTAAAAATCACATCTTTTAGAATAAAAAGAGAAAGTTTGTGCAATGTTTTTGCACCATTTATAATTTGATGATTATAGGTTATATTCCATTCAATAGATATCAGAACATAAACTGTTATTATGAATTACGCATATGTAATATCTTGTAAGTAAAAAACACATCTTTTAGAATAAAAAGAGAAAGTTTCTGCAATGTTTTTGCACCATTTATAATTTGATGATTATAGGTTATATTCCATTCAATAGATATCAGAACATAAACTGTTATTATGAATTACGCATATGTAATATCTTGTAAGTTAAAAACAAATCTTTAGAATAAAAAGAGAAAGTTTCTGGAATGTTTTTGCACCATTTATAATTTAAAGATTATAGGTTATATTCCATTCCATAGATATCAGAACATAAACTGTTATTATGAATTACGCATATGTAATATTTTGCAAGTAAAAATCACATCTTTTAGAATAAAAAGAGAAAGTTTGTGCAATGTTTTTGCACCATTTATAATTTGATGATTATATGTTATATTCCATTCAATAGATATCAGAACATAAACTGTTATTATGAATTACGCATATGTAATATCTTGTAAGTAAAAAACACATCTTTTAGAATAAAAAGAGAAAGTTTCTGCAATGTTTTTGCACCATTTATAATTTGATGATTATAGGTTATATTCCATTCAATAGATATCAGAACATAAACTGTTATTATGAATTACGCATATGTAATATCTTGTAAGTAAAAAACACATCTTTTAGAATAAAAAGAGGAAGTTTCTGCAATGTTTTTGCACCATCAATAATTTAATCATTATAGGTTATATTCCATTCCATAGATATCAGAACATAAACTGTTATTATGAATTACGCATATGTAATATCTTGTAAGTAAAAAACACATCTTTTAGAATAAAAAGAGAAAGTTTCTGCAATGTTTTTGCACCATTTATAATTTAATCATTATAGGTTATATTCCATTCAATAGATATCAGAACATAAACTGTTATTATGAATTACGCATATGTAATATCTTGTAAGTAAAAAACACATCTTTTAGAATAAAAAGAGAAAGTTTCTGCAATGTTTTTGCACCATTTATAATTTAATCATTATAGGTTATATTCCATTCCATAGATATCAGAACATAAACTGTTATTATGAATTACGCATATGTAATATCTTGTAAGTAAAAAACACATCTTTTAGAATAAAAAGAGAAAGTTTCTGCAATGTTTTTGCACCATTTATAATTTAATCATTATAGGTTATATTCCATTCCATAGATATCAGAACATAAACTGTTATTATGAATTACGCATATGTAATATCTTGTAAGTTAAAAACAAATCTTTAGAATAAAAAGAGAAAGTTTCTGGAATGTTTTTGCACCATTTATAATTTAATGATTATAGGTTATATTCCATTCCATAGATATCAGAACATAAACTGTTATTATGAATTACGCATATGTAATATCTTGTAAGTAAAAAACAAATCTTTAGAATAAAAAGAGAAAGTTTCTGGAATGTTTTTGCACCATTTATAATTTAATGATTATAGGTTATATTCCATTCCATAGATATCAGAACATAAACTGTTATTATGAATTACGCATATGTAATATCTTGTAAGTTAAAAACAAATCTTTAGAATAAAAAGAGAAAGTTTCTGGAATGTTTTTGCACCATTTATAATTTAAAGATTATAGGTTATATTCCATTCCATAGATATCAGAACATAAACTGTTATTATGAATTACGCATATGTAATATTTTGCAAGTAAAAATCACATCTTTTAGAATAAAAAGAGAAAGTTTGTGCAATGTTTTTGCACCATTTATAATTTGATGATTATAGGTTATATTCCATTCAATAGATATCAGAACATAAACTGTTATTATGAATTACGCATATGTAATATCTTGTAAGTAAAAAACACATCTTTTAGAATAAAAAGAGAAAGTTTCTGCAATGTTTTTGCACCATTTATAATTTGATGATTATAGGTTATATTCCATTCAATAGATATCAGAACATAAACTGTTATTATGAATTACGCATATGTAATATCTTGTAAGTAAAAAACACATCTTTTAGAATAAAAAGAGAAAGTTTCTGCAATGTTTTTGCACCATCAATAATTTAATCATTATAGGTTATATTCCATTCCATAGATATCAGAACATAAACTGTTATTATGAATTACGCATATGTAATATCTTGTAAGTAAAAAACACATCTTTTAGAATAAAAAGAGAAAGTTTCTGCAATGTTTTTGCACCATTTATAATTTAATCATTATAGGTTATATTCCATTCAATAGATATCAGAACATAAACTGTTATTATGAATTACGCATATGTAATATCTTGTAAGTAAAAAACACATCTTTTAGAATAAAAAGAGAAAGTTTCTGCAATGTTTTTGCACCATTTATAATTTAATCATTATAGGTTATATTCCATTCCATAGATATCAGAACATAAACTGTTATTATGAATTACGCATATGTAATATCTTGTAAGTAAAAAACACATCTTTTAGAATAAAAAGAGAAAGTTTCTGCAATGTTTTTGCACCAATTATAATTTAATCATTATAGGTTATATTCCATTCCATAGATATCAGAACATAAACTGTTATTATGAATTACGCATATGTAATATCTTGTAAGTAAAAAACAAATCTTTAGAATAAAAAGAGAAAGTTTCTGGAATGTTTTTGCACCATTTATAATTTAATGATTATAGGGTTTATTCCATTCAATAGATATCAGAACATAAACTGTTATTATGAATTACGCATATGTAATATCTTGTAAGTTAAAAACAAATCTTTTGAATAAAAAGAGAAAGTTTCTGGAATGTTTTTGCACCATTTATAATTTAATCATTATAGGTTATATTCCATTCAATAGATATCAGAACATAAACTGTTATTATGAATTACGCATATGTATTATCTTGTAAGTAAAAAACACATCTTTTAGAATAAAAAGAGAAAGTTTCTGCAATGTTTTTGCACCATTTATAATTTAATCATTATAGGTTATATTCCATTCAATAGATATCAGAACATAAACTGTTATTATGAATTACGCATATGTAATATCTTGTAAGTTAAAAACAAATCTTTAGAATAAAAAGAGAAAGTTTCTGGAATGTTTTTGCACCATTTATAATTTAATCATTATAGGTTATATTCCATTCCATAGATATCAGAACATAAACTGTTATTATGAATTACGCATATGTAATATCTTGTAAGTAAAAAACACATCTTTTAGAATAAAAAGAGAAAGTTTCTGCAATGTTTTTGCACCATTTATAATTTATTCATTATAGGTTATATTCCATTCCATAGATATCAGAACATAAACTGTTATTATGAATTACGCATATGTAATATCTTGTAAGTTAAAAACAAATCTTTAGAATAAAAAGAGAAAGTTTCTGGAATGTTTTTGCACCATTTATAATTTAATGATTATAGGTTATATTCCATTCAATAGATATCAGAACATAAACTGTTATTATGAATTACGCATATGTAATATCTTGTAAGTAAAAATCACATCTTTTAGAATAAAAAGAGAAAGTTTGTGCAATGTTTTTGCACCATTTATAATTTAATCATTATAGGTTATATTCCATTCAATAGATATCAGAACATAAACTGTTATTATGAATTACGCATATGTAATATCTTGTAAGTAAAAAACACATCTTTTAGAATAAAAAGAGAAAGTTTCTGCAATGTTTTTGCACCATTTATAATTTAATCATTATAGGTTATATTCCATTCAATAGATATCAGAACATAAACTGTTATTATGAATTACGCATATGTAATATCTTGTAAGTAAAAAACACATCTTTTAGAATAAAAAGAGAAAGTTTCTGCAATGTTTTTGCACCATTTATAATTTAATCATTATAGGTTATATTCCATTCCATAGATATCAGAACATAAACTGTTATTATGAATTACGCATATGTAATATCTTGTAAGTAAAAAACACATCTTTTAGAATAAAAAGAGAAAGTTTCTGCAATGTTTTTGCACCATTTATAATTTAATCATTATAGGTTATATTCCATTCCATAGATATCAGAACATAAACTGTTATTATGAATTACGCATATGTAATATCTTGTAAGTTAAAAACAAATCTTTAGAATAAAAAGAGAAAGTTTCTGGAATGTTTTTGCACCATTTATAATTTAATGATTATAGGTTATATTCCATTCCATAGATATCAGAACATAAACTGTTATTATGAATTACGCATATGTAATATCTTGTAAGTAAAAAACAAATCTTTAGAATAAAAAGAGAAAGTTTCTGGAATGTTTTTGCACCATTTATAATTTAATGATTATAGGTTATATTCCATTCCATAGATATCAGAACATAAACTGTTATTATGAATTACGCATATGTAATATCTTGTAAGTTAAAAACAAATCTTTAGAATAAAAAGAGAAAGTTTCTGGAATGTTTTTGCACCATTTATAATTTAAAGATTATAGGTTATATTCCATTCCATAGATATCAGAACATAAACTGTTATTATGAATTACGCATATGTAATATTTTGCAAGTAAAAATCACATCTTTTAGAATAAAAAGAGAAAGTTTGTGCAATGTTTTTGCACCATTTATAATTTGATGATTATAGGTTATATTCCATTCAATAGATATCAGAACATAAACTGTTATTATGAATTACGCATATGTAATATCTTGTAAGTAAAAAACACATCTTTTAGAATAAAAAGAGAAAGTTTCTGCAATGTTTTTGCACCATTTATAATTTGATGATTATAGGTTATATTCCATTCAATAGATATCAGAACATAAACTGTTATTATGAATTACGCATATGTAATATCTTGTAAGTAAAAAACACATCTTTTAGAATAAAAAGAGAAAGTTTCTGCAATGTTTTTGCACCATCAATAATTTAATCATTATAGGTTATATTCCATTCCATAGATATCAGAACATAAACTGTTATTATGAATTACGCATATGTAATATCTTGTAAGTAAAAAACACATCTTTTAGAATAAAAAGAGAAAGTTTCTGCAATGTTTTTGCACCATTTATAATTTAATCATTATAGGTTATATTCCATTCAATAGATATCAGAACATAAACTGTTATTATGAATTACGCATATGTAATATCTTGTAAGTAAAAAACACATCTTTTAGAATAAAAAGAGAAAGTTTCTGCAATGTTTTTGCACTATTTATAATTTAATCATTATAGGTTATATTCCATTCCATAGATATCAGAACATAAACTGTTATTATGAATTACGCATATGTAATATCTTGTAAGTAAAAAACACATCTTTTAGAATAAAAAGAGAAAGTTTCTGCAATGTTTTTGCACCATTTATAATTTAATCATTATAGGTTATATTCCATTCCATAGATATCAGAACATAAACTGTTATTATGAATTACGCATATGTAATATCTTGTAAGTTAAAAACAAATCTTTAGAATAAAAAGAGAAAGTTTCTGGAATGTTTTTGCACCATTTATAATTTAATGATTATAGGTTATATTCCATTCCATAGATATCAGAATATAAACTGTTATTATGAATTACGCATATGTAATATCTTGTAAGTAAAAAACAAATCTTTAGAATAAAAAGAGAAAGTTTCTGGAATGTTTTTGCACCATTTATAATTTAATGATTATAGGTTATATTCCATTCAATAGATATCAGAACATAAACTGTTATTATGAATTACGCATATGTAATATCTTGTAAGTTAAAAACAAATCTTTTGAATAAAAAGAGAAAGTTTCTGGAATGTTTTTGCACCATTTATAATTTAATCATTATAGGTTATATTCCATTCAATAGATATCAGAACATAAACTGTTATTATGAATTACGCATATGTAATATCTTGTAAGTAAAAAACACATCTTTTAGAATAAAAAGAGAAAGTTTCTGCAATGTTTTTGCACCATTTATAATTTAATCATTATAGGTTATATTCCATTCAATAGATATCAGAACATAAACTGTTATTATGAATTACGCATATGTAATATCTTGTAAGTTAAAAACAAATCTTTAGAATAAAAAGAGAAAGTTTCTGGAATGTTTTTGCACCATTTATAATTTAATGATTATAGGTTATATTCCATTCCATAGATATCAGAACATAAACTGTTATTATGAATTACGCATATGTAATATCTTGTAAGTAAAAAACACATCTTTTAGAATAAAAAGAGAAAGTTTCTGCAATGTTTTTGCACCATTTATAATTTAATCATTATAGGTTATATTCCATTCCATAGATATCAGAACATAAACTGTTATTATGAATTACGCATATGTAATATCTTGTAAGTTAAAAACAAATCTTTAGAATAAAAAGAGAAAGTTTCTGGAATGTTTTTGCACCATTTATAATTTAATGATTATAGGTTATATTCCATTCAATAGATATCAGAACATAAACTGTTATTATGAATTACGCATATGTAATATCTTGTAAGTAAAAATCACATCTTTTAGAATAAAAATAGAAAGTTTGTGCAATGTTTTTGCACCATTTATAATTTAATCATTATAGGTTATATTCCATTCAATAGATATCAGAACATAAACTGTTATTATGAATTACGCATATGTAATATTTTGCAAGTAAAAATCACATCTTTTAGAATAAAAAGAGAAAGTTTGTGCAATGTTTTTGCACCATTTATAATTTAATCATTATAGGTTATATTCCATTCAATAGATATCAGAACATAAACTGTTATTATGAATTACGCATATGTAATATTTTGCAAGTAAAAATCACATCTTTTAGAATAAAAAGAGAAAGTTTGTGCAATGTTTTTGCACCATTTATAATTTGATGCTTATAGGTTATATTCCATTCAATAGATATCAGAACATAAACTGTTATTATGAATTACGCATATGTAATATCTTGTAAGTAAAAAACACATCTTTTAGAATAAAAAGAGAAAGTTTCTGCAATGTTTTTGCACCATTTATAATTTAATCATTATAGGTTATATTCCATGCCATAGATATCAGAACATAAACTGTTATTATGAATTAAGCATATGTAATATCTTGTAAGTTAAAAACAAATCTTTAGAATAAAAAGAGAAAGTTTCTGGAATGTTTTTGCACCATTTATAATTTAATGATTATAGGTTATATTCCATTCAATAGATATCAGAACATAAACTGTTATTATGAATTACGCATATGTAATATCTTGTAAGTAAAAAACAAATCTTTAGAATAAAAAGAGAAAGTTTCTGGAATGTTTTTGCACCATTTATAATTTAATGATTATAGGTTATATTCCATTCAATAGATATCAGAACATAAACTGTTATTATGAATTACGCATATGTAATATTTTGCAAGTAAAAATCACATCTTTTAGAATAAAAAGAGAAAGTTTGTGGAATGTTTTTGCACCATTTATAATTTGATGATTATAGGTTATATTCCATTCAATAGATATCAGAACATAAACTGTTATTATGAATTACGCATATGTAATATCTTGTAAGTAAAAAACACATCTTTTAGAATAAAAAGAGAAAGTTTCTGCAATGTTTTTGCACCATTTATAATTTGATGATTATAGGTTATATTCCATTCAATAGATATCAGAACATAAACTGTTATTATGAATTACGCATATGTAATATCTTGTAAGTAAAAAACACATCTTTTAGAATAAAAAGAGAAAGTTTCTGCAATGTTTTTGCACCATTTATAATTTAATCATTATAGGTTATATTCCATTCCATAGATATCAGAACATAAACTGTTATTATGAATTACGCATATGTAATATCTTGTAAGTTAAAAACAAATCTTTAGAATAAAAAGAGAAAGTTTCTGGAATGTTTTTGCACCATTTATAATTTAATGATTATAGGTTATATTCCATTCAATAGATATCAGAACATAAACTGTTATTATGAATTACGCATATGTAATATCTTGTAAGTAAAAAACAAATCTTTAGAATAAAAAGAGAAAGTTTCTGGAATGTTTTTGCACCATTTATAATTTAATGATTATAGGTTATATTCCATTCAATAGATATCAGAACATAAACTGTTATTATGAATTACGCATATGTAATATCTTGTAAGTTAAAAACAAATCTTTTGAATAAAAAGAGAAAGTTTCTGGAATGTTTTTGCACCATTTATAATTTAATCATTTAAGGTTATATTCCATTCAATAGATATCAGAACATAAACTGTTATTATGAATTACGCATATGTAATATCTTGCAAGTTAAAAACACATCTTTTAAATAAAAAGAGAAAGTTTCTGCAATGTTTTTGCACCATTTATAATTTGATGATTATAGGTTATATTCCATTACATAGATATCAGAACATAAACTGTTATTATGAATTACGCATATGTAATATCTTGTAAGTAAAAATCACATCTTTTAGAATAAAAAGAGAAAGTTTCTGCAATGTTTTTGCACCATTTATAATTTAATCATTATAGGTTATATTCCATTCAATAGATATCAGAACATAAACTGTTATTATGAATTACGCATATGTAATATCTTGTAAGTTAAAAACAAATCTTTAGAATAAAAAGAGAAAGTTTCTGGAATGTTTTTGCACCATTTATAATTTAATCATTATAGGTTATATTCCATTCAATAGATATCAGACCATAAACTGTTATTATGAATTACGCATATGTAATATCTTGTAAGTAAAAAACACATCTTTTAGAATAAAAAGAGAAAGTTTCTGCAATGTTTTTGCACCATTTATAATTTAATCATTATAGGTTATATTCCATTCCATAGATATCAGAACATAAACTGTTATTATGAATTACGCATATGTAATATCTTGTAAGTTAAAAACAAATCTTTAGAATAAAAAGAGAAAGTTTCTGGAATGTTTTTGCACCATTTATAATTTAATGATTATAGGTTATATTCCATTCCATAGATATCAGAACATAAACTGTTATTATGAATTACGCATATGTAATATCTTGTAAGTAAAAAACACATCTTTTAGAATAAAAAGAGAAAGTTTCTGCAATGTTTTTGCACCATTTATAATTTAATCATTATAGGTTATATTCCATTCAATAGATATCAGAACATAAACTGTTATTATGAATTACGCATATGTAATATCTTGTAAGTTAAAAACAAATCTTTAGAATAAAAAGAGAAAGTTTCTGGAATGTTTTTGCACCATTTATAATTTAATGATTATAGGTTATATTCCATTCCATAGATATCAGAACATAAACTGTTATTATGAATTACGCATATGTAATATCTTGTAAGTAAAAAACACATCTTTTAGAATAAAAAGAGAAAGTTTCTGCAATGTTTTTGCACCATTTATAATTTAATCATTATAGGTTATATTCCATTCCATAGATATCAGAACATAAACTGTTATTATGAATTACGCATATGAAATATCTTGTAAGTTAAAAACAAATCTTTAGAATAAAAAGAGAAAGTTTCTGGAATGTTTTTGCACCATTTATAATTTAATGATTATAGGTTATATTCCATTCAATAGATATCAGAACATAAACTGTTATTATGAATTACGCATATATAATATCTTGTAAGTAAAAAACACATCTTTTAGAATAAAAAGAGAAAGTTTGTGCAATGTTTTTGCACCATTTATAATTTAATCATTATAGGTTATATTCCATTCCATAGATATCAGAACATAAACTGTTATTATGAATTACGCATATGTAATATCTTGTAAGTAAAAATCACATCTTTTAGAATAAAAAGCGAAAGTTTGTGCAATGTTTTTGCACCATTTATAATTTAATCATTATAGGTTATATTCCATTCCATAGATATCAGAACATAAACTGTTATTATGAATTACGCATATGTAATATCTTGTAAGTAAAAATCACATCTTTTAGAATAAAAAGCGAAAGTTTGTGCAATGTTTTTGCACCATTTATAATTTAATCATTATAGGTTATATTCCATTCCATAGATATCAGAACATAAACTGTTATTATGAATTACGCATATGTAATATCTTGTAAGTAAAAATCACATCTTTTAGAATAAAAAGCGAAAGTTTGTGCAATGTTTTTGCACCATTTATAATTTGATGATTATAGGTTATATTCCATTCAATAGATATCAGAACATAAACTGTTATTATGAATTACGCATATGTAATATTTTGCAAGTAAAAATCACATCTTTTAGAATAAAAAGAGAAAGTTTGTGCAATGTTTTTGCACCATTTATAATTTGATGATTATAGGTTATATTCCATTCAATAGATATCAGAGCATAAATTGTTATTATGAATTACGCATATGTAATATCTTGCAAGTAAAAAACACATATTTTAGAATAAAAAGAGAAAGTTTGTGCAATGTTTTTGCACCATTTATAATTTGATGATTATATGTTGTATTCCATTCAATAGATATCAGAACATAAACTGTTATTATGAATTACGCATATGTAATATCTTGCAAGTAAAAAACACATCTTTTAGAATAAAAAGAGAAAGTTTGTGCAATGTTTTTGCACCATTTATAATTTGATGATTATAGATTATATCCCATTCAATAGATATCAGAACATAAACTGTTACTATGAATTACGCATATGTAATATCTTGCAAGTAAAAATCACATCTTTTAGAATAAAAAGAAACACCATTAAAGCAATGGGTAATGGCCTCTTTGTAGTTGTTAATATGTGTGGTATATCCCTTAATGGGGTTGAAGTAATTACTTGAGGGTTGTGACAGATGTAGCTTTGAGACGACTAATCAAAATAATGCTTTGACACCCCTACTCAGAGTAACTCAAACTAATGAGTATTGAGAGACAATAACACTAAAACGGAGGGTGTATTTCGAACTTATTACGAGAGAGCGAGAGAGAGAGAGAGAGAGAGAGAGAGAGAGAGAGAGAGAGAGAGGGGGGGAGGGAGATCTTTGGTCTATGATAGTTTAACTAAGGTGAACCTTTTTGAGGTCGGGTTTGCGGCATTGTGTTCTACTCATAAAGGCCTATAATTCAATGTACAACTCGACCTATGCTTTCATTTATGATTTCCTACTTACTCCTTGTGGGGCGTCCCCATGGAAAGGTAGCGGTCCACTGAAAACGTACTAAAATAGGTTTTGGTGTCCATTAACAATATGCAAAGCTTTGTAACGCTATCTGGAATTGTTAAAAAGAAATTAAGCAGTCCCGGAACTTATTTGACATGCTGAATAGAACCATTTCATCTCTCTATGAGCAATAGAAGCTTGGTGTAATTGAACGATTGTGAGACGAGCTAGATGAGTGGATATCGTGGAATCTTTCTAACCATTAAACTTTATAGCTGTGGTCTTTGTGCTATAGAAAGATGTATAACAGCTCTCTTACAAGTTAACAGGGCATGATTAGTCAGATGAACTGTGGTTTTGTAGTTTTGCTACATTTGGCAATCATCCTGTTTTTTGTTTATTTTCATAACATTATCTTCTCTTGCCTCCTGGTGCAACCACCCTTATAAAACCATCGCCTCTTAGGATATTGCCTACAGCCATTCTCAAATTAAGCTTCCTTATCGTCTTGTGATCTTATTCTTGGTTTACTAACGTTTATTTCCTTCAAGGGTACTACTATATATTATCTTTACTGTTTTTTCCGGTTCCCAACCCATCTCAATTTTTACTTCTAAATCAACTTCTCCGTATAAAATATGATTTCGTCATTAGCCTGGATTCAATAAACTCCATTTTTTACAACGGATCCAAATATTTTTCTTCAAACTTTCATCCCTCATACTGCCAATGTTATCTCTTCATTGGAGTTTAGAATCCAAACTTCTGAGAAATAAATAAAAACAAGTCTAATAATTGTTTTATTGGTAGTTGGTTCTCTCTTTCGGACACTGATTTGTTTGATTTTCTTGTTGTTTAAAACTGAAAAACCTTTTGGTCATCATCACCATATTAGAAAAAGTAAGAAAAGAACATAAAATAAAGACCCCCTAGCCCGTGATACTCTCCGTTGTCAAAGTCGGAAAAGAACAAGTGTTGTTCAAAAAACACATAATAGGAAAGATGAAAGAGAGGGACCTAACACAAGACTACATGAAGAAAGTGTAGATCCAGCTTGAGTTGAACAGTTTCTGGAAGGAACAGCAACAACTACTGACAGCAATCATCTTGGCTTTTATTCTGGTTTTGTTCTCATAAGTTTTCATAACGATGAAAGGCAATCCAGAGATACTCTAGCTGGATCTACATCTCTCTTAGTGTAGTCCTGATTTAGAGTTTTCTCTTGACCAATTCTTGTTCTCTTTAGACCCTGACGTTGAGAGAGGACTATAGTCTATTTAAATAAGCCAGTCAGTAGAAGACAACAAAATGTTCACGAGATAAGCTGAGTTGTTGTATTGGTCTCTTTTTCCAACATGTACTGTCATCTCTCTCACTTCTTGTACACTCCTGGACCCCCGTAATAACACCTAATGTCCATGCAAAAGCTACTTCAAAAAGGACTTACAACATTCTATATAATTGATTATTTATATTTATTTTCAATCTATATACCTCTTTTATCTCTTTTACATTTATATTGCACTTCGATGTGCTAATTTATAACAATAAATAAATAAAATAGAACAAAATTACAAAGATAGAAATTTGTTTTGTTTACTCTAGTCCTACAAACTGTACTTTAAACTTAGATATTTATTTTGAATGCTTGTGTTATGTTGGTTTTATTTATTTTCTCAGACAGTGTAATTAATTTAAAATTGATCTGATATGGATTATGTGAGCGAAAGATGTACGGAAATAATCCTATTTCAAGATGGAAAGTCGAGATTATCATAATTTTGAAGTACTCGGTTGGAGTCTCGCTATTTACGTGAACAGTGAGCGACAATGTTTACAGCTATTGATTGTCTTATTTAAATAGACTATAAGAGACTTATCTTTTTATAAGGTGATGATGATTTAGAGTTTTTAACTTTTAAATTTAAAAAAAAAAAATTAAAATTAATAACGATGGGGCTCCAACGTAATTAAATTTCTTTGACCCTTTGGAATAAATTTTATTTAAACCTTTATAACATTTTAAAGGTGTTTTTAAACTACCTTTATTTCTGATATTGATAGTATATTTAGTTTTTGTTCAGTTCATTTTTAGTCTTTTTACATAGGATTCATTTTTCATGTTTGTTTATTTGTAAATGTACCTAAATTAACAGATTATACTTCAATATTTTAACGCTTGCCAACTTATTCTCACCATTTCATTATCTGCTTTACGATGATGCAACGTTAAAACTTATTTCGCAGTGAGAATGGCACTTTAGGTTATTTTGTCCTCACAGGAATTTATTTATCTCACTTGCAATAACAACAGGATTACTACGGTGTTCCCTCGGGACATGTCTCCCGTTGGAGATATTTTCTGTATATTTTATTTTCTATTGTTTAAAGACAAGAGAAGCAAACAAAGTTTGGAAACATTAAAGCTCTTTGTCGCAGTCTCACTTTGTGTGTAAGCACTAATGAAATCTAAGCTGACATTAGACTGTTCACTTCTATACAATGCATCTAATACGGTTTGTTTGTAATCCCATCCTCAGTGTTGTTTGAGATTACAACAGTATTACCATATTTTTGTAAAATTTCTCGTCATATTATCTTTGATTTGAAAATTAACGTAATATATCGTACATTAACGTACATAAGTGGAACATCTATACTTCTTTCCATGACCGAATATTTTAAAACAATGTTTTTAGTGTCGTATATGTTCAGTGTCGTGTTTATGTGTTTTATTTAAGTGTCCTGCACCTGACGAAGCCGACTGTGATCGGCGAAACAGCTGTAGTGATATACAAAACAAGAATTGCTCTGACTACTAATATAAGGTATTTATCTAGATATATTGATGTACGTTGGATTCTGTTTTGAGGTTTCCAGTGTCTAAGAAAGTGTTTTCTTGGAATTCGAAATTGGGTTCTTTTTTGTCTTCCTTTTATTAAGGCATTTATTGATTAATTAAGGATGCATATTTATTTTATTATTAAAATATTTTGTACTTTTTTACTTTTATTATATAGTATTATTAAATATTGTGTGCAAGTGTCTGACTGTCAATGTTATTATTATTTTTGTTTTGTTTTACCCACTATTGTTCGTTCATTTGTTTATTTGTTTGTGTAATATCATTTAAATATATATATATATATATATATATATTTAATTGATATTACACAAACGATATATATATATATTTATATATATATATATATCCTTATAAAATTCAGCTATATAATTTCATCCTTATAAAATTCAGCTTGTCCATGAGTTGAATGAAGATGATCCAGACCGTCGTCTTCAATTGAATAAACAATGGATGAGCTAAAATTAGAGCTTCTATTTCCTCACAAAATTGAAGACGAGTGTCTGGATCATCTTCATTCAACTCATGGACAAGCTGAATTTTATAAGGATGAAATTTTGTGTAGACTTCAATAACTTTTGACGGGCTACCATTTTTGATAGAGAAGAGATAGCGAACTCTGGTTTTCACCATTCTTTAAGTTTTTGTAAACACTTCAAAATGAGGTGTCACTTGAAGGGGGTTTACATTTAAAATTTTTGAGTTGCCCCCAAAATACCCCATTTTTGGGGGACACACAAAATTTTCAAAATCATAAAATGAAACTTCCTGCTAAGATTGCACGATCACCAAAAGGATATCTCTGTATATTTACTTTAAAAAATATTAGAGGGGGGGGGTCTTGACTTTTTATTCACCCGGTATATATCGACTGTGAAGTGATGTACTCGTGGTTCAATTTTTAATAAAAATTTTATTGTGAGTCTATTTTGGCAATACATCGAGACTTTTTTAAAGAGAAGTTTACCGTCTTTAAACAACAAGAAGTAAAAAACTATATTCATTTTCAGTTTTTCAGTTGGTACCATTGTTTTGTATATACCTATGATACATTGACATTTTTACATTTTTTGTTGCCGAAACTGATTTAGTTTTAATTTATTCACTATGTTAATTTATAATACATTATGAATTTATATTCAAAATGTTTCCCATCAAGATTGAAGCCTTTATGGAACATTTTCACACACTTTATTACGTATTGCTATCAATACAGTATACCAAATACACAGAACACAATTCTCACAAAAAATACGCCTAAGTATCAGACGCGTTTCAACGACAAGGTCGTCCTCTTCAGTGATACACGAGCTACACCAATCAAACTATAACTGCGTATTTAGGTGTATAACTGATACTTAGGCCTATTTTTTGTGAGAATTGTGTTCTGTGTGTTTGGTTTTTTCTCATAAGTCAAGCTCAACATTTAATATATGCTATCAATGTCAGTGAATGTCTAATGACAAGCCGAAGTCGTTCGATTGTTTTTGGATTTTTTTAACAGAATCCTTCACCACACCCTGCAAAAAGATCGGTGTGATATTTGGTAACTTAGGTGGCATATCAATCCTGGTTCTTTTTAACTCACGATCAGCTGTGGGGTAACGCGGTTTAGCAATATCATGTTACTATTCCATCAAAGAAGTTGCGTTCAAATACTGCATTTCTTGAGATAGCACCGCACGTGGCCAGCCAGGGGTGGTTTCATTGTTTAAATTCATTAAGCATCAGCACGGAACATTTCAGTATCCTATCTGGTTCTTTTCCAAACAAAATTGACCTCCTCAGGCGCTCAATTATAACATCTCGAAGTATTCTTGTTGGATACCTTTCTTTATGTTGTCTTGGACTAAATCCCTTTTCATCTTTACTTTCTCATCCCTCTTCTTCTCTTCCGGCGCAGACGCTATTAGATTATTCGTGGGCTAGGGGTGTTATGTGTATGGGCTTTTCTTATTATTTTTATACACAGTAAGGTATAGGGTGAATCACAAAAAATCATCGAGTGATCTTCAAGATGCTCTCTGGAAACCTTAAATTGATTCATTTTTATGTCTCCAGTTGCAATAGTTTAACAACTAAATATGTATATTTATAATATTAATATATATATATACACCTTGTTTCCGTCTTGCTAACTTTTTATTTTGTAGTGTATACTACGCGCGTTTCAGGAACAAGTGTCCATCTTCAGGTTTTATAAAATGTTTTACTCACATGTGACCAGCAGTCGACCAGTGACCGGTGCAATGTCAACATGGCATAAAGCCAACTGTTCTAAAATATATTTTTTAAAATTTGTATACTTTGTTTTTTAATTATATGTGCAATAATTCGTGATTTGTTTGTGTGTTTGTGATAAATTATGACGTGCTCACATGTGAGTAAAAATTTTTATAAAACCTGAAGATGGAAACTTGTTCCTGAAACGCGCGTAGTATTACACTACAAAATAAAAAGTTTGCAAGACAGAAACAAGGTATATATATATATATTTATATATATATATATATATATATATATTATATATTAATATTATAAATATACATATTTAGTTGTTAAATTGATTGTTGACATGTTGTCCACCCGTGGTCGTCTGTAATAAGCACGATAGCGAACACAAAAGTTAAGATAAGGGAATGAAATTTGGTGTAGTGCACTATTTAAATTTAAAAAAAAATTGAAATAACAATTTTAAAATGGCGCTCTTTTAAAAAGGTTTTGGTTCATATCTTGTTCTATTCAACTTCTAACACACTAAATTAACCAATTTGCAGATTGGGACGACAAATAGCAAAGTGTCAAACATATAATTTCGAGCCTTTACCTCTAAGAAATATGATATTGAAATAGTTAAGAAATCAGGCAGGATGATTTTTTGCTCGGAATGTCTTTGGATGACCAGAACGGGGTCATCCCCGTTCAGAAAAAGTAAAGAATTTGTATCTTCTTCATTCAAATGGTACAAAGCTCGGTGTGTAGCAGGTTAGTAACAAAATGTCCAGGACATGCCCTGATAATAGTCGTATACCTTTTCTTATAAAAACATTTTCAATACAAAAAAAATTCCCTCTTTTGTTAACATTATAAGAACATAAAATTGATTCCATTCGCATCATATTTTTATAGGTTAGTAAATCATCTGCATTAAGGATAATATTGTTCTTAATAAACAGCTGTGTGTTACCAACAATGAAAACAAAAGTTTTATTTCCCTAGATAATTTTACAGTGTTTTTTTTTGTGTTTTCAATTTGAGCTGTGAAAAGACTTTTCAACCATCTCCTATTTAATTTTTTTGTCCAACCCCAGAATTACATTCCTTCCTCACTTATAGTGGAAATTGGGTGGCAATCCCGAGATACTCTAGCTGGCTTCGTGTAGTCTTGGCTTATTTTCCTACCAGATTTCTCTTGACCAACTTTTGTTTTCTTCTGACCTTGCCGCTATTCAATGGTTAAGATCTTTATTTTATACTCTTTTTTTTAATGACGACCATGATGACCCAAAGGCTTTTCGTCTTAAGAAGAAAAAAAGAGTGCTGGCACTATGAATCACAATGTTCGTAGTTTTAATAGCGTTCTCAATTTTTTGTCGCGTTCAGGAAGTCGCTCTCTCGTCCTCATCAGGATAAAAGATAGATACAACACTGAACTTTACTTCCATCTAAAGTTTATGTTCTGTTGTATTTTACAGTGTAATTGTATATTGCTTCCGCTGTAACTTGTAATTTAATGATTAGTTCAGCTGAACGCAGAAGTATTGTGAACAAACAATACTTTGTGGTGATTACTGTAACGTCAATTAGAGTGCACCGTTCTCGCGTTACAGAGGAATCTGTTAGTTGATGCAACGATGGGTTGTAACAACCATAGAGACACATTGCGCATTTTTCATTATGAAACTATGTCACGTAGAAACATTAAGTCTGGTCTTAATTGCACATCTGATTCATTCACTAACTAGTTTAAAAATGCAAAACTCTCATGTGGAAGTTAGAAAATTCCTTTTGGGAAGATAGTTATTCTATTTATAAATACAAAGAATTTTACTATGGAAGCTATGAAATTATACCAAGAACTTACAAAGTTTACAAAATTTCACTTGGAGTTTATTTTTAGGTTAGGAACGTAAAAAATTTTATATGAGGAAAACACGAAAATTATTCACATATTTTAAAATTATTAAGTAAGTTACAAAATTACTGTATATATTTAAAGTCATAAATATTACACATAAGTTTCAAAATTCTATTAAGGAAGTTACAAGATTTGACTAGAGAAGTTACAAAATTATATATAAAAAGTCACAAAAATTATAAACTAGTTTCAATATTATTAAGTAAGTTACAAAATTATTGTATGTGTAAAAAGTAATAAATATTACAAATAAGTTTCAAAATTTTACTAAGGAAGTTACAAAATTTGACTAGAGAAATTACAAAATTATATGTAGAAAGTCACAAAAATTATACACTAGTTTTAAAATTATTAAGTAACTTACAAAATTACTGTATTGTATAAAAAGTCATAAATATTACACATAAGTTTCAAACTTCTTCTAAGGAATTTACAAGATTTGACTAGAGAAGTTACAAAATTATATGTAGAAAGTCACAAAAATTATACACTAGTTTCAAAATTCCACTGAGGAAGATACAAAACTTTACTTGAGAAGTTAATAATTATGTATAAGAAGTCACAAAAATTATTCATAAGTTTCAAAATTGTTCTTGAGAAGTTACAAATTTGTACATAAACTTTAAGTATATGCAATTCCAGAACGAAAATAATCCATACAGGCGTCTGAAATTTACCATTTTCTTATCAAAATATAAAAACAAAGTGGTATAATAGGCAGCATTTTGTTTATTAGGCTCCAAACTATTATTTATAGAAAACGTACATTTTACATTGTCAATATTATTTAATATTATTTATATATAAACAGGATGAAAACCAATACGTTAAGCTGAAATTTTTGACAAGTGACAATCGTTATATAACGGCTATCTGTATTTTACTAATTTCAAATAGAAGGTTTCTTATAAATTTGTCTTTGTTGACATGTTTGTAACATTTAAAGCCGGAGTATCATTTTGCTGGGTACCTGGGTATTGCGGAATTTTGGAAAACGCTGAAGAAGCGGCAAAGGAAGCTACAAGTCAGATTCCAGTCACACATCGTGTTATGGCATCTGACTTTGTATTGACAGTTACAAATGTATTTTGCATAAGAAATGGGAAGATGAGTGGACAAATACAGAGTCCAATAAGTTGAGGGAAGTATAAGGTCCGTGGAATTCATCCATCCGTGCCAGTCGTCGAGAGGAAGTGGTGGTTACCCGTATTCTTATCGGTCATTCTATGGTCACTCAAGGATTTCAGATGGAACAGGGGAATCCACCACAATGTCCATTTTGTCAAGGTTTGTTGTCAATAAAACACATCCTCATTGAATGTTTTGTATTAAGAGGTGTGCGACGAACTTTTGCATTACCAAATTCCACTCAGGCGGTGTTGGAGGATAATGCTTGATCCTTGATCGGGTATTGTCCTTTTTGCGTCGTCTGAAAATGTTTAATAAAATTTAAAAGCAAATTTTCGATTTGATTATTGCAGAGCCTCTTTACAGCTGTGTAATATATTGTGTTGTAGCATTATTATTTTTGTTAAATTTTTATCTTTCATAATTCGTTGCAGGGCCCTTTTACAGCCCCATAATATTTGTTTTAATTGTTGTCAATTGTAATTTACCATACCTTGTAATTGTTAAGTTGTTGCAGGGCCATTTTACAGCCTTGTAATATATTATGTTGTTGTTTATTTTCGTTTTATCTAGTTTTTGTTTTGTTATTGTTTTAATGTGTTATTTGTAAGTTTTTAAGGTGGAGCAACTTCATGCCCAATGTTTTGAAGTCGATAATGACCGAAATGGTTTTTCGCCTTAAAACTCAAAAAAAAAATTAATAAGTAATAAAATTTAAAATTAGGTAACCAAACGGTATTTAAGTATTTCCACGTAATTTTCTAGGAACATAACATCGTTTTGCTGTTTTTCCTATTTTATTGTTAACGCAGTTACAAAAATAACTTTATTTAACTTTAAATAAGTAAATTGTATAATTTTCAAAATTAGTATTTCCATAGAAACAATTATTGTTATTGCTTTTCATAATTAATTACACAATTTTTTATTTTTTTTTACAATTTATACTTAAGTTAAATTCCAGTGTTGTTTTGGACAACATGATCTGTCACAATGCAAGGTAGACGATCTACATGTATCGAGCGACTGTATAACCGTGATTCTTCTTATCAAGGTCAACCATCTTATATAATGTCTAGAGATAAGCGTAATGATGTACCGGTACGTCCAAGCATGTGTTGTGGGTATTGCCAGGATATAAACAGACATGTTGAAGACAGTTCAGGTAGATTGATCAAAGAGCGTAGAAATTACGACAGAAGTTATAAACACAGGTCAAACAGACGAAATCATCTTGGAAGTAGTTCAAGTTCAAATGGAATACATCAGAAACGGAATAAACCTCGCCAGTTCAATATAAACGCACAGTTGACAGGCACAGGTTATTTTGAAGAATCTGATGACGGATTTGGACCGGTTATGAAAACAAAAGTAGTGCAATCAGAATCAAACAAAATACGGACACAATTAATAGAGAATAGAGTGAAAGATGAAATTATAAAAACAAACAATATTGAAAAAAATATTAAGAGTGAAAGAATGTCAAACGAGAATACAGAAGTAAACAACAAGGTAATAAAAAAAGAACCTGCGGAAAAAATTATAGATAAGAAAATTCCGCAAGATATATCCAATTGGAGAAAGCCTATTAAGGAAGAGAAAATAATTAATGTTCCTTCTCCCATTAAGGAAGAAAAGAAAGATAGAAGAAAACAATCTAATGAATCAATATACCGTGAAATAGATGAAATGCTTCATATCATGTGTAAGAAATATTCCGAGTTGAAAAAAAATAACAGTAATGATTCGTCGAACAATAAACCAACGATACCAAAAATGTCGACTGATTGCAGCAGAAATTGTTTCTGTGGTTGTAAACATCAATTCTCTTCTGTAACAGCTCGAATCCGAAGAAGGTATATGTTAAGTGGATCTCATTTTTCAAATTTCAATCGGCGGAATGATCAAACAAAAGCTGAAAGATGCGAAGAAGAATTAAATACACAGGATTTATATGATGGTAAAAAGGATAATTTAGTAACAAAATGGGATAAAGGTATTGAAGATAATAAAGAAGCAATTAGAAGTAACGTATTGACGGGACAACAAAATTTCGATACATTAAAGAAAGAAGTTAGTCAGAAATATTTATCAGATAGTAATTCCAGTGGAAGTAATGCGTCACGTGGTAATGAAGGTAGTAAATTGCAATTAATTAAATGTAAAACGGAAAATATATTACCACCAGCCAGTGATAACGTTCAAACACTTGACAATAAATGTGTACTTAGTGAGAAAATAGATGTGGAAAATACAAAATCGGATTTTATTACACCTTCCGGAAAGGAAAGCGAAAACGTGAGTCAAGAATCAAGTTCTCTTTCTTCTGATCCTAATAGTGATTCTGTTTCAGATCAAAATGATGACAAATTTAGCCATCACATGTTCATCGCAACTGATTTGAATCAAACAAAATGTGGTGTTACTAAAACAGTGGATGATACTTGTGAAGTAGAACCAATGCGTTGTCTTAATTACGACAAAGTTACATCTACTTTTGTAGAAAACAGTCCAATATATTCATTACAATCTAAGTCAGTACATATAAGAAATCTGAAAGATGGTTTAAGTGAACGCTGTAGAGAGACAGAACCAATAAATGAAGATGATAAAATGTTGAATTCTTTTACACTAGATCCTGAACTATTGAAGTCAGTAGTAGCTGGGGGTAAAACAGACACGAGCCAAAATATCGATCGAGAAAACAAAACTGAACCAACAATCGAGGTAAATAGCAAAGTAATTCTTGAACCAAGAGGTAGACTTTTTAAATCTGAAACAAATATTAATTTTCAAAACACTGTAGAAAACCCAGAATTACGAAAAAATGATTCTAGTTTCACGACACATATCCAGGTAACTTCACTTGCTCTAAGTAAACATAACGCCAAGCAAGTAGATTGTAAAAACATGGAAAAAGAAATGGAATTATTAAATGGAACATCTAAAATTTATTCTGATACACAAAACACAAACATTACTCAGTACTGTAAATATGATTTTGTTGATACTACTGCAAAGGATAATGTGATATGTGATGGTGTCGAACAAATGGAAACAACCAATGATAAACGTAAAATTGAATTTTGTTGTTCTGCAAGTAACGTT
Organism: Aphrophora alni; assembly: GCA_963513935.1. Classification (NCBI taxonomy): domain Eukaryota; kingdom Metazoa; phylum Arthropoda; class Insecta; order Hemiptera; family Aphrophoridae; genus Aphrophora; species Aphrophora alni. The sequence goes on from OY740778.1 coordinate 10,492,926, forward strand.
ACAACTTTGTCAATAAGAAAAGAAAGATCCAATCGAACTATTGCGAAAAACCAAATGGAAACTGCAAATTTGATGCCTGAAATGTATTCCGGTGTGTCGGCTGAATATTGTAAATGTGAACGTGATTGTGGTAATGCTGATAAAGTCACACAGTTTCCTATACGTGTTGATAAAAGTGTAACTGTTAATGAGTTTCTGAATAATTCACTCGACATATACTCAAATCTTTTTGAACCCAGAACTGAACCTCTCACAGAATATGATTTTAATATTCGTTCGCAGTATTTTGCGTCTTGTACTGACGATTGTTGTAAAAATCGTAATGCTTTGGTGGATGGTTCTGTTAATTACAAAAAAGTACGATTTGTCGATATACCGAAGAATGTGAGCAAAGAAGAAATCTCGCCTTCGCTAACTGTGCAAAACTCAAAATCTTCAACCCTAAGAGGGAAGAAACCACTGGCACGTTGTTTACAAAAAATAAAGAACAAATTTAATAGAAATAAATAATTCGTGTTTGGATGAAGCGTGTTTTATTGAATAGAGCTCTCTGATATTTTAGTTATTAACAATATTAGGTAAATCCAGTTAAATAAGTGCATATGCTGATGATATCACTATAAGCACTGATAAGAAATACATGAACAAATAGAAAACATCATGGTACTTACCCAGTCAAACCAATAATGTTATACAATCAGATCCTTTAAATTATAACCCTAAATCCTTGGGCCTTGTAGAAAATTTTAAATTGTATCTGTAGGTCGGTTTTACCCAGTAGAGTAAGTTTGTTTAAAACGGTTTTACGAACCTTGTAAAAAGTCTTCACTCGCTACGCTGGTGCCAGCGGGCCTCGAAAATGTACAAATGTGGAGGAACCTCCAATCGATTTTCTCTATTAGTAAATCGTAGAGAAGTGGGGTTTGTACCTGCATACAAAATTGAAACCTGCATGTTTGTATCCAACTTACTGTGGAATAAATTGAACAATAAGAGATATGAAGAAAACAATGTTTTAAATGGCTGCCATTGGTCGCTCTCTCCAAAAATGCTGGTTAGTGAGTTATTAGTAAAAACACACAAAAATCGGCCATGAGGTTGTAATAAAATAATTTATTTCTAAAAATCGACTCTACCAAAGTTTAATTTTAATGGAATGTGAAATTATTACTTGAATTCATGGGAAAAATCGTAAATAAACTATATATATGAGGGGGTTATTGTTGGGATAGTTTAAGGGGTAAAAACTATTGAGTTGAGAAATTTTATTTTTGAAAGTATTATGTATGGGATATGAAATAAAACAAAGTTATTCTGACTACGAATATGTATGTTTGTTTGATGAAAAAATTAAAATGTTGGTGCTAGGGCGCTGAAAAGACTTTAACTTTATAAAAATAACTGTCCCTATAAGCTTACTCAAGTCGTGAGGTTTGACCCTCTTATTTTGTAAATTCTTTCTTAATAAATTTGGCGGTATCAAAGAAAAACAAAATTCTGACTTTCTAAAAATGAGCTCTAACGATTTTGATCATATAAAAAAATATATAGCTGCTTGTGGCCCAAATAAAACATATTGTTTACCATCCCCTCAAAATTTCATCATCTGACGAAAAAAAAGTCCATGGAGCTGTTCCGAAAGACCATTTATGTATCATTTCAATAAAAAAATTTGTAACGTAAAAATAAATTTATAAAAAACCCGTTTAAGAAGAAAAAGAGAGTGCCTAGCTATACAACTAAAAAACTTGACAAAATAAAGTTAAGTATAGAATAGAGTTTGTTACCAGTATCAAACCAAGAAGGGCAACCAACTGTTGAAACGTTAAAAGAATCAGAAATAATTCAACAGCTGAATGAAACGTTTGCTATTACAACAAAAAGAAGTGACAAAATGACAATTTTGTCTGTTTTACCAATGAGTTGGAGTGTTAAAAAAATACAAATTCAGTTTGGTGTTAGCAATTACATGGCTCGAGCAGTAAAAACAAATTACGCCGTATGTTTTTCAAATGGGTAGTTGTTTACTTCGCTCTTCTACGAAAGCCAGTCTACTCTTGTTTCCCACTATCAACTCGCTTCGTGTATCTGTTCTGTCAAATCAGGTGTTTTACAATTCAATTTGTACCAACACTTTATTGAGTTATAATCTGACATGTAAATCTAGAGACGCGCGATTAAATTTTGTACGTGAAATCTGTTACATTCTTAATCAATGTTCTTCCTTCAGTTAATCTGCAACACCTTTACTGTCATTTTTAAATCCTTGTCGCAACGAGGCGTCGTTGATTTGATTAAAGTGGAAACCCGTGAAGATAAATAGAATTGGTTTTGAAACACTGAACGAAACAATTGTAAATGAAATTTCTATTAGGAAATAAGACATTTCCCTTTTGGCAGGAAGTAAGGACACGCTAAATCATATTAATCCTGCAGAGCAACGGTCCTTGTAGGGACTATGCCCACTTTCTATTGGGTAATGTGTGGTTAGCATTTTACGGCAGTTTTGGTAATCACAATCAAAACTTGCTATCAATCTCATTTCACTAATTGACCAACCAAATGGTACGGTATAACATGAAACAATTTTCTTAATGTTTTAAAGGTCTTATATGGATCATCATCGCCTTATAGAACAATTTGATGGGTGCCATCATGGTACTTACCCAGCCTGATCTACAAGCACTTCTTCTAAATGTAACACCCAAAAATAGATCCTTATAAGAAATATTAAATTGTAAAGTAGGATTTAGTAAGTTTGTTTAAAGCAGTTGATACAGGTCTACTTTCTTGACGTCAGCTAGACCCTTACGGGCTTCGTAGCTGCGTAGCCTGTATTGAAAACTTTCCACTCGCTTCGCTCGTATCAATGTCTCGGGCTTGTCGCAGGTCGAAACTGTATATATTATGTGAAAGAGCACTCACTATGCTTGCGTCAGTAACGCTTCACGCTAGATTGTCCAGTCTTGCTTCACTGTATATACGTATGCATGTAAGCCTATGTATATATGTATGTAAATACGTTCTCACAATCATAAAAATATTGCACTAACTTTCTCTCACCCATACATTCAAAACTTTTGAAAATACGGGAATAATTTATTTTTGTTAGTAGTACCTACTGTCAAAAATAATTGTTCAAATGTAAATATTATTTTTTTTACTAATAATTAATAAAGAAAATAAATATAATTATTATATTTATACAGAATTCACATGGTCTTAAACTTATATTTGAAATACACGTGTAGTTTTTAACACCCTCCATGTATTGCCTCTTTATTACATGGTTTTTAATTTAAATATGTATTAAATAATAACAAATGAACCATTATATATAATTATTATTTTTATTACATTTATTGACAGTTAAAAAAATTATTAATTTATAAATAATTTAAAAGTTTTAAATTGAAATAAAATATTTTTACTTGTTTTCCGTTCCGCGACAGTAACATTTTTGTTCAGTTCGAAACTACATTTTTGACAATAACTTTCATTTTAGAGTTGTGAGGTTGGTACTATTACATACAGATTTGAAATATACAAATTTATATTTAATTTGGTGTGTTGAACTAAAACTGTTTAAAATATCCACAATATTGACTTTTTGTTCGACGATTTTCAAAATTGGGTGTACTAAATTTCATGTTCCTTCAGGGGCAAGTCACATTGGAAAATGGTGGCAATTTTTAACATTTTACAAAATAGATTTTAAACTTCATTGAAAAGAAAGGAAGGTTCCCCATTTAAAGTACTCAATCATATTTATAATTCAAAAGTTAGCTATTGTAACATTTTAGGTGGGACACCCAGTATAACGACTATTTCAAATAAACAAACTAAATAAGACCTCTTGATCTACCAATACAGAACATTTCCTACAGGACCCATGAAACCAAATTTTGAACATTACAATTAGAAGATCTGTTTGTATTACATTGTATGATTGGGCTGGGTAAGTACCATGAAGTCTTTCATCAATTTTTTAAAAATACCTATTGATTTTAAACTTATATTATAGTGTGCGTACGAATGAAAAAGTTTGTTCAAGTTTTATACTGGAGGAAGTACTTTCCTTGCAGGATCAATGAAAACTCTTCAGACGAATGTATTTCCCAACGCGTAAACATTTCTAAGTGGATAAACAATGTCATAAATATAGAAAGGAGGTGTAGACTGGGTAGACGTGGAACTTTGCATATTTTTCTGGTTTTGTTTAAAGGCGAAACAACAAAAGGTCATCATCGCCGTAAAATAAAGAAGGAAAAGAACATAAAATGCAAACGCCTACCTTCGTGATATTCTAATAGCGTAGGTTCAGAAAGAACAAGACTTGCTCTAGAGAGGCCTGTAGGAAAGATTAAATAGAGGGATCTTACTCTAGACTACGTGAAAAATCTAGACGTCCTAACCTAACCTAACCTAACCTAACCTAACCTAACCTAACCTAATCTAACCTAACCTAACCTAACCTAACCTAACCTAACCTAACCTAACCTAATCTAATCTAACCTAACCTAACCTAACCTAATCTAACCTAACCTAACCTAACCTAACCTAACCTAATCTAACCTAACCTAACCTAACCTAATCTAACCTAACCTAACCTAACCTAATCTAACCTAACCTAACCTAACCTAAACACTTCAAGTGGATAAACAATGTCATAAATATAGAAAGGAGGTAGAAAGAATGTAGTCTGGGTAGAAGTAGAACTTTGCATATTTTCTGGTGTTATTCAAAGGCGAAACAATATTAGCCCGTGTTTTGCCAACTTTAAAGAGACAGGCTTCAGTGAGAAAGTTATTGAGGTCAGCTCGATTGTAAAGTTCCTAATTTATAGTTTTACTGAGTAGGCGAGACCAGACAAAGATTTGTTACTGGACAGAGTATTCAAAAAAATATTTGAACTCGGGATTTAACCGATGATAGCTTGGAATCCAAAGTGCGTAAACAGTACATGGAAACAGAACATAAGTGTGAAGTACTTTGTTATTGATAATCTTTAGCCATCTGGTGAGTACATAATGGTACATAATCTAGCAATGAAAGTTCTAAGCCTCAAGGTATAGAAATAAGTTGGATGGATTAAGGATGTGAAACAAATCAAACTTTACCAATAATTAGAGGGTAAATTTAGTAATCATCAAAAATTTCAACCTTTGTTTTTTAACTCATGTTCACGTTTTATGGCATCCGAAAAATCAAAAAATTGATTTCCGAAATGTCGTCCGTCCGTTGTCGTTGTCGTCATGATCTGACGTATTCAAAATAGCGGCCAGTAAAATTAAGGTTAGGTTGGAACATACATTTTGTTTTAAGAATTATAATGTAATATGGAAATTCATAAAAATTAAGGTTAGGTTAGGAACATACATTTTGTTTTAAGAATTATAATGTGATATTGAAATTTATAAAAATTAAGGTTAGGTTAGGAACATACATTTTGTTTTAAGAATAATTGTAATGTGATATGGAAATTCATAAAAATTAAGGTTAGGTTAGGAACATACATTTTGTTTTAAGAATTACAATTTGTTATTGAAATTCATAAAAAATAAGGTTAGTTTAGGAACATACATTTTGTTTTAACAATTATAATGTGATATTGAAATTCATAAAAATTAAGGTTAGGTTTGGAACATACATTTTGTTTTAAGAATTATAATGTGATATGTAAATTCATAAAAATTAAGGTTAGGTTAGGAACATACATTTTGTTTTAAGAATTATAATGTAATATGGAAATTCATAAAAATTAAGGTTAGGTTAGGAACATACATTTTGTTTTAAGAATTATAATGTGATATTGAAATTTATAAAAATTAAGGTTAGGTTAGGAACATACATTTTGTTTTAAGAATAATTGTAATGTGATATGGAAATTCATAAAAATTAAGGTTAGGTTAGGAACATACATTTTGTTTTAAGAATTACAATTTGTTATTGAAATTCATAAAAAATAAGGTTAGTTTAGGAACATACATTTTGTTTTAACAATTATAATGTGATATTGAAATTCATAAAAATTAAGGTTAGGTTTGGAACATACATTTTGTTTTAACAATTATAATGTGATATTGAAATTTATGAAAATTAAGTTTTGGTTAGGAGCATACATTTTGTTTTAAGAATTAATTATAATGTGATATTGAAATTCATAAAAATTAAGGTTAGGTTAGGAACATACATTTTGTTTTAAGAATTATAATGTGATATGTAAATTCATAAAAATTAAGGTTAGGTTAGGAACATACATTTTGTTTTAAGAATTATAATGTAATATGGAAATTCATAAAAATTAAGGTTAGGTTAGGAACATACATTTTGTTTTAAGAATTATAATGTGATATTGAAATTCATAAAAATTAAGGTTAGGTTAGGAACATACATTTTGTTTTAAGAATTGTAATGTGATATGGAAATTCATAAAAATTAAGGTTAGGTTAGGAACATACATTTTGTTTTAAGAACTACAATTTGTTATTGAAATTCATAAAAAATAAGGTTAGTTTAGGAACACACATTTTGTTTTAAGAATTATAATGTGGTATTGAAATTTATAAAAATTAAAGTTAGGTTTGGAACATACATTTTGTTTTAACAATTATAATGTGATATTGAAATTGATAAAAATTAAGGTTAGTTTGGAACATACATTTTGTTTTAACAATTATAATGTGATATTGAAATTCATAAAAATTAAGGTTAAGTTAGGAACATACATTTTGTTTTAAGAATTACAATTTGTTATTGAAATTCATAAAAAATAAGGTTAGTTTAGGAACATACATTTTGTTTTAAGAATTACAATTTGTTATTAAAATTCATAAAAATTAACGTTAGGTTAGGAACATACATTTTGTTTTAAGAATTATAATGTGATATTGAAATTCATATCACATTAGTCAAAAATATAATGTCAAACACTGACCAATGTGACATTCGTATAGTAACGAGATCCAGCCGGACTGATATACTGACACGAGCGAAGCGAGTGCAGACTTGTTAATTTACACATTTACGAAACCAGTTAAAACCTATCCTACGTCAAGAAAGTAGTGATATACAAAATTACGAAGTTTAAAGAACCTGTGTAACAACTGTTTTAAACAAACTTACCCTACTGGGTTTAACCCTTTGATCTAGGTACTAATACAATTTAACATTTCCTACAAAGTTCAAGAAACCAACTTTTGGGTATTACATTTACTAGAACTGCTTGTATTATATAGTACGATGGGGTCGGGTCAGTACTATGGTATCTAAAGATTAAAATCAGCTTAATCATAAACAAACTAATTAAAAACGCAAGAAATCTCTCCTACCATGATGTCATGAGGTTAAGTTAGGTTAGGTTCTTTTACTCTTAATTGATTAAGTACAACCTCTAATTATTTCGTGATTGTCACACTACAGTGGCTTCTAATGACATAAATAATTAATTAACCTTAATAGAAGTAAACGGGAAGGTATTTACAAAGTTCACACCTTCAATGTACCGTATCTCCAACATCTGCAATGCGGAACAAATTGTCACATCTTACATCACCTAATCACGTGATCTTAAGATCGGAATGTCTACTTTTATCCAACAATCACTAAAGGGTTATTTATATGATTTAATCAGATATTTCCCATCATTTGTGTGTATAAAAATAATGACGTTTCGAGGGTGTAAATCAACTCGCGTTATCAAGTGTTGAGCGTAAAAAAAAAAAAATCAACTTCACAGTCTTGTAAAATAGGCCCATGGAAACTAAAAATAAATCTATAACGTAAGAAAAGAATTCGAACCTAAAATTAAGCCTGAGAAAAGGTTACAAACGAGATCATATAAAACCACTAGAATACATAAAGGAATACAGTTCAGGAATAAGTGGCAAACAATAAAAATAACCACAAAGAACACGTTTATGAAACGAGCGAAGCAAGATTTTTAATATTTTCAAAAACATGGTTCTTTAAATTTTTTGACTGACAACTACTGAACTGATTTGCTTTGATCGGTTTTTATTTGTGTGCACGTGCGAGAAAGTTTGTGCAATTTTTTCCCCACAGTTTATGTTGTTCAACATTTTATGGACTTTTGGACAGTTGATACGTTTGACGATCTTTTAAAATATGTTTTACAGATCATATGTGTAGGCTACTGTTTTCGTATTACCATGAGAACTATTTAAAGTCAGCGGACAATATGAAAACCAGCTGATACCAGTGATCAAAGAATGACGTTCAGTGAAGTAATGTTATTACATAATGCATTGATAAATGCAAGTCACGTGTTTGAGTTAAATCATCTTTCAGTTCATAGCAAAATGGTTCACAGATTTGTCAGTTTCACTTTCATCTTCCGTCTTCCGTTAAAGAATCTTATAATCGTGACCAACGGTCGGGCGGTACAGTCCAGTTCTAAAGCAGTAACTAGCTCATCAAGAAGAGATTTTGGTGGAGGGGTAATTAGAAAGGAGTGATGACTGTACCGGATGTTTGATTTCTTGACCATAATGGATTTACAGTGCAGATCTATATATCAGTAATGATTATCTCAAATTTGATTATCCTAGCCGAAGAAAAGTAGCTATCAAATTAAATGAGCAGTCTATTGCTGCAGGTTAAATTATAACTCGTTTGTGCTCCTCTGGGTCGAAAGAGGGCATGACTTTCTGAAGCCATCTTTGAGATCCAGAGGATATCTTCGGCGAGGGTCATAGAGTAAATTGTAAACTAAGTGGACGGATTTTTGGGTAGAGTATGAATAAATTTAAACATAGGCTATAACTAAAAGAATACAGTGTGACGTGACTTTTGGACAATCAAAAATGTCACAATAGTCATTTTAGTTAAGTGGAATAGTCATTTGTCATGGGTGTATGTGATACTAGACGAGACGAGAAGAGACGAGACGAGACGAGACGAGACGAGACGAGAGGAGACGAGAGGAGACGAGACGAGACGAGAGGAGACGAGAGGAGACGAGACGGGACGAGACGAGAGGAGACGAGAGGATACGAGACGAGAGGAGACAAGACGAGACGAGACGAGAGGAGACGAGACGAGAGGAGACGAGACGAGACGAGAGGAGACGAGACGGGACGAGACGAGACGAGACGAGACGAGACGAGACGAGACGAGACGAGACGAGACGAGAGGAGACGAGACGAGACGAGAGGAGACGAGACGGGACGAGACGAGAGGAGACGAGAGGATACGAGACGAGAGGAGACGAGACGAGACGAGACGAGAGGAGACGAGACGAGAGGAGACGAGACGAGACGAGAGGAGACGAGACGGGACGAGACGAGAGGAGAGGAGACGAGAGGAGAGGAGACGAGACGAGACGAGAGGAGACGAGACGAGAGGAGACGAGACGAGAGGAGAGGAGACGAGACGAGACAAGACGAGATGAGATTTCAAAATAAATATAGTAATAGAAGAACTAAAAATCCAGGCAACAAACACGAACAATTATTGTACAACCATGAGAATAGGTGTTACAGCTCCTTGACAATGGCGATAAGATAAGTTAACTGAAAAGGAAGTCGCTAGATCGGAGAACCGTCTTGAGAAGATAACATTGTAAGTGCAGGAATTAAGCAGCTTGTTATTAGACAAATTCTCAGCCACACAAAGACCTAGCATGAGGATAAAACTATGGATAAGTATAGGTTTAATGATAGTCAGTTATAAAGTGTTTAAACAATGCACAAACTTTCTTATACGTCCAAAAAACCAAATACTAAGCTAACAAAAACATCCGTCGTCAAAAATTTCAATCAGTTGTCAAAATTAGAAAAAGGACATCATTGTAGTAGATTCATACCAAATACAGGGTGATTCAAAAAGGTGTGACCGCTGTTTTAGTCGATAAGTACAAAAGATAAGAAGAAACTTTAAAAGGTAACCCCAGATTTTTTAGTTAAAACTAGAGGTTCACCAAATTGTTCATATTACCCGCCATTTTTTCAGTATGTCGGTCAGCTCTAATTTTTTTTATGGCGATTTTGAATAAATACTCATTATTTTTAGACCTTTTTATTCTTAGGTATTTTCCGATATCTTTAACCATTAAGCGTTCAATTTGTGAAAACACAATTTTTAAGGTGTTTTCAGAGGTCTATTTTTAACAGTTGAATCGAATTTAAAATTGAAACATGGATAGACTGTAATGTATAAAAAAATATTAAAAGTTTGAAAATGATATTTTTATTACGCATCTCAATAAAAATAATCTTGGCAATAGACTTTATATTTTGTCATTTTTTGAAGAGGGGATTTTACCGACTTTCTTTTCTTGAACTCTTTTGGGAATTTTCTAGAAAACCTACTGGCTTACAAAAGTTTGTAATTATTACTTCTACGAGAAGTAGTCGTAGAGTAAACATTTTTTTAATAATTGTCAGTTTTTTTCCTACTTTCTAGTGAACATATGCAAGAGTTTGTTTATCAAGGTAAAGTGCCTTTTTTCTTTTTTAAGAAATTGGATTTTCGTATATACCGTATCTTTGTAACCAGATTTCCGTAAACCTTTTATTTAAATGTCATTCTCAATCAAATAAACAAATTTTCATAAATGGGCGACTTCGTTGTCCAGATCCAGCCCCGATTTACTGGAAAAACTGATAAAAGAATAAATTGACAATTTTTTTAAAATTAATAAAGTGCACTTTACTTTGATAAACAAATTTTTGCATATGTTCACTAAAAAGTAGGGAAAAAATTGACAATTAAAAAAGTTTACTCTACGATCACTTCTAATTAAATTACAATGTTTTAATATTTTTTCGAAAATGGCCAACTGTGGCGTAAAAATAAAAATTTCCCACCGACTTTTAGTGTAAAGACACGTATTTTGTCCATGTTTCGTGAAGATTCTTACCTAATTTGATGCATTATTAAGTAAAAAATCATAAATCCAGATATTCGAATTTTTGAAGTTGGGAAGTACTCTTAATCTTACTATACCCTAACATTTCGATAGTCCCTTCATTTCCGAGTATTTTCATTTTTTAAATCATTTTTCTACGACCCATAGAGCCGGAGATATTTAAAAAATAGTGTTGCGATGCACTCAAAATGCATCCAAAATGCACTTTTCTAACGAAGCTCCAGTCCGATTTTGCTAATTTCTTCGGTTTCTCACTCGGCATGTATAAAAAGAAAAAAAAATTCAACTTTTTAGTTACATCACTTCTCATCAATGTTTTGGACTAATTTCCCTCTACTAATTGAGTCATCTTTAGAATAAATATTATTTTACGAAAACGTGTTTAAATTATGACTCCCTCAAGTTTTTTGTAATTTATTCTTGAATAATAAAGTTCTTCACTTGTGATTTGGCGACTAGTTTAGTGAATTAATCTTAACTTTTTACATAATCAGTACAGCCTATTTTGATGAAAAAAGCCTCTTATAAAAGCTACATAAACAGTTTTTATTATTGTTTACCAATAATTTGTTGAGTAACAGAGGATGGATATTTTTAAATGCTGCAGAATTATGCACTTCCAAGTTTGCAAACGTACATTTTTTAACTGTAAAAAAGCTTCAAAGTTAGATGGGAAATATTACGAATACTACCAACGAGTTGTATAATTATTGTCAATAAGTATTACTGTAATGTGACGTTACCGTGTTGTCATTGGGTAGGATCGGTTGACATTTTATAATCTCAGCTGTAGGTGTTTCCTATGTTTGTCCAACGTACATTTACCTCTGTATTTAACATAAAAGTGACAGTTTGACGTATATTATTATAACATAAAGTGCAAATAGATAATTACGACTAGGAGATGTATTAACGTTGCCTACACTGTGACGACCTTGGCCGATTTCTGAAACGTGTTTGCCTACTGGAAATGTTAGAGTGAAGATGGAAACTGATTCGTTACGTAACCCGTACTCGGAAGCAAAGTCTAAGGAAACGTAGGGATTCAATCAGTGGATTCGTTTATAAAAGGTGGAATTTAAAAAAATAATAATAATCGATCTAATTTGGGAGAAATTTGAAAGTTTTAAACTCGAACAATGTGAAAAAATTCGCCAATATTTACTTTCTCACGTATATAAAGTTGAGTAAAAAACTGGATCTTTTACGAAATTTCACCTCCAGTTTTTTAAAAATCAAATCAATTTCATTTGTCTTAAATTAATGTTCTTAAATTGAAAGTTATTCAGAAAAAATCATTTTTTAACTAACTAAAAAAATAAACGTTGCTGATTCCATGGTTTACAAGACTAGACGCTTGTTTAATTTGACTTTTTATCGGCGTTGTCAGGTATAGAATGGTTATAAATTAAGGCAATAAATAAATAAGAAAGTACAAAGTTGTTGTAGAACATCATTTTATGAAAAATGAAAGGAATTTGATTTAAAAAAAAGAAGATAAATCGTGGGGTTGAAATTCCGAAAAAGGTGCAAAAAACCTTTATCGCCTTTTATCAATCTAAAAATTTTGGCTTAGATATGTCTTCTGTTTAGCGTCTATCATTTGTACAGTGCTTTACATTCCCAAACAGGTGGACCAATTTTAATCAAATTTTGTATGGGAATATTTGACCAATTTTGGGGCTTTTCTTTTTATTTTTTGTAACTTCAAATTTAGGCGTTCTTGGAATGAAAAATAACAAAATTATAATTGTCTTAACATCGGGTTTAACGAGTGTAATAAAATATTGTTCAAATATGGCATCTAAAGAACCAAACAAAACATATGACCAAAAATCATCAACATTGTCTCCTTTAACATTGTCCCTAGAGGTGATTGTCTCCAAGATGGCGGTTAGTTTAAAACCTTAAGATCTTAGTCTGACAACCTTACTTTTAATTACATTTATATGTAACGCTATATTTTGAAAAAAAAAATCGAATTAAAAATTTGTAGTAATCAGTAAATCTTAACAACAATTTTTTGTTTTCAAATACTTAGGATTAAAGTTTTTTTCTCGCGTGTTCATATATAAGACATTAGATAATATTGACAGTTAAAAAAATATCAGGGTAACATATTCATAAAAATTATACTTCCGACCAGATGTACTACGAAAACATAATTGATTTAAAGCATAATGATTTCTGTAATCTGTTTCTTAAAATCTTAATTTAAAATTTTTTTTTTTAACCTCGAAATCTCTCAACAGATTTTATAAGAACGTACTATTTTCCCTGCTTCAGATATAAATCAGTGGTATACAAAAATTGCACTAACTTTCTCATAAGCCACTTAACGAAAACTAGAATTATATTAGTCGTAACCTACGAAAAAAATGAGGAAAAAGAGTGTAATTTTTGTAGTTTCTTAGTTCCTTCACCCCTCCTCCTCCATTGTCATCTTTTTGGGAAAATGTAATAAGTATGCTTATTTTCATATAAACTCGAAGGTTGCTTAGTTTTATCACAGTTTTAAATACTTCGACCAAGGTGTATTTACAGTATTTCAAGAACCCTTATTTTATTATACGTACAATTTAACATACTAGTTCAGGTCATTACTATTCATGAAATTTTAACGAGATAAGTAAAGAAGATTTTGTGTAAATAGAGTTTTTCGTATAAACTACATGTCCGATTTTGGTATATTAACTAAAATGTCCAAACCAGCATTATTGGAAGATTAGATTGAAATGAAAGATTAAAGGGTTAACCGGCCTTTGGCACCGCAACCCTTGGCTTATTGTGCAACTAAGCCTTTTAATTACAGTTCAGTAGATTAGTTTCCTCGACGAGTTTTAGCAGTCACTCACGAGCTTATCCAATGAGAGTTCACCAGCAGTTTGGAAACCAAACATTCTATGACTTTTTCTGGCAAGAGAGTCATGATTATAAATTATGAGCCTTGCGGTTTCCTCATCTAACCCGCTAAGTTACACGCTGTTTCCGTGTGGTATATTCCCATCCTTCGCAAGTCCACCTCAGACCACAAAGACCAATAATAAGTCCTGTATATTACACGATGACCAATACTGTCCCCTCCAAATCCACCTGAAGGAACCTATGAGAATTCCTTTCAAGATTATCCCAACTTTACTGGTGTTGTTTCCGAATCCACTCGTTAATGGTTGTCCTGACAGGACACACAGGTATCGCTGCTACTTCTAGTTTTTAACGGAAGCCCCTTCGCCACTCATTTCTCACTTTTTCAATCGCAGATTCTGTCGGTCCGCCAAGAGTCCCTAAGTCCTGCTGTGATGTTTGGGAAGTAGGTTCCACGGGGTTAGTTAAAACTTCAGTTTCTTCCCGTTTTATTGTCACTCTTCGGTTGTCTTTACAAGTTTCTCTAAGTTGGCTTTGTTAGCTAGGGAAAAAAAGTCCACGCATGCATATGTAAGTCTAATTAAATCTAGAGCTTCGAAGCTCTCGGCATTTGATGTGCCGCCTTGGCTTGCGGTAGGTAGCGTCATACACTTCCGCCTCTTTGCTGCTGCACCCCAAAGAGTTCACCCGCACCAATACGTTGCCCACTCTACACCGTGTGGAGGCACACAGATTCCTATCTCACCATACTCTCAAAATAATAAGTGATTCAAGGAATGCTCTTCGCAGAACATTGGGAAGATGGCACCAATGCATATTGTTTGGGTTATTGAAAGATATATTCTAAAACAATTTGATCAAAAGGGTTAGAACCGATTAAGAGAAAATTATAATTTTGAATTCTTTTCTTATGGTAGCTACCGTCAAATTTTGAGTTTTCGGAAAACGAAAAACTAGCCATGATATATGGATAAAATACAACCGCCTACCAAATTTAATTAAATTCGGTCCAATCGGGACCTCAAAACGGATATATGTGTAAAAAGTCATTAAATATATTTATTCATTTGTATAAAAACTCACAATATTCATCATTATTAAGAATCTGTACAAATTTGTAACTTTGCAGTTTTTATAATTCAATTGTAAAGCATAATATAAGCAGTCCTTTCTTGATTTCCGTCATAATCGTGATTACATTTTTAAAAAAATGATAACAGTACTTTCTCTAATACATGTATTGGAAAGTAATATGAACAAAAAACTTGTGTTTTTTTATTTAACACAAATAGTTTTATACATTTTATATTATCCCGTCTAAAATCAATTGTAAAAGGCAACTACGAAAACAGGGGCAAGATAGGCAAAACAGATACTTGGAAAATTCTTTGTTAATAGAAGGGGCAACGTAGGCAATATGTATACAAGAAAAACCCTGTTGAGCCCTAAAATCAATTGCATTTATTTCTTCCTCTAAAGTACTAATCTTGCAATACTTTTTAGGGTCCGTAGGTAAAATCAAGGACCTTGATAATTTCACGCGTCTGTCTGTCCGTCTGTTAAGTCTCATCCAGTCTACACAGACAAGACGATAAATCCTATATATTTATTATTATTTTAAACGTAGTTTTTATATACTTTTTTTGTCCTACATGTCGGAAAAATATAGCGGTAACAAAAAACCGATCTCGGGGTAGTTAAGGGTTAAAAACTATCGCGTTTTTATTTTCTTTTTAATGTTATGTATGGTATATCAAATAAAACTAGAAAATTTTCTAATTACTTATATGTTTATTTTACGAAAAAATTAATATGTTGGCGCTAAACTATATTTTAAAATGTCAGATATCATGTCTCCTCAACTTCAACAAGGCATAGCTTACAAATTTGAAAACAAATAGCTTATTTGAATTTGAAATTAAGTTGTAGTGCTAAATCGTATATTAACTTTTTTATTATACAATTTATATTATACAATTTAATTTAACTACACAATGATGCGTGGAAGTTTTAATAGCAGTTCGTGGGCTGAAGACAAACACTTCAATTTAGGATTTTATCACTCGCTTGACCCTTTTATTAATATTATCTATTTTTTTCGTACATTATTTTATCATGCGGCATTTGGTTATCGAAAAGTGTATTCTAAATGTTCAGTAAAAATAATAATAAGTTTCTTACATATACTGACCTGATGGAAAAAGCAATGAATGTTTATATTTCTTTGTTGTTTAAATAAAGTACAGACATCTAGCTTTGAATAGCCTAAAAGCGTCAGGATTGTAAGAGAACAAGAGTTAGTCAAGAGAGAACCAATAGGAAAGGTAAAAGAGAAGGATCTAACCCAAGATTAAATGAGGAAAGGTAATCCAGCTAGTGTCTCTCGGATTCGCCTCACCCGTGCTCACTATTAATGAGCCCCTGAGGGGAAAATCGAATAATAAATCATCTTCTCAACTCAATAAACGTTTCTGCCAGTTATGCAGTTATCTAAATTTAAATCTATTAAACCTATTTTGATAAAACTTAGAAGAGAGCTCATTTTGACCATTGAAGACTTTTTTTTATAACTGAATACTTCATGGTAATACTAAATACTAAATTGATTTTGATGAATATTTGTTAAAATTCACCATCAAAAAGCATTGTTGCGTTCATTTTAAAAGTAATGCTAATAAAACGCAAACAACCATGTAAAAGCATTTTGTAAGATAAAGAGTAATTGTTTTGAAAATTAACCCCCTATATCACCTAAAAAGTTCAAAGTCAATTCTAAAATTAGCCTTACGTCTTGTGATAGTCTAATACAGCTGTTCAGAGAGAGAGAGAGAGAGAGAGAGAGAGAGAGAGAGAGAGAGAGAGAGAGAGAGAGAGAGAGAGAGAGAGAGAGAGAGAGAGAGAGAGAGAGAGAGAGAGAGAGAGAGAGAGAGAGAGAGAGAGATAGAGAGATAGAGAGATAGAGAGAGAGAGAGAGAGAGAGAGAGAGAGAGAGAGAGAGAGAGAATTTTAAATGACAACATTGAATTTTAAAATGCACTCAATGTCTTAGATTTCAATTATATTTCAAAAAAGCTAAAGTGAATAAATGCTCTAAAAAAAAAAGTTTTCTTATTCAAATTTGTTAATGCGTTCCATATATCTACAAACCAGTTTTTATTTATGAATATGAATGAATCAATTAAATGAAAAAAAGAGAAACAACTGTCTTATCAAATAATCTATAAAATGACTACAATTAAAACTATGTACAATTAAAAATTAAAATTATGTATTAAAATTATTTATTGTAAAACATTTGGGATTTAAATTGTTTTTGTTTTTATATGGGTGGTGCAGCTAGCTCTTTTTTGACTCATAATTCCCAAGGGACTAATGTTTAAATTTAATTAAAATAGAATATATATTTGGACGTCCTTTAAATATTATTTTTGTTTAAATAATTTAAATAAACAGCTAATTTATTTATTTAAAAAAATAAGTTTCATATTTTTTTCTTTAAATAAAATTGATAAAACATTTTTTAAATTATTGTAAAAACTACATTTACTTTAAAAAAAGTAGATTATTGAAGAATTATTTGTATATTTTGGCCATTACAGCTGTAATTATTTTCTCAAGTAGTTATCAGTATAAAAAGAACAACTGACTACTCATAAAGAAAGAATCGAAACAATTTTGGTGATTCTGTAAATTTATAACAAAACTAATGTGTCAAACTTAAAATAAAAGTTAAACATTCGTGAGTAGTTTAGAATATGTCGAATTGAACCTTGACTTTCTTCGATATACACGAAAAACTGGAAGACATGTAAACCACAATCGGTAAAGATTACTGAAATTTAACGGGAATATTATCCAATTGGATCTCACCAGAATTAAAAAACAATTTTGCAGAAATATACAAAGCATAAAACGCCGAGGAAGGTACATAGAGCAGATGAGAGAAAAACTCCACGACCTGGAAATACAGGATGTAGAAACAACAATGTAGCAGCAACGGAAAATGGACAGACAATTGAAAAGCACTGCAGTCTGAGAGAATGAGAGAGATGTGAACGTCTCCACTTCTTTTGACCAGCTGGAAGCTCCGGCTGGCTGGAGACCGCGTACACTTTATCTGAATCTTGTCAGGATGGGCCAAGGAGTCGGGTTAGGACGCTAATCCATCCCAATTCTGACACCAGTTGTGACCGTCTCCACTTCTTTTGACCAGCTGGAAGCTCCGGCTGGCTGGAGACCGCGTACACTTTAGCAGAATCTTGTCAGGATGGGCCAAGGAGTCAGGTTATGACGCTAATGAACGCACGCAACGCAAGTTAAATTAAATGCGCCGAATAAGATTACAGAAATATTATAATTTATTAAAAAGACATAACGGCAAGATAAAACCTTAATAGTGGCCGAAAAGCATACCGTTTAATTTAGCTAGCACGTGGCCGAAAATGGACTGACCTCGTCCCGTTGCGGTCTTTCTTCTCGCGGCTCTCGGAACAGACTTCCGCTGGGCTCGCTGGTTCAAGTCTTCCACTCCTCGTCTCACCCCCCTTCTACGTGATATTGCACTGCTCAACAAAATCGCAAGTGACTATTCATATTTTATTATTTAGAATTCCTTTACATCCTAATTTATTCTTATTATAGTTTTGGTTTGGTGGGCTCCTTGGCTGGGCCACAGAGATTTGGACGTTTTGGAAGCAGGGAAGAATTGTTATTTGCGCCGTCCTTAGATAGCTGGTACTGGTTAATAATAATAATAATAATAATAATAATAAGGGCACCCTTTAACTGCTAATCTCCTATATGAAAATTAAAGACAAAAACAATTTTTTCTCTACTAAAATTAGAACAGATAAAATTCAAAGATATTATTGTTTTTGGTTTTGCATATAGTATGAGAAGGTTCGTGAAACTTTTTTTTCACAATTTTAACGCTATTTCACAACTTACTCAGTATTAAAATTCAAGAAATAATTAATCTACATTAACAAAATATCAGACGGGTGACACCATTGCTCAGTGATGGATGCTCATTTGCCTGCACTCTGTAGATAGGAAATTGACAGCAGTATGTGGACCAGGTGGTACTCTTCTTGAGGGTAAATTATTGCCCCTATGTTGTGATCACGACCCCCTTTGTGTTGGGGTTGGAGTGATATATTGCTCGTATTTGCTTAGGTGCATTCGACAGTTTTTAGCTTTCTGAAATGCCCAGGGGTAATAAATTTCTGTATTATATATCACCAGCACGTTGAAACTAAATTACAAATGAACAAATTGAAACTTATCCTGTTGAAATAGTGAAGAGTTTTGTTTAATTTAATTTGTAAACATTATTTTCTTGTTGTTTAAACATCTTTCGGTTATAATCGCCTTATAAACAAGTTGACGGGGACCATCTTGGAACTTATCCAGCCCGATCGTACAATGTAGTAAAAGAAGATTTTCAAAATTGTACAGTTGGTGTTCTGTTTTGGTCTTATTACTAGGGTAAATTTGTTTAATACAGTTGGTACACAGGTTCTCTGAACCTCGTAATTGTGTGTATCACTACTTTCTAGACGTTGTGGATGTGTATTTATCTACTCGCTTCGCTTGAGTCAGCTGTACATATAAGGTGACAAGTGTCACATCTGTTTTGTTCGATAAGTGGAAAAGTTACAAAAAACTTTAAAAGGTAACTCTAGGGTTTTTTGAGATAAAGTTAGAGGTGTTAAAGTTTTCATCATCATTTTCCCAATATGGCCGTCAGCTCTAAATTTTCTTAAAGAAAACTATATTTTTTAAGGCGATTTTAGATTAAACATGTTATTTTAAGACTTTTTTACTCTTGGGTATTTTTCAGTATCTCTAACCGTTTAGGAGCTACAGGCACCTAAAAGTTTCAAAAATCGTAAATTCAAGCTATTTCCAGAGACGAATTTTCTTATTTATCAAACTCAATTTCAGGTAAAATTTAAACTAGTAGTGTAAAGGTGTAATAACACAACAGCTATTTTTATTAGTTTTATATTCTGAGGAATAACAGAGTTATCGATAGAAAACAAAAATTTATAATTTTCTAGAACATCCATTGCTCTTTATTATTACTAAATACATTTTACATCTTGTGACTTCACTACAAATTGTATTATTAACCACTGTTAATACATTTG
Source organism: Aphrophora alni (assembly GCA_963513935.1). Lineage (NCBI taxonomy): Eukaryota > Metazoa > Arthropoda > Insecta > Hemiptera > Aphrophoridae > Aphrophora > Aphrophora alni. The sequence goes on from OY740778.1 coordinate 10,512,834, forward strand.
TTTCGGCTGTAATATCTTATTCACAAGGTCTAACACACGTAGTAATAATTACAAACTGGTGTAAGCCAGTTCTAGACAGTTATCAGAAAAGTTGAGACAGAGTTGCAAGAAGAGTGAGCAAACTTTACGTTTAAAGGACATCTAATTATTCAGAGTCAGTTTATTAAATTATTAACGTAGAATCGGATTAATCAGTCACAAAGTTAGAGTCAATTTGGATTCTCAGTGGTAATAAGATATTTGTATTAGTAAATGACGAAGCTGAGAGAGAGGTAATCAGGTAATAATAAAGAAGCATTAATTGTATAACTGAACCACTGATTTATTTAGTTCAAAGTGAGAGAACTCAGGCATAAATCTTCGTAAAATTAATGATTCTAACACTTCATTTTGTTGAATCTCTTTAAAAACTGATGTAAGCAAATTTGCACAACAGTTGATTCAGTAAATAAAGAGTTTTAATTAGCTATTAGATTAAAATCAAACCCGATACCACAATTTAATAAAACAAACTTTTATTTCCTGATGTACATTTCAGTAACATAGTTACCATCCTCAGAGGTTGAGTATTAAACAAACAATGTACTGAAATGTACATCAGGAAATAAAAGTTCTCCACAGTGTGCTCATAAAAATATTATTAATTAACTACTTGATATTTATAAAGTGTGCTGCCAACATTATTTTTATCCAGAAAAATAATTATTAATTTCTCATAAAATGTTCCGTTTTTTAGCCCTGGGGTCGGTTAATAAAATTTGACTTCCTTGAGCATCTTGTTCATTTGAAAGAAGAATTCGACTAAACGCTGTAACAAAAACACTTTCTCTTTAAGGTTATGAAACGAACAGACTAAATTGTCAGTTACTTATTGCACAAGTCGTCCGATTCCAATGCAATTTTGCACACATAGCATTGCCTAATGATAGTTAATAAAGGGAAGTCTGGTACATAATAAAATGAAAGTTGTGATTTGATACTATAATGATGGAAATATAAGAAGAATCTTGAGATTCAATGTACAGTACGTTACAATTTTTGACAGCTTCTACCTTAAAACATTAAGCGATTCAATATAATTCACTGGTCAAACAGTTTAACAGTGACAATGAAATGTGCACCGCACATGCTTCCTAGCATACGTTATGAGCTACATTTCTTAATTTCTTTTATTACTGTGTTCGAAGTTAAAAATATTTATAGTTTTAAAAATAATTAACGTTTAAATTCTCACATGTACGTAGGTTAAAAAAAGTAGTGTGATGAGTAAAAAAAGCTTTATCGAGTATTTGCGGTAAAATCAGTTTTAAGTCAAAAAAGTCTGACGTAAGTGCAATGCTCTACAGATCAAACCTGTGAACCGATTGTAATCAAATTAGGTTATCATATTTTAGCCATGTCTCGTGTCTTTTTTATGTCATAAGAAAAAAAATGCAACATTACGCCTTAACGATTTTGATTAAATTTTGCTCAAATGTAACCTTCAAAGACCCAAATAAAACGTCTACAGTACATGTTTTATACCATGTTGTATCCATGGAGATATTATTATTATTATTATTTCTGTGGGAATACTGTAAATACGGTAGATATTATACTCAAAACTACTTTTTATCAACTCAAGTTCAGGTTGATACAAAAGTTCTCAGACTCTATTTTTTAAATATTATGTGTCCTATCACTAAACAATATTTGTGAATTCTATCGCCTGATTTGAGCTTGTTTGACATCGGTTTGACTCATGCGCACTAAAGCGCGGGAAAGCAGACACCACGAGAATGAAAACCCATCAATCCGCCATTTAATACAACTGTAACTTCTGATTTTCATGCAGATATCAATAAAAGATCTTAGAGATGGTAGTGAAAGACGAACGTCATTGTTGGTTTCAAAAAATGGCGCTTCTTGCTTCACATAAAACCAAACAATGGAAATACTTGGAGAATTTCTCGAAGACCGGTTGATCTCTAAGAATCGCTTCGCTCACCGGATTTCTCGTGGATATCTAAAGGACAGAGTGTAGCGGAACAAATACACGACTCTACAAGAACATCAGTATAATGGCTGTTCATGAAATTCGTCGTGGGGGGGGGGCATAGCTCAGAATCATAGAAACGTTAAACTCGTGTCATAGTTCCGAATATAAATATTTTGAATTCGGAGTTGTGGCACAAACACGGGAATTTTTCCAAGCCAAGGCACAAACACTAAAATAAGTAGCCGACTGTCTTATAACAGAGAGGATACCGACAGTAAGGGATGTAGGCCACCCTTCCACTGAACAAAATAATGTAATTTTTATAACTATATTTACCATTTACATAATTTTTCTATTAATAAAATAGTGCAAATATTAGGGACGCAGAAACGGAAGAATGGTTTAGGTTAGGTTAGTTGAACGATAACAATATTTTCGACAAGACGTTGAACGTGAACTGGGCAATTTGATGTCTAAACAAGATTTTGTAAAGAATATAGTAAATAACGCCATGAATAAATAATGGAGTATTATTTACCTACAAATTTCCCCCGCTTAATCTCTTATAAATGTTGAGATTTACTTTAAAGTTAGAAATTAATTCATAAATAAAACTCTAGGTTGCCATTGCGTGATCTATAAACGTTCTATTTCAGCATCCACTAGACAAAGATTCTCTGAGTTACGAAGGTTTTGTGGCGATGGGTGTTACTCTTCTTCAGGACCTCCCTCACGCCAACCAATGTCAAGCCTCGAACCCCTCCTCCATTTCTTCCCTCACTCTGCAGACCCCTACAACAATTCGAACATGTACAAAACATCCTAAAACTTTTCATAGTTATGGAATTTTATCATTCGATGCTGTGACAAGGTTATAAAATTCGATCTTGCTAATATTCGGCCCTCTAAGACACATCTGTTTTTCAGAGTTGTTAAACTACTCACTTTGCGGTGCTATAAGATTCATTGGCACCGAAATTCTGATTAACATTTTGAACAAATTACTACAAACATTAATTCAGCAACGTCTGTAAAAGTAGAGTGTATTCCTTTAAATTTAACAGTTTTAATGTACTTAAAATAAATAAATTGAACTTTTCAATCAAGAACTCTAAAATTCGGGGACTTTCAACTCTGTATTTTCAGTAATTGACACTTTGTTAGTAATTTACATACGCCTATAATAGAATACAATAATATAATTCAGAATATAGGAACATTTTATGATTTATATATTGTATATACAGGGTGTCCCGAAAAAGGTGAACTGACTACACATTTTTGGACTATACAGGGTGTCCCGTAACTCTCTGGACACATGTATATAGCGTTATTGCTTGGGTCAAGACAAACATATTTCACCATAGGAACATGGGTCTGCGGTGCCTAGTTTTCTGTCTATCTGTCTGTATGTGTTTTTTACAAAACAATTCCTTACTCCTAAACGGTTTGAGGTACAACGTTGAGATTTTGCACAAATGTTTATCTTATTAAGACCTATCTTCGTTTAAAATTATACTAAAATATCCTTAACCGTTTCAAGATGGCGGTCATTAAAAATCTTTGATGCCAAATTCCACGAAAACCGTTGACTTTACAAAAAAATTGCAAGAAATGAAAAAGTTAGTAAATTTTATGTAGTTTTCAATAATACATTATTTGTTAAGATAGGATAAAAAACAACAGAGAAATTAGCTCTTTTTGTAAAGCATGACCACTTTTCTCCGTTTAAACAATGCTAATACTCCTTTTACACTGTCTAAATAACTTTACAATCATCCGTCATACGTCAATCAGGAGTTTTAAAACATAAACAGCTGATTGAATCATATGTTGTTGTTATTTATAAAAGTATTGTTGTCTGAACTGCAAGTCTTTCCTAGTTGCTTTACTATTATTACAACAGTAAACCTGGTTAAAGTCATTATTTATTGTGTTTTCATGTTATTAAGTTGAAAGTTGTGTACTAAATGTGAACAAAATGAATACTTACACATCAGAGGAGTACTGTGATATGGTCTATTTTTTGGAATGGCTCGTGGCAGTGCAAGAGGAGCGGCGAGATTGTATGCAGAACACTACCCGAACAGGCAATGTCCTAACCATAAGACATTCAGTGCTTTATACAGCAGATTGAAGGAAACGGGAACCTTTAAGGTAAATATGAGTGACACTGGGCGTGATAGATCAGTTCGTGATGTTGAGTTCGAGGAACTCGTTCTTGATCGATTTGAAAAAGATCCGTCGGTAAGTGTTAGAGCGGTAGGGCAAGAACTAGGTTGTAGTAAGAACACTGTGTGGAGAGTTTTGAAAGGAGAGAAACTCTACCCGTATAGTCCCCAAAAGGTACAGGCCTTGAAACCTGAAGATTTTTTGAGGAGGGTAAACTGCGCTCGCTGGTTCTTGGAAAAAGACTTAAATAACCCTTTATTTCTTGAACAAGTTTTGTTTACTGACGAAGCTAGTTTTACTAGGGAAGGCATATTTAACAACCGAACGAGCCATGTCTGGGCAGCAGAAAACCCAAATGCTATTTTTGTAGCCGGGCATCAGGAAAAGTTTTCTATTAATGTGTGGGCGGGTATTATATGCAACTTCCTTGTTGGACCCTACATTTTACCAAATCGGCTGAACTCACCAACCTACTTAGTGTTCCTTAGAGATATTCTTCCGGAGTTGATGGAAGATGTTCCTCTTCTTGTCCGAGAAAATATGTGGTTCCAACACGACGGAGCCCCGGCCCACTATGGCAATATAGTCCATGATTACTTGAATATCACTTTTCCAAACAGTTGGATTGGGCGTGGAGGGCCGACACCGTGTCCCGCTCGATCGCCCGATCTCACTCCTCTAGACTTCTTCCTTTGGGACACAATGAAACAATTGGTTTATAGCTCACCTGTAGAGAGTGAGATGGACGTGGTAGCTCGAGTTGTTGAAGCAGCCGCAATAATAAAAGAAGATGACCAAGTTTTTGGACGTGTTCAACGATCCATGATTGATCGGTTTAGATTATGCAACCGGGTTGACGGTCGTAATTTTGAACAGTTATTGTAAGTAAAGGAGGCCTCATTGTAAATAAAGAAGGACCATAAGGTATTGTCCAATTGTATTTAATAAGTAAAAAAAAGTTTACATTATCAATGTTGGTTTTTATTTATTTAAAGAAAAATTAATGTTACTTAGCAATAGATTATTTAGACAGTGTAAAAGGAGTATTAGCATTGTTTAAACGGAGAAAAGTGGTCATGCTTTACGAAAAGAGCTAATTTCTCTGTTGTTTTTTATCCGTCTTAACAAATAATGTATTATTGAAAACTACATAAAAATTACTAACTTTTTCATTTCTTGCAATTTTTTTGTAAAGTCACAGGATTTCGTGGAATTTGGCATCAAAGATTTTAAATGGCCGCCATTTTGAAACGGTTGACGATATTTTAGTATAATTTTAAACGAAAATAGGGCTTAATAAGATAAACATTTGTGCAAAATCTCAACGTTGTACCTCAAACCGTTTAGGAGTAAGGAATTGTTTTGTAAAAAACACATACAGACAGATAGACAGAAAACAAGGCACCGCAGACCCATGTTCCTATGGTGAAATATGTTTGTCTTGACCCAAGCAATAACGCTATATACATGTGTCCAGAGAGTTACGGGACACCCTGTATATATCAAAACAAAGAAAATATGTCAAATAAAATATGGTCGAATTCCGCTTTATAATATGTTGATCCGCCATTTTACAAAAAACTCGAAAAATAGATAAGATATTGAGTTTAGATTTGGTATAAGCATTTTATATGTTACGTTTTACAGGTGTAGGCTACCAAACAAAACTTCATTTTGAATTTTCAAAATGGAGGCCGTTTAAATTTGTTCTCTAACATATCTCTAAAAACGTAAACATGTCTCTTTAAAAAACATATGTACAAGAAAAAAATTTTTTTTTTTATATTGACGAAAAAAATTGATTAAAAATTTTTTTCTGTAGGTCTAAGAAAAACTGGTTAAGTCCAGTTTATATATCTGATGCTATTGTTGAGTAGGCCTGATATTAGACTGCACACCCATCTGTAACTTATGTTATTGTGTGTAATTGGGGATATCTCCATTATTATTAACGCTAAAATAAAAAGGTAGATGGTTAATTTGTTTGTTTAAATATATGTTTGATTTCCATTTAAAATTTGTTTGTTTTTAGGCTAATTTTGGGTGTTGTAGACAATTACCAAGAATATGTTGTTTTAATTTTTTCTCTCGATAATTGGTTATTCTTTGACGTACAAATTTTGTTTTTGTTTTTTGTATTTTTTTTTAAGTTAACAGATTTCGAAAATGTAAAAAAGCAACGATTTTGAAAATTATAAAAAGAAATTCTTCGTGTTTGATATCTTTATTTAACGTAACAAAAAACTCTTATACCAAATTTTAAACTAATTTGTTATCTATTTCTAAAGTTTTTTTTGTAAAACAATAAACCAGCAATCACGGATAATGAAGCGGAATTTGGCTACATGTTATTTGACATTTTTTATTTGTTTGGTTGTATATAATTCAAAACAAATAGCCAGTCCACCTTTTTCGTTAGACTACTTGTGATGGATCAAAATTGTAATAATTTATTTTTATTTGTTTTCAGGTAAGAAACTTGAGTGTTCGGCTGTCTACGTTTGTTGAGTGAGTAACGAAATATTTCTAAAACAAACACATTTAGTTTTTAATACAACATATTCAGTTTACCAAATTTTGGGAGGGGATTTGGATATGCCTGTGTAACAACTGTTTTAAACAATCACTTTACCATACGTTGGGAGGTGAATTTAGACATCCCTGTATAACAACTGTTTTAAGCAATTACTTTATCAAACTTTAGGAGTTGAATTTAGACATCCCTGTGTAACAATTGTTTTAAACAATCACTTTACCGTACTTTGCTAAGTGAATTGGACATTCTTGTGTAACAACTGTTTTAAGCAATTACTTTACCATACTTTGGGAAGTGAATTGGACATTCCTGTGCAACAAATGTTTTAAACAATCACTTTGTCAAACTTTGGGAAGTGAATTGGACATCCCTGTGTAACAACGATTTTAAACAATCACTTTACCATACTTTGGGAGGTGAATTTAGACATTCCTATATAACAACTGTTTTAAACAATCACTTTACCATACTTTGGGAAGTGAATTGGACATCCCTGTGTAAGAACTGTTTTATAGAAATTGATAGACTAGATAATTTTTTTGAATTTTTAGTCCGCCATATTGAATCGGCCATTTCGTGTTTCTGCAATTTTAACTTTGGAATCGAAATCAGCAACCTCAAAAATACCTATATACAAAGTTTCATATAAATTGATGGAATAGATGAATTTTTAGTCTGCCATATTGGATCCGAATTTTGTTTTTCTGCAATTTTAACGTTGTAGTCGTAATCAGCAACCTCAAAAATACCTAAATAAGAAATTTCATATAAAATGATAGACTTGATAATTTTTGTATTTTTTTTATTCCGCCATTTTGTTTTCTGCAATTTTAACGTTGGGATCGTAATCAGCAACCTGAAAAACACCTATATACGAAGTTTTATATAAATTGATGGAGTAGAAATTTTTTTGAAATTTTAGTCCGCCATATTGGATCCGCCATTTTTTGCAATTTTATCGTTGGAATCGTAATTAGCATGCTCGAAAACCTTGTGTACCAAGTTTTATGAAAATTAACAATAGCTGTAGCTTATTCATTAAAAAAACGCTCTTGATCTTGACGACAAAAAAATATATATAAATTTATATTATATACGAAGGCTGAAGACAATTATTGAAAAAAAACAACTAATTTTTGATTCTTTATGAACTAATTTTCTGAAATTACATTATCATATTTTTGAGGTTATTACTTAAAACATTCCTCTCTCACTCTAAGTGCAAAGTTCGATAATCATAAAATACTCGTGGTAACGAAATTATCAAAATGGCGACCAAAGTAAAGGGTGGACTATACTACAAGACATACAAGAAGACATGATTGTCCTGTTACGATAATAAGATTTTTTAGTTTATAGATGCAACATAATCAAACAGTGGAAATACAGGAAGGCAAGTTACTATCGATACAGTGTAATCTATTCGCGTAGCTTATACGCTGACATAGGGACACGAATATTCTGTGCTGTTTTTACTTTACCACATATACATTGAATAGAGGAAGTTATTAAGGGATCAGAAATTCGAATTCCGTTTTCTTACGACAAATCTAATATGAGGTAGAAACTAGCGGTTTTTGGAATGACGTCACTCGGACGTTTGACGTCCGGCGTTTTTTAGTTTTTGAAGTGCTAAACGCGTAGACCAATTTTAATCAAATTTGAGTCATAACTCCAAACCCTTGAGAAAAAACACAAATTTACGATTTTTTTTTCAAAATCAGCTCAAACGATTTTAATTATATTTTCATTAAAGATGCCAAAAACGTATTGGTCGCCATCTATCCAGAAATATTGGTTCGTTAATTGTAATTTTAAAAAATTGGACGTTCAGTATGAAAGACGTAATTTCTCAAAAATCACTACACCGATTTCGTTCAAGTTTTAGTGAAAATTTGATGAATTATAACCCAAAACTGAAATTACATTTCAGGATTAATTGGAAAAATACCAAATTCTACTTTGACAACCGTCATTAAAGGTTTAAGTGAAGCAAGGCCCTCAGGGGCTCATTATAGTGAGTACGCACTTGCCAATCCCGAGAGGACCTAGCTGGAACTACACATGCGGTCGTTGGCTTGATCCCTTTCTTTTATCTTTCTTATCCAACTCTTCTTAATATCTAACCCTGTCGCTATTAGAGTATTCGGAATTTGGGGGGGTGTCTTTATTTTACGCTATTTTCTTCCTTTCTAACGCGTTTTATTTAACTCGCTTTGGCGGGTTTATACGCAAATTTTTTAATCATTTTTAAACTAACTTCCTGGTGGTCTAGACTAGAGACTTGAAATTTTGAACATAGCTCAGAACTAATCCAATAATATTGAGCCAGATTAAAAATTTTTATAATATTTTTCAAGTAATATACTTATTCTTGCGCGACACATAATTTACACACACCCACACGCACGCACACGCACACACGCACGCACATTTACAAGGTAAACAAAACATTATAATATCATAACTAAAGGCGCCAACTTGTATAACTATGTATAGATCTAGGAGAAATAAAAAATTCATCTGAAAAAACTAATTAAGAAAAATGAATATTTAAATAAATTTTTTTAAACACGTTTTTTAAAGGGACTAAAATAGCATAAAATAAATTTCTCCTTTAACAATATGTGTATTCATAATTCCATGTACACATCTATGAGGCCAGTCAATTAAAATAATCTGTATTACATTGTACTATAGGACTGCGTTAACTATCACAATGGCGGCATCCTTGGATCAAATCGCATGTATTGAAGAAACAATTAATAATCAGTATTAGTATTACAAATAAAACAAAATTATGTGTAAATATAAAAGAATTTGTAAAACACAAGGCACAAATTAAAACACCTCAAAAGCGTTGGACACCTGTTCAATATGACCACAAAATAACACCAAAGTCTTTCTATTCTGGATTCCTTCTTTGATGCTTTTAATATTTACTAGCATGCCTGTACAAGCTGTCAGAGAAATCTGTATGGTGGTTCTATGCTTTGATATAAATAATAATCTTGCCCCTTGTCCAGTAAGACTTAACGTTTAAGCAAAAACAATTTTTCTGCAGAGACTCAGTGACCAGAACAAATTGCAATATCAAAATATGATAATTCAGAAAAAAAGTTAAATTTTAATAGCTTAAATTTATAAATAAATATTGAGTTTGACTTGTGAGTTAATATTATGTAGAAGAAAAACTCAAACACAAGATCCCACAAAAACTACGTTTATTCAATCAAACGCGTTTCAACGACAAAGTCGCCATCCTCAGTGATTCATGAGCTACAATAACAAAACTATAACAGTTATAGTATGAGCTCATGTATCACTGAGGATGGCGACTTTGTCGTTGAAACGCGTTTGATTGAATAAACGTAGTTTTTGTGAGATCTTGTGTTCGAGTTTTTGTTCTACATAGCTTAAATTTGTTTTATTTTTTTACATCAATATTTATATACACAGGATTTTGTGAACATAGATAAGAACGAACTATAATTTTTTTTTAATTTTTAAAACTCTTGCCATTTTAAAAATGTCCAGCTGTTTGTATCATTAACCTACAGATTTCACTAAAATCAGTAAACCCATTGCTGAATTTTCGGTTTTTGATCGATAACCGTTTAGAGAAATAACGACAAATACGTTTTTGGGGGATACACTTGAACGAAATTGTCAGAGTCGAGTTTGACAAAATCGTAGTTTGGTAATATTCTTTTCTTTTGGTACTGTTCCAATATTTGTAGTTTTAAAAAATCCCGAAATAGAACCAAAATATGCCCACATATAAATTGAATTAAAATCGGTCCATGCATTTGGCTTTACTACACATCCAACGGACAGACTTCATTCTGAAAAACAAATTCCTGTAAACAGGGCAATTCAAAACGGATATATCCGCAAAAATTAATCATCAGTTTTTTTATTCTCCCGTAACATTCTCTACACTATGTAGAATCTTACAAATCAGCTACAAATTCGGTGAATATTGACGATTTCCTCAAACTTTGAGGTTATGTTAGGTGAGCGAGAAAGTTAGCACAGCGTTTATAGAATTGTAGATCCTAACAACCAATATGAAGAATTGCTGCTAGTGTGCAAAAAAAATCGTGATTGGTAGCGCATTCTGGTAGCGAATGCAAGGACTACGGTGACGGTAACTCGATGTAGCGTACTAATACATGCCTGAAATGCTATTTACGAAGCGTAGACCCTTCAGGGCTGTTTGTTGCGTTGCAAAATTGCTGTCCTGTAGATTTATACACCAGTTTCCTGTTACTCAAATTTGATTCAGCCAAACCCAGTGACCGTGGCTTCGACATTGTAGCCGGTTAATTATAATTAACCAAAAGCGCTCCTGTCGGTAGAAACCCTAATTAGTTCCAGCCAATAAACGGAATACGTTAGAGGCAGGTCTACCACTATCTAAACTTATAATTGACCATGTTCGCTAAATTATGCAACAGTGTAAGAAAGTTTATCGCGTTCTCACCCGAAACAATGTTACATCACTACCAACCTTATAACAAGTTATTTACCTCGTTTCATTACTGACTTTGTTTTGTAACATCGGTTGTTATCCGATGCTACATAATTAAGGACAGACTTGCTTAGCTCGTTTATTATGATGTATTAGTTTTGTTGTGAGTGGAAAACAACGTTTCGAGATGGTCGTCTTAGTTTGATGATGTCTATCCTTTAGGGTCTAGACGTCAAGACAATACTGATAGACATAATTACGATTCACAAAATCCATGTTACAAATGTTTTAAACAAACTGACTTTACTACTTATACTAGTGGTGGCACTCGAGTTCGGCACCAGGGCAGTTTACAGGGAGAGCGGAGAGGTTTCCCCTAACCTAACCTTACCTAACCTAACCTAACCTAACCTAATCTAACCTAACCTAACCGTTGGTACTTAGGAATGTTGTATTCTAGTAGGTTATTTCTGCTACATATCAATTAATTTTTAATAACTAGGAAATCATAGAACAATGCGTACAAAGTTTCATAATTGCATTTGTTAGGAGTTCTGAAGTAATAAAGGTTTAGAGAAAAACATCAGGACATATAAAATACATTAGGCCCTATATTTACGTAAACATGGTTAACGCGAACTTCTGTTGAGTTTGTCTTGGGTAGCGTCCGAGGGCTTGTGAAGGTTTCCCCGTAGATGAGAGAGCGAGCAAACGGAAAAGGGCGTTGTGCCGAACTCAAGAACTCTGATACTAGTATCAAACTGGGAATGAGGTTAAACGAAGGGTTCTTAACTCACACAAGGGCAGAAGATTAGGTTGTCCGGTGACTTACATCCAAGCCACCTACTGGGGTTCACTTTATAAAACTTTAATTTATTTTATTTGATATTAAAATTTATTTTATATTTTTATTCTACACATAATTACAAGAAAACAGCGTATAATTTACTGACTTATAGTCAGAAATCAACAATGTTTGCTAAAAAATGAGTGACTGTATGATGTAAGATGTCACTGCTCTTTTGTAGGTAATTTTAGTACTGTAACTTGTAGTATATTAATTTAGTTCTATTGATTTTGAGAATGCAAACTTTTACTACATAGTACTAAATGTTTATTTAATGAATACCTTATAAATAGATGTTTTTGAATTTTTTAAAATATTTGTTACATTTTCAATATTAGTAGGGAATTTTTGCTGATTTCAATATTATTCTCTGTATTACTGTTGCTTAGATGAGCAAATGTTACATTTACAAAAAATAAATTGTGTAAATGCCAATAATACCGTTTTAATAGACTACTAAAGTACAAATTATGTTTCATACTATTATTATTATTAAATTGTGCTACTTTGATTCATTAAAATCGAAAAGTACATATTTTATCGACAAAGATATATGATAGTGTTGTTTATTCACACTTACTGTCATACATTTTGTAGCAAACATTGTTGATTTTGGACTCTATTAAAGTAAATTATTCATTTTTTTGGTCTCATTTTTCTTGTAATGAAGTCTAGAATAAAAATATATTACAGATTTTATTTTAAAATATCAAATTAAATAAATGAATGTTTGATCAAGTTCACTGTGCACAGTAATTGGCCCACGGCAGGTCCTAATACACTGCGCGCCTGTGTGTGATGGGGCGTGCGTTAGAGCGTGGCGACCCTTCGTTCAGCCGCACTCCCCTTTTGATAATAGTATAAAAGACCCTTGATCTGTCAATACAATTTAATATTTCTTACTAGGCCCAAGAAATCAACTTTTGGCGTTATAATTAGAGGATCTGTTTGTATTGTATTGTATTATGGGGCTGGGTAGGTACCACAATGGTTCTATTCAATTTGTTTTCTAATTGTTATATTTTATTTATAAAAATAACTTTTGGGACTCTTTTATAACTAAGAAAAATTGATTAGATATATCAAATTAATACGATTTTTGTTAATGGAAACGAACAAAGTCCATTATCGTTTTAGTCTATACTTAAGGACGATAGCAGCCACTAAATTTAAGATGTGGACTATAGTGTACTCATATAGAGAACTATTTGAAATTCAGAACAATCGAATTAAAAATATCAAAATGGCCCTCTTTTACCAACTCCATCTCTCTACGATGATAAATAGCGAAGTTATTGTCAGAAATGTAATTTCGATCCGTGACGTCTGAAGAAAATAAGATGTTCGTATTGTTTACGTGATCCGACAGGGCTCAACTGTTCGAGCGTAGCGAGTGGACACATGTCTACATGGCCCAACGTTAAGACACTTGTAATAAATACAATTACGATGTTCAGAAAACCTGTGTAACAACTGTTTTAAAACACCCTACTGGATAAGACGCCTTGATCTGCCAATACAGTTTAACATTTCCTACAAGGTCCAAGAAATCAACTTTTGGGGATTACATTTAGAGGATCTGCTTGTATTACTTTTGTATGATGAGGGCTGGGTAAGTATCATGATGGCGCCCACCAATAGAATTGTACAGTGTAGAATTTAAAGTGACTAGTTTGGTAGTATTGATTGTTTTTAAAATTTTATGGGATCAAATTTCTCTCTATCTCTCTCTCTCTCTCTCTCTCTCTCTCTCTCTCTCTCTCTCTCTCTCTCTCTCTCTCTCTCTCTCTCTCTCTCTCTCTCTCTCTCTCACTCTCTCTCTCCCCTAACCTAACCTAACTTATTATCTCTCCGTCTCCCTATCCTTCCATTCCTCTCTCCTTCTCTATCTTTCCCTCTTTCTCCCCTTCGCCCTCCCTATCCTTCCCTAGCCCTTTCTCCCTCTTTCCGTCTCCCAAATTAAAACATTTTATTTTTCTACTTAATTATCTAACCCTTTGTTGTTATTTTCAAGATATACGACCGATATTTGTTTATTGAAGGTGAATCCAGCGTGGAATTTAGTTGAAATAGAAGCGGCGTTGTTTGTAAAATTTAATACGCATTTCAGAGTGTGTGCATTGTCCACATACCACTGAGTATTATGCAAACATGGCCGCTACACATCAAAGGGTGCACTTTGTAGGATATTGGACCGTAATAATTTACGCTGTGACAATGTGACATAGAGAGTGGGAGAGAGGGGGGTGTATGAAGGTACACAAACATTTTATGAATATTCAATACCACAATTAACAAACTAAATAGAATATTAAATTCCTCAAAATATGAAATATTTTTTTAAGGATGCGCGATTTCAGGAAGAAACTAATCCATTTATTTGTTATCTTTAAATTTAAATAAATATATCTTTTTATTATTAAAATGTGCACAAATATTAATTTCAAACAGACTGATTCATCAAAACAAAATGATTAAAAAAAACTATTTTTCATGAAATATTTTTTAATAAATTAGATTACTATGTATATGTTACAAAGTAAATATATTCCTTGAAATGTAAAAATGTCTACGTGAGAAGATAAATAAGCATTGTAGAAACCTTCCACAAACTTTCTCTCATTCAATTGTCACACAAACCAGATATAAATCAACCACAACTATTCTTTACCAAGAATTTTAAAACTTCAAATGGTTGTAGTTTCGGTATTTGTTCTCCAAACCCAGAGAAAAACTCTGTATTGGAAGCAGATATAATTTAGATTTATTAAAACATTAGCTCTTATTTTCATTGTTAATTATTTGTTGCCATAGCAACGAGTTTTCTCATTGTTGACTAATTTCAAATAGGAATCTAAGTATGTGGTTAATTTGTCGTAGTTTACAATTAATTTATTGATATTTTTTATTCATGAATTTACCTTTACAAACACGCATTGATTCAGTGTTATTATGAATGTAAACGGAGTTTATCAGACGGGTTAAGAAAGTTTTGAGCTCGAAAAAGTTCGAGGATTCCAGTGTAGTCGCGTATAAAAAAGTTGTTAGTAACCGAGTCCGTGGGAGATATCACGAAGCCAGGACAACCTTCAATCGTAAGAGAAGAAGAAATTATTCAAAACGTAGATGGGATGTTAATAAAAGTCATTTTATGTGAAACAATGTACTAAAACATATCTCCAGTCAAGACGTCACCACAGCTACTCAGCCACAACAATCAGCTGTTTTATTTTTTGATTGCACTAATCAGCTGATTAAATGTTACATTGTTGAACTGTGACTATAACATTCATATTGGAACCGTGTTTAGATAACATGTATCCATAGTTCCAAGCTGTTTAATTAAAAAAAATAATATACCAAATTTCAATTCAATACAACCCGTTGTTAAAATAAAAATGTAAGTGACAAAAAATGGCGGGTTTAAGAATAACGAAGAAGTTTTGGAATTTTAAATATGATATTTTGATTTGTCTTTGGCTCAGGAAAAATACCTAAAGTTATCAGAGAGTGTAATGTATCGAGCATCGCACGTAAAATGAAGCAATGACTTACTTTTTAACAATAATCTGACAGGTTACTTCTACTGGGGGACTCCCAGTATTTTTACGTGACATTTTTTAAAGTGTATTTAAATTTTCAAAATTTTGTCCACCATTTTTCAATACGTCGTTCAATTTGAAAATTTCTTATGGTAGTCCCTATATTTTACGATGATTTCGGATAGAAAATATAATTTTAAGTTTTTTTTTTTTATTTGTGCGTTTTCCCCATAAAATTAACAGTTTAACCGCTGGAACCACTCTTTTACCTCATTTTGACTTTCAGTGCCGCAGCGGTTTGTTCACTCATTCCTTTTAAAATTAACTCTCTTGAAATAGAGTTTTGTACATATTGTTTAATATGAATGTATCCTTCAAGGATAAAATAAAGCAAAAGCTTAAAGTTTCAAATATTTTAATAATATAAATGAGCTACAATTGTTCCGCCTTGCGGCATCATTGGGCTACTGATAATTTACAGGTATAGGCAACTATTTAAACATAAGTAACAGGAAACTGAAATACAATAGAGAAATCGGGAATTGACAAGAAATATCTTGTCAAGATTGTGACTCTGAGTACATAGGTCAATCAGGTAGATCTATAAAAGTTAGAATTAACGAACATGTAAATAGCTGGAAACATGCCTATAAAAACTCTAACTTAGCTAACCACCTTTTGGACTCAGGTCATAGTTTTTATCCGAAATTGAATGTTAAACTCTTACATATAGAAAATAAAAGCAACAGATTAAATAATTTAGAATGTTTAGAAATAAATAGATCTATTTCACTTAGGCCTATTCTCAACTTAAATGACCAAATTGTATTAAATTCGTCACCTCTTCTAAAACCCATCCGTAACATAGTTCATTAACCTTTATCTACCTGCTAGGTCATCCCTCTACCTTTCCCGATTTCTCTATTGTATTTCAGTTTCCTGTTACTTATGTTTAAATAGTTGTCTATACCTGTAAATTATCAGTTGCCCGATGATGCCGCAAGGCGAAACAATTGTAGCTCATTTATATTATTAAAATATTTGAAACTTTAAGCTTTTGCTTTATTTTATCCTTGAATATGGAGTTTCAACAAGAAATATCTGCTATTACATTAAAGTTGAATGTATTATTTTTTTATGTATTGATTATGACAACTTTAGGTAATAGTAAACTGAGTAGAAAAACACGTTTCTTTGTCTCCTCTATCATTAAGAAATATTACTGTCGTTTAGAATCTATAGATACACAAATCGAAAATGGAAAACGAATACAATATAATTTCTTTATATCGATAAAGGCTTAAAAACTCGATTCAAGATAAAGTAAATTTTAAAAGGAATATTGAGTGACCAAATCTCTGCGGCATTAAAATTCTAGCGGGTGAAAGGTTACGTTTATTAAAAAATTGATCTAATAAAAAAAATCCTAAAATTACATTTTCTATCCGCAATCGTACAATGGATACAGAACATGGAATAAGATTCACAAATAATGTAGTAATGTTAATAGAGTAAGTGAAACATGAATGAAAGGTATCTAACCCAATACTACATGAGAAAAGGTGTAGATCCAGCTAGATTCCTCGGGATTGTCAAACCCATAAGTGATTAATTTCAAACAGATTTTCAGTGCATAGTCTTTCTTCAAAAATGACATATTTCAACGTTTCCCAATTTATAGTTGGGGGCATTGTAGATAAATTTTCTAAAACGTGGTCGTATATTCTTTTAAAATTCTTTAAATGTAGATTCATTAGTTTTGGTTTAATAACTATTATTTTTGATTAACAAAGCTATTGGAAATCATAAAAGTCTACATTGTAAAGGTTTTGAATCGTCATTTTTATATGGTTTCCTTTTTCGTTATAAAGAAAGCATTCTACGATTTCATTGAGAACAAAACATTCGTTTCCTTTTTGTCTAGACCGTCGTCCAACTAAATCACGTCTTCGGATTTCTTTTGTTAAAACCGTAAAGTTTAATCCATCAAGGTTTGAAGTGATCTTGCTTTGATTTGATATGGCGGAAGAAATTTTAGCACCGCCATTGTCCGACACAGATTTCTACTTTCTAGTTTTTTGATGACAGTAAATATATGAGTTTGTAATTAGTGTGTTTATAAATACGCGCAGTTGAATCGCCTACGTGGTATGACGCGAATTTTTAAAACGTGCTATTGCTTTTTTGAAGAAAATAGTTTTTGGGAGAGATTTAACTTGAACATTACTGATCTTGAAGTTTGTATCTCCAGTATAAGATATGCGATAAGAGTTATTATTAAATAAACTGTGCAGAAATATTGCACTAAAGTTCTCTCTTACTCGCCTAAAAACTAAATAAAAACCATCTTCAGTGATCACTCAAAAAGGGTAAAATGGATGCCGTATTTGAAATATATAATTTAATAGTTTCTAAACTTCCTTCGTTTGTGTATTAAACATATCCTCTAATTATAGTTTAAAAAAAAACAAAGGGGGCTAAAGTTTATAGAATAAAGTCTATTAGTCTAAATTTTATTATATAAAGTCTATTAGTCTACAGTTTATAGTGTAAACTCTATTAGTCTACAGGTTATAGTATAAAGTCAATTAGTCTACAGTTTATAGTATAAAGTCTATTAGTCTACAAGTTATAGTATAAAGTCTATTAGTCAAAAGTTTATGGTATAAAGTCTATTAGTCTACAGTTTATAGTGTAAACTCTATTAGTCTACAGGTTATAGTATAAAGTCAATTAGTCTACAGTTTATAGTATAAAGTCTATTAGTCTACAAGTTATAGTATAAAGTCTATTAGTCAAAATTTTATACTATAAAGTCTATTAATTTAAAGTTTATAGTATAATATCTATTAATCTAGAATATTATGAAATCTATTACAGGTTATTAAAGTTTATAGTATAACGTCTATTAGTCTAAAGTTTATAGTATAGAGTCTATTAGTCTAAATTTTATAGTATAAAGTCTATTAGTCTACAGTTTATAGTATAAAGTCTATTAGTCTACAAGTTATAGTATAAAGTCCATTAGTCTAAAGTTTATAGTATTAGTCTACAGTTTATAATAAAAACTCTATTAGTCTACAGGTTATAGTATAAAGTCTATTAGTCTACAGTTTATAGTATAAAGTCTATTAGTCTACAAGTTATAGTATAAAGTCTATTAGTCTAAAGTTTATACTATAAAGTCTATTAGTCAAAAGTTTATAGTATAAAGTCTATTAGTGTAACGTTTATAGTATAAAGTCTATTAGTCTAAAGTTTATAGTATAAACTTTATTAGTCTACATTTATAGTATAAAGTATATTAGACTAAAGTTTATTGTATAATGTGTATTAGTCTAAAGAGGTATTTAAACATTTAAAATATATATAAAACTTTAAAATATGTTGGTGGATATTTTAAGAAAACCACAAAAAATGTTAGGATTTTATCAAAATCAGCTTTAACGATTTTTATCAAACTTTGCTAAATTGTAGCCTCTAAAGACCCAACAAAACATATTAGTCGTCATCTTTTCAAAAATGTCGGTTGTTGAGTGATCGGTAAAAAAAATCAGCCATCGGGGTGTTACTTAAATTCTGAAAATAAGCTCTACCGATTTCGTTCAAATTTTAAGGAAAATATGTGCATAAATATATACATGCACAAATTTGTATCCCAAATACTTGATGTTAAATGTTCAAACATTAACATACCCACATTTAAAGCTTTTTACTTAACAATAATAGCAATTTTTTTCGTAAAAATGCCTTATACGAACAATGGAAAAAAAGGTATCGAATTTGACGCTTATATCCTGTCCCAGTGCGTCTGAAGAAAAATTAGTAAGGACCATTTTAATGGAAAATTTAGTCAACTACAATTTTAGTGCTAAACGGTTTTTGAGATATAAAAAAAACGGTTTTGCCCCACCTTTCAACCACCCCTAGGCTGTCCAGCGGTGAGCTGGAGTGTCCCCCCCCCCCAATGAAGTAACCCCAAAACCTCACTTTCCACCAAATTTCATGTCTGGAGGATTTTCGTCCAGATGTTTTACAAAATCTGCTTTTATTCAGTGGCCTACATGTGCTTTGTCAAGAAAGACTAATATTGCGTCGATCAAGATATCCTCCGTTAAATTGCTTCCCAGATCATGTTATTTTTTTTTAAATTGTAGAAAATCAGTCATTTAAATCAGAATAGTAAAAATAATTAAACACGTTACAAAAGGATAAAAAAAAAGAAAAACACATAAGTAAAATGTTAGCCTACATGTAAACAACCCTGTATATTAAATATTAATTAATAATTTATTTATTTAAATATTAAATATTTATACAATCTCTTAATAACATAACTTATCAGAAATATTAAAATATCAACTTTCACATACATAATTATAGAAACAGATAATGAAAACTTATTATTAAATAAATATATTAAAATTAAATTTAAGATATAGATTTAAAAGTTAAAACTTTCGCACCCGAAGAAACATTTATTGAGTAAAAGGATCTTTTATCACCCAGTTGTGAATTTTGATTCTAAAAGTCTTCAGATCAACGCTTTACATCTAAGACTGAGTAATAATTCACTTATTAAATTTGCAGAATGGAATATACAATTGTAAGTTACATTCACTTGCACTTTGTTTCTTGAAGTAAATCTGAGGGATTGCATTTTATTATCAGGACTTCCTACTGTAAATATTAATTATGTCCATTTCAATGAATAAAGGCTTATAATGAGCATCTATAGGAGAACGATTTATTATTCTCAGAGTCTTTTTTTAATAGAAAGAACGTTTATAATATCGTTTCCTCTCTCTAACAAACTATATTTTATGAGATTCAAAAAATGGGTGATTGTTCATAAGTTTCTTTTAAACTGTCTTTCTTTTAAAAAGACTATATACTCGTATGTTTGTATTTAATATAATTCTAGAGACCGGTTGGCTGGTTCTTTCTTTTTTTTGTAATTTTTAAAATATATTTTTTTCTATTTGCTCTGTGTAACTCAATACCTCAAACAAGTGTTAAAACATTGATGTACCGCATAGTTAATTTTTTTTTTAAATTTTATTTTTTAATATTATCTTTTATTATAAGTAAATTGTGCTATTTTTATACTTTAGTTCTTTCTAGTTCTTTAGTTTATGAGTAATCTGATGGCCCCAGTTTGACCTAGGGATAGTTGAGTTAGTTTAATCAAGAATTAATGTTTTTAGCACAACCCTAATGATGGTTGTGGAAATAAATTATGCTCATATACAACAACACAGCAATTCTGATCAAAATTTACCCATAAATAACAAAGATATGATACTCGCTTTAGGGGTAAAATACACCCTTGGAGTCAAACATTTTCAAAACTCTTTCTTAGTACACGTCTACAGACTTACCCCAAACCATGTTAATAAATTCATATCTCTAGCTTCTTGGATCTAGAGATATGTTTTAGGGGTAAAAATCACCCTTGGAGTGAAAATTTTTCAAAACCCTTTCTTAGTACGCAACTACAGATCTACCCCAAACCATGTTAAAAATTCATAGTTCTAGGCTTCTTGAATCCAGAGATATGCTTTGGGGTAAAAAACACCCTTGGAGTGAACATTTTAAAAACCCTTTCTAAGTAAGCGTCTACAGACATACCCCAAACTATGTTAAAAATTCATAGTTCTAGGCTTCTTGAATCCAGAGATATGCTTTAGGGGTAAAAAAACACCTTTGGAGTGAACATTTTCAAAACCCTTTCTTAGTACGCGTCTACAGACCTACCCCCAAACTATGTTAAAATATTCATAGCTCTAGGCTTCTTGGATCCAGACATATGCTTTATGGGTAAAAAACACCCTTGGAGTGAACTTTTTCAAAACCCTTTCTTAGTACGCGTCTACAGACCTACCCCAAACCATCATAATAAAATTCATAGCTGTAGGCTTCTTATATCTAGAGATATGTTTTAGGGGTAAAAAGTGCCTTTGGAGTGAACATTTTCAAAACCCTTTCTAAGTAAGCGTCTACAGACCTACCCCAAACCATGTTAATAAATTCACAGCTCTAGGCTTCTTGGATCTAAAGATATGCTTTAGAGGTAAAAAACACCCTTGGAGTGAACCTTTTCAAAACCCTTTCTTAGTACACAACAACAGACCTACCCCAAATTCCTGTTTAAAACTTCATATCTCTAGGCTTCTTGGATCCAGAGATTTCGTGATCAGTCAGTGGGTTTTGACTTTTATATATATATTTTATATTATATTATTATCGTTTTTTATATAAACCCACTTTATCATATAAACATTGGGTTTTATTAATATTATGATTTAATCAAATGTAAGATGTATTGTGGGAATAATAATACATTCATTCATTGTATGTTACACACTTTTTCCGTCTACTCAGCAAACATAACACTGAGAACGTTGAACTGTCAGTATATTACGATAGTATAAGTTATAAAGCGTCCATATCACGATATTCCTGCGTGTACAAAATGTTCAACGAGTTATTATTCGTATCATGTTGTAAGTCTAAAGCTTGACAAGATGCAAATAAGACAAGTCTTTGTGCGGAGAAGGAATTTAATATTAGATATGCATAGTTATCAACAGCGGTGTACTTGGATTAGGAAGGAGTAATTTTATGAAGTATACTTTGCGTTGTGAACAGCTGTGACGATTTTAAAATACGATAAAAGTCTTTTGCCTGGGAGGATGTGTAGTCAATACGCGAGGGATAAGTGAAATGCTCTTGTATATTTTGTTGATGATGGCGTTTTTATTTATAACCCCTGAAGATGTTTAGGAAGATGAGAGTATGGTTAATTTAAGGAAAATCTTTTGGGGATGAAATGATAGACTGAAATCTCTTCTTATAGAAACCATATTTGTTATCACAGAATTTTTTTTTTTTAAATTTATGCCGTAATTAAATTTTAATACTTTCGCAACACTTCAGTAATTAATAAGAAATAGTTTCACGTGAAAAAGCTACACACAACATACAGTCTCAATGAGCAATTTAATGAAAAATATGATTTGAAAACCTACCATGCGTAGGACACTTTACTATTTGTATGTTATAAATTATAAATTTTCGAATTTTTTCAATATCGTAGGCCTACTTGTTAAGTGTTTTCTCTCTTTTCTCGGAAACTAAAAACACAGAAACAATTTTTTTTATCTGAAAAATGGACGTTTTTCATTCAGGTTGGTTGAAAATAAACTACGATATCCTCTTATTTAAAAAATAATAATATTTGAGATATTTGCGTCAATCTATTTATATGAGAAGGGCAACCTAAAAAAGTAAAGAGGAATTTTATTTTAGTTATGAGGGGGGTTGCACAAAAATTTTAAATAGCCTTGTGATACCTCATTTTAAACGTCTCTATGGGAAATGAAATCTGACGAAGATAATTAAATTTTGACCATTTTAAAACAAAACGGTGGCAAAAAAAGAGAAGGCAAGACAGTTGATTTCTATATATTGGTTCATTGTTTGAAATACAAGACCTCAATGTTTTTGTGGGGAATTTCTTAAATCAAATCACCACTTAAGAGAACGGATATTAACAGTATGCGGAAGATGAAAGCAAATTTTGGAAAAGATATTTCAAGAAAGACTGTTCTACTTCATAAAGGTAGAGTGAGAACAATTTGAACATTTATTATGAGATAAAAAGACATTAGTCATACAAGAGGGGTGTAACGTACCAGTCTAGCTTAGTAAATAAAATAACTTTTTGACCGTCATTTTGTTTTGTGTGGTCGGAATTTGTGTTCCTGAGGTGTCCAAGCCTATATATTCCATTTGAGTAACCCCCATCTTGCTACGATTAAAATAACTTAAACTTGTTATTTTAGGTCGCCTCTCCTAAATAAATATTGCCGCAAATAGAATTCAAATATTTAAAAACGTAAGAGGGGGTTGTAATTTCTCTCCACCCACCCTGAATATTTTAACACAGGAGAAAATCATAATTGTTATAAACAGTATTATTAAGATATTTAAAAAAAACACCTAAGATATTTTTTGTTCTAAAAATAATTAAAAATAGAATAAAATCAAATAAGATGGCGTTAAAATATTAGAAAAAAATTCTTTATAAAAAAACATGTGTACATTACATTTTTAGTAACGTGCATTTTAGTTAAGCATGAAATGGTCTAAGCCGGGTCCACACTGAACAAATGTTTGACAAACATGTTCGACAAACAAGTTTGTTTTCATGCTTTTATAACAAACTTTTAAACAGTTTCGCAAAAACATTGTTTGACAAATATAAATTCGATGTTTTGACAAACATTTTTGTGTTTGCTAAAAATTGCATCTTGTTTGTGCAACAGTCCAGTTTGAGCCGAGCTAGCAGTAACTTTTACACAGTGATGAATGAACTTCTGATGTACCGTCGTCGTCGGCTTGCTTGTTTGGCTACGGCGTTTGTGGTTATCAACGAACCTCGACCCCGAAGATGGTGGCAGGGACAATTATTACGAAGAAGGTATGAATATAGTGGAGAGGATTTACGAACAGATTTGCCAGCTGGCTGTTTGTTTACAAATTTTACACGAGTATCTAACGCAGACTTTGAAATACTAACTAACAAGATTGGACCTATAGTTTCTAAAGAAAACACAAACTTTCGCTTAGCAATAAGTGTAAACGATCGTTGGCGAAGTTGGCAATTTGATTAATGTATTGGAACTCTTGATGGTAAACATGTTGTAATACAATCGCCAGAGAACAGTGGGTCCACGTTTTTTAACTACAAGGGTCAACATAGCATTTTATTAATGGCTCTAGTGGACTCGAACTATCTGTTTATATACGTTAACGTTGGATGTCAAGGACGTATATCTGACGGTGGTGTATTCAATAACTGTGACTTGTGGAAACTCGTGCAAAATGGTGCAGGTCTGCCTGTGGATCAATCTTTGCCTGGCAGAATATTTGCTGTCCCACATGTAATAGTGGCTGATGATGCTTTTGCCTTGCACAAGCATATAATGAAACCATTTCCGGGCCACCAAGAGAAGGGAAATAAGGAAAGCTTCTTGAATTTGCAGAAGAAGCCTTTGGCGAGGGGGATTCCACTAAGCCCTCATCGTCACTCAATGGTTCTGGAATTTATGAAATAAGTTCCTGATTCATACTAGACACAGTTGTTCTTGGAGAATGTTTGTCGCCTAAAAATTTAAAATAAGGAAGACCTCACCAAGCGTTTTTTTTTCCAGACGTTCCCATTCCTGACTTAGGCATTACTGCCTTTTTCTCTCTTCTATACTGTAGGCTCTCAATAGGCTCTCAATTTTCTTTTTAACTTCGTCAACATTGTTGACTCCTAATTCAGTAGCAATACTCATATAAGCGTCATTTCTTTTAAACTTATTATAGTCATTATCTGTAATATCCTACAACAAGTTTTTAGTTTCGTACAATTGTATCAACGTAAGCACGTTTTCGTGATCCCTCAAGTCCTTATTAATTTTATCAAGAAATAATAAATTTAAATATAAAACTCACCACTATACACAAAATATACCCGCAACACAAGTGTCTCTGACTAGTAACTGGCACAGAGTGACGGCAAACATCACGGAGTTTTCCGTCAAAGAGCAAATTGAAGTAACCCTAAAACCTAACTTTCCACCAAATTTCGTGTGTGGAGGATTTTTGTCCAGTAAAAATCTTTATTCAGTGGTCTAATGAGGACAAAGATGTTTGTGGGTCAGAGATGAATTGTTTTGTTTATTTATGTAACCCGCGCAGCTTCCGAGAAAATATTTTCTCCTTTGATAAACTGCTAAAAGAAGAAATCCATGGTTGTCAAAACAGGTGATCGGGTTGGGATGGGACGACTACGACCAATCAATTTACCAGGAAACTCCCAATCCTGTAAATTTCTAACAGAAGTGCTGCATTAGGATGGGACGCAGTCTTGTTGAAAAATGACACGTTGCTGTTTAATTTGAGGAATATCAGTGTTCCCCGCCATGTTTTTGTGCACATTACCATTGACCGTGTCATCAAAAAATACTGGACTAAAACACTTTACAAATCAGCCACCCCAAACCCTCCGAAGGGTTAAGTTGCTCTCAAAGTTTCATGATAACTGTAAACGCAGTTGTGTCAGTTTATAGTTCCAATTAACTTGAAACAAGCTTAGTCAGACCACAACACCTTCATCAAGGCTCAGTTCTCTTCTCTCTGTTAGTTTAACTCAATTTCACAAAACTGGAGACGCTATTCTGGGTTTTCCTCCAATAAACCAGGAAAGGGGGTAATGAACTACCTGTAAGATGACCACAATGAAATGCTCGGTTGCATTCCTTCCTGTGCCAAGAACCTAATTATATCTTTTCACAGTTTTGAGACTTGTAAAAAGTGAAGTATTTGGGTTGTTTAAACATGATTTTCATCCTCCGCAGTAAAAAAAAAGGGCGGTTTTTGAGAAATACAGTAGGATGTACACTGTATATATACTGTATATATATGCATTTTAGCGGTTTTTTGCCTTTCTTTTCAATTTTAATGAAAAAATATAGGTTTTGGTGAAAAATAACAAGAAAACAAAGTTGTAGAGTATTTTGTCCTCCCTACATTTCTTTAGCACCCTCTCGCGCCGAAACTACGGAGTTCTAAAAATAAACGTAGACAATTTTGTACTCTAAAACTTTGCTCTCGATATTTTTCACGTCAATGCATAGTGTTTCTTCAAGATAGAAAAAAAAGCGCAAAATTATATACAGTGTGTGTAAAAAGTCTAGAACCGATTGATTATTAAACAAATGGCTGTAGGTATCAAAAATAACCGATGGGAATCAGTACAGATACAAAAATTCTCCTTTTTAAGCACTCGTAATTTTCCGCCGCCATATTGATTTCCACCATCTTGAATTTAACTTTTTTAAATTAAATGGGAACCGGGTACTATGACCTATAATTTTAACGTGGATTTTCAAGAGGAAATCGATGGTGAGTCAGTTTTTCGATAAACATATTCACTCACTATTCTCCAGCCATTATCGAAACACTTCAATTTAAAGTGTAGGCATGAAATTGTTATTGCATTAATTAGACAAATAGCTGAAGGTATTACAGGAAGATATAAAGTTTCAAATTTGTAGAATTGAAACAAAAATGTTGGTTCTAGGCTAATTTTGGGTATTGTAGACAATTATCAAGAATTAATGTTTTCAACATTTCTTTTATATCTTAGGCTTGCAAATTAAATAAATAAATTTTAATTCAATACAGAATCAGCCGTTTCAGGGTACATTGTTGATGTTCACGCAATACTACGTTGGAAATTAAGTTTGGGTCAGTGGTAATCTTTTCCAATAAATTACAAACTGCATTGCGACGGTCAAAATCATCCTCACACAGCTCTTGTACCAAATGTATTTTAAATGGATGAAATTTGTTTTTCTGAAGGACAGATTTAAAGCAATTAATTTCAAGCTGTTTTCCTTACCGATGATTTTGGATTCTTGAAAACTGCTTACAAAACGTTCATTTGAAATTCATTATTAAACAAAATTACAAACTTCTTTATGGGATCTTTAAATAAATTTCCTTAAAAACTTATATTTTATTCGCGACAGTAGGGCATTTCTTTATCACAGGGCTGATTTTATGATTGAGGTGTCAAATTAACAGTGTTACCTGCAGATTTGTATTACAACAAATACAATTTTAACAGCTGTTATAAATTCTCATATAGGTTATGTTTTGTTGTTACACCTGTTTTAAATTATTTTTAAGTGTGTTTACTTTATTTGTGCGGATTCACGTTGTTTATGATTCCTTACATTTCGCAAAACTAAACCGTTTATAAGGCTTATTGTTAATGTGTTACAATTGTTTCTGAATTTTTTATCTCGCTGAAGTTAACGACTTAACTGTATTTATTAATGCTTACTTTTATTTGCGATTTATTCCTTGCATCTCGCAAAAGTACTGGTTTATATGGCTTATTGTTAAAGTGTAACAATTGCGTGGTAGCCTGGAAAATCTCACTTTTACACAGTTTGAAAAATGTCAGCGTGGAAACCATCGAACATTTACTGGTCGACGAGTAAATGTCAATGTCAGAAATTGAAAAACAATTTCTATCATCGTGAAGTAAACCAACAGATTCAACTTTTTGATGCCAACACGTTCATTTAACATTAACAATCCATATTTTGATATATGTGAATGTAGATATTGGAGTGTTTTGCTCGTAACCATAAAAATGTTATTTAAAACTGTAAAAAAAAAAATGAATTAACTGGCAATGACTAGTTGTATTTAAAAAAATATATAAATATATAATTATGTTCTTGTTCAACATTAAATAGGCGAGACTTTTAGAACACTTTGTATATATCCTTGATCATCAAACCTACAAATGATGTGTAAACCTAATAATTTAGCAGCACGTTACAACATTAACTTTAAAAGACTTTAACGCTCGGTTAGAAAGCAATGTGTTATAACCAAACTTTATGTTAAGACAAGCAAGACGGGGGTAGAGAGGTGGGAGCGCGGATGCTGTCTCATCATTCCCTTGTAATTAAAAGTAGCGTAAGGTTATAATTTTCCGTCTTATAAATATTCGTTTAAATCTTAGAGTAATTCCTTCTTCCTTTCAATCAAAGTCTATTTTATGCTTTGTACAATTAGTGTAACTAGGAGATTTATCTTTCAAATTAAACTAAACCTTCATTAAATGTAAAGTCTGGAGCTGAGCGAGCTTTTGAGGAAATATTTATATTGTTAACGATGTATAGAGTGATTTAAATTTACTTGTGTGCAAAACGACGTAGTGTTGAGTTTTTATCATTCGTTTAAAGTCAGAAACTCCTCGTTCAGCATCGCCTAATACAAATAGAACCTTTAAATGTAACGCACAAAAGTTGGTCTGTTGGACCTTGTGGGAAATGTTAAATTGTATTGGTAGATCTAGGGGTCTTATCCAGTAGGGTAAGTTTGTTTAAAACAGTTGTTATACAGGTTTCCTGAACCTCATCATTGTGTATATCAAAACTTTCTTGAAGTCAGCTAGGCCCTTACGGGATTCATAGCTGCGGGTTGCCTATATTGAAAACTCTCCACTCGCTTCGCTCGTATCATGGCTGAGTTAAAAAGTGTTTTTGTTGAAAGTTATTATTATTTTTTGCATATAATAAAAAATGTTTATATTAAAAAAAATTTATGTTTACCTTTAAATGATCTTGAAAACAAAGAATTAATATTGCCATTTTATTTCCCACAAAGCTTGCTTTTTTACACTCCATTAAAAAATGACGCACCCTGTTGATATACATTTAAAATTTTTTTTTTTTTTATGTAATGGGTCAAAAAATCGATACTGATTGTTTTGCAGAAAACATCCGTTTTAAGGTCTTTTTAGTCCAAAAAAGTGATTTTTGGTATTACGTTTTACTTAAGTCGTATGTAAGAGCTCTTCAGCCCAAAGTTTTCGAGCAAATTTTATTCCTCTCTCCGGACCCCCCCCCCCCCCATTTGTTTGTCCAATAAAACTACTCGTCTCCAGAAATGTAATTTGATAAGTTGTAAATCAGAAAGTGGAAATGAACCCTAGACTTTTTATTTGGTTTTAGGGGTGGTTGTGTGAGAATTTTTACGAAGTGTTTTTGCACAATTCATTTTAAATGTCGCACCCACAGAGAAACACGATTCACAGAGATTCGCAGAGAAACACTCATGTCTTATTCTACTGGACAAGTTCATGTAAACATAGGTAACAAGTTCCCATTTATCCGCCATTTTTTTTGTTTACAAAAATAGTATACCCTCCTTTTAGAAGAATCTAGTGACCTTTCATTTAAAATCGTACACGCGAATTTGCTGAAATGATTTAATTTCGTGTATAGGCCTAAGTATCGCGTTCGACCGCCAATTGCTTGTAAATTATTAAGCATAATTTGCAATGGTGTGATTTGTATTTTGTATTAGTGTTTATCAAAGCTGGCTTTATTAATTATATTGATGTTGAGACAAAAGGAGTGACCTGTCGTGTGAATGATACGCACTCTTGGTGCTGTAACATGTACCACGCTTCCAAATTATGTTTACTCCGTGATTAATTAATTCCCCTTATAATTACGATTTCATAGCAGAATTGCTATATTTCTTTTCAGTTTTTAGTTTTTTATTTAGAATTCGATTATCCTTTGACCTAAATAAAAAACCGTCTTATGTTTATCGTTAGAGTTGAACATATTTTCTTTCTGGAATTTTTTAAATAAATTTAACGATTTTTAGAGATATTCAAAGTAAAATTCCCTGTATAAACACTAAACTTCCATGTATATGCAATACAATTCCCTATATATGTAATAAAATTCAATTTATACACAATAAAATTACCTGTATATGCAATAAAATTCCCTGTATATGCAATAAAACTCACTTTATATGCTATACAATTCCCTGTATAAACGATAAAATCCCCTATATATGCAATAAAACTCACTGTATATGCTATTCAATTCCCTGTAAGTATAGCCTATGTAATAAAATTCCCTGTATGCACAATCAAATTCTCTGTAAATGCAATGAAATTCCCTGTATATTCAATAATGTTTCCCCCTGTATATGCAATAATGTTCCTTGTATATGCAATAAAATTCACTGTATAAAGAATAAAATTCCCTGTATATGGAATTAAATTTCCTGTATATGCAATAAAACTCACTGTATAGGCTATGCTATACAATTCCCAGTATAAACAATAAAATCCTCTATATATGCAATAAAACTCACTGTATATGCTATTCAATTCCTTGTAGGTATATGCAATAAAATTCCCTGTATGCACAATAAAATTCCCTGTATATGCAATAAAATTCCCTGTATATGCAATAATGTTCCCTGTATATGCAATAATGTTCCTTGTATATGCAATAAAATTCACTGTATAAAGAATAAAATTCCCCGTATATGGAATTAAATTTCCTGTATATTCAATAAAATTCCCTGTATTTACAATTATGTTCCTTGTATGTGCAATAAAATTCACTGTATAAAGAATAAAATTCCCCGTATATGGAATTAAATTTCCTGTATATGCAATAAAATTCCCTGTATTTACAATTATGTTCCTTGTATGTGCAATAAAATTCACTGTATAAAGAATAAAATTCCCCGTATATGGAATTAATTTTCCTGTATATGCAATAAAATTCCCTGTATTTACAATTATGTTCCTTGTATGTGCAATAAAATTCACTGTATAAAGAATAAAATTCCCTGTATATGGAATTAAATTTCCTGTATATGTAGTGTAATTCCCAGTATATGCAATAAAATTTATTAGTCCAATATTTAGGTTTGATGGATAATTTCATAGTCATGGTTGTCGCAGGGGGACATTTTAAAGTATTCTTTTTGAATATAAACATACCTTGATGTGCATTTCATAAAATATTTACTTTTACATGGAGCAAAACTGTCAGGAATTTACAAACGGCAAATATTTCTCATTAAAGACCGTCATAAAGAAATTATTTGAAGAAGCGAAGGATGGGGGTTGACCATCTCGTCTACAATTTATCAAATTCCTCCATTATTGCATTCCTCAGCTGACGTAAGCAAGCTTTCATCTCTTACGGTTTATTAGATATTTCAATTCTTCTTTGTTACATCGTCTCTTCTCTTTTGTTTTTAGAAACCTTTGTACAGAAGCGACTGTAATTTATCTGTAGAGACTGTTTAATTTTACACATTTCAAAACAAGGTGATCCTCATGGTACTTACCCAGCCTCATCTTACAATGTAACACAATGAGATTGTCTTAAGCTTCAGTGTTTACCTGCACATGTGAACGCATTAGGGTCAGAACAGAACAAGAATTGATCAAATGAGACCTGACAGGGAAGGGAGGGAACCCAAGATTACATTAGGTGTACAGGGTGTCCCGACAAAGATCGTCTTTCTATTCATTTTCGGATTATATACATCAAAACGAGCTAAAATTTCAAATAACATATAATCTAATTCCGTTTCATTATCCGTTCATCCGCCATTTTGTTTTACAAAAAAGCGTTATAACTCCAGAAATATAATTAAGATTAATATATGCATTTTGGATGTTACTTTTACATAATTTTCAAAATGGCGGTCGTTAAAATGTTTAACGTCAAATATCTGGAAAACCGAAAAATATCCTGTAAGCTAGAGAAAGAATAAAAACTATTTTGTTTGTTGTTAAAAAATTAAATTATTTAGTCTGTTATAATTATTTTGTAAAATTAAAGGATTTCGAGATATTCGAGTTTAAAAAGTTTAACGAGTAGCCATTTTGAAATGAGGAAAGGAAATTGGTTGATTATTTTTCCTTGAATTGAATCTTTATATGTAACACTAATTTCCAACTACATATTATGTACCGTTAAAAAGATATGATTTTATTGTTATAAACACAAAATGGCGGCTAGATAGGAAATATGTTTATATACACTTTCATTGGTTTTGATGTGAAGAATAAGCTACTGAATTTTTGTAATTTATTTAACACCCTGTATGTATTTTTTTTTTCAAACACTAGGGTTGATTTTCAATATTTGTCTGAAAATCAAGAACTGACATTTTTGGTTACGTATAGTTTTGAGTGATTTTAGTATTTGGTTTTGGGAATTGATGAGTGAAAAAATTTGGACAATGTTTTCGCGCTTTAATTTTATAAAACTGATTGATCAGTAAAACAATACACATTTCATGAACTTTGATCACAACAAATATATTTTACTCCTTGTACAAAAACGCCAACGCCGAGCACTTTCATTGAACTTGAACCGGCCTAATACGGATTGCCCCAGTTGCCTTTCCTGGGTCTAATGCTATTACTTGCCAACTCAGTCTGGCGACCTTGTTTAAACGACAGTCAACATATATATTCACAAGAGGCAGTTGCAGAAGTGCCACATTGCGTTGGCTGGTTTCAATCAATGGTGGGTAGTCATTAGTCCTTGATCTACATCCGGTAGTTAAGACCTTCCTTCAAAAACAGTATTTCTTTTGTTGCTTAGAACATTATGTTTCGAATTGTAAAATGAACCTGACTGATAATTTTAAACCTGGTAGAGACAAATTTATAATATAAAGAACTGTGAATGTATTGGTGGACGCCATTGTCAACATGTCGTATTTACGGGTAGCTGCTTCAAAAAATCACTAAATAAAGATATTCTCAAAATCGCTTCCAACGATTTTGGTCAAATTTTTCCTCTATGGTTTGAAACAAAACGTATTCATCGCCATCTTTCCAAACCTCTTGGATAGACAGGAAGGTGAGATGAGGAAAGACTAGTCTTGCCCTTTAGAATAAAAAAAGAAAAACCAAAGTAGAAACTTCCATTTTTTTGATTAGTTAGCTCAACATTCCCAACTTCTGATTCTGTTGAGATGGCTCCAGATTGCTTAGCATGTCTCTCATACATGTCACACCCAGCCCAAAAGCCTCTGTTAGAGACTCTTTAGAGAAGGCTACAGAGAGTCATTTCCTCTAATAATCACGACCTGTACAAAGAAGTTAAACATTATCTGAGCAACAATAATAAATGTCCCATATTATTTTATAGTGTAACAATTGGCTACTTGTCCCAGCTTTGAAATTCAGAACACTCATTCAAGATCGACATTATTAAACTACTGGTTGAAATCAAAGAATATGGAAAGGAACTAACAGAAAATGTGTTTAACTTTTGACTTACTTTAATGAAACTCTGTTCCCAACGTTGTTATGGTTGTAAACATAAATATCATTATTTAAATTCTGATTAGTTTCTTGGGCAATAGAAACTATTTGTACCAGTAATTATTGAAGTAAAACACAATCCAGTTATTTAAGTTGAAAATTGATTTAAAAGTTTATTTATATGTTTAATAAAGTTTATATGGAAATAATGAGACGATTATTCAATTACACAAACAGCTTTAATTGCGACATATGTACCTAATATGTTGTAACATTAATATGTTGTAACATTAAATTATAAAGTTTATATACCGGTTTGTCAGTTATCAGTAAAAAATCTACTTTTGTGTAGTTAAAAAAGACTCAATTTCTCAAAACCGTCTCGACCGATTGTGTTAGTATTTTAGTGAGTTTTGTAGATTAAATGACCTCAACCAGTGTATAAAATTGTAAGTAAAATATTTCACCTAACTAAAGTAATTGGTATAAAACAAACTCAAATCTTCACTGATGTCACTTAAAAATTTGATTAAATGAAATATTACTCACGGATTTATGACAAGATTAAGTACCATTTAAATATATGAATAGTTTTTCAAAGACGTTGTCCAGGGTTCGTATGAAACTACGAAAATAACATTTTGTGTTCGAATAGTTTTGGTTGGTTTTTATTTTGGTGTGAGAAAGTTTTCACATTGTTGATTTCTGTTCTTCATCGCTTTTAGACTTAGATGGTAAAATAATGAAGGAGTAAAGTGTAATTAAAAACAATTCAGTGTTCATAAAATGTGTTTACTAAAAACGTTTAATATTTGGAAGCCAGGATTATATTGCTCTCTGCAGGACAAATTACAGTATCCACTACAATACTTTACTAGCTGAGGTAGGACCACAACAAAAGGGTAAAACCACGACAAAACATTAACCCTTGCCTTCATCACCCCTTCAGGTTTAAATTTACTTTTAATCTTCAAGTTGTTATTTGTCTTATTCACCTCACCACACACTGTTTAATTATTAGTGAATATATAATTGTGATCATCCTCTTGGGAACGAAACCACACAAGATTATGAAATGTTCACCGATCCTACCCAATGGATTATATACAGTGTGTTCAGAAAATGTCGTGCCAAACTTTAAGCGGTGGTTATATGGGTCAAAATTTTAAAAAAAGCGTTCCTATAATATATCCGTAAACGCTTTGTTTTCTACCTATCAGCAATTTTGCGTTTGAAAATATTGTAGGTTTCGAAATTATTTAGAATTCGAGACGAAATTTGGTGTATGATTTTTTTATGCAACGATTTACCAGTATTGAAACTATGAAAACTTTATAAATATTCAAAATGGCGGCCGTTTACATTATTTCTACAGTTAATGGTTTTATAAAATATAAATTTCAATATTACCATTTCGACAATTTATAAGATTCTTGATACACTAATAAAAATGTAAAATGAAAAATATGCCAAATTTCGACTCAAAATCTTAAAGTTTCAAGACATATTTTTTTTTTTTTCAAAAAAACACAAATTATGCCCAACAGACATGTTTATAGAAACTTTCTTCTTTATTTTTACCCTTGTAATCACCACTTAAAGTTTAGCACGACATTTTCAGAACACTGTACACAGAGTGTCTAGAAAATACAGTCCCATATTTCTCAAGGTGAAAATAAGAAAAAAATGTTGCAATAAACATAAATCCGGAAATGCTTAGTTTTCAATTTTTTTTTTTTTTTTTTACTAAATACTTAATATAGAAAAATATTGAGCTCAAATTTCGTGTACATATTTGTTACGTAACCTTTTACCCCAGTAAAAAAAAACCAGAACTTTTTGTATATTTTTAAAATGGCGGTTATTAAATTTGTTTGTAAAATATGTCTGTTAACTTCACAAAAAATGTCAGGAAACAATAAACGTTACTTCTTTAATGACAAACAAAAACAATTTTTTTGTTATCGGCTAAAAACTAAAAACATAATTTGTTGCTAGTTACTTTATTATTTGTTTATCAAATTAGTAGAAAATATACTGTATTTGGGCATATTTATTTCCATAGCATCACCATTAGGCCATTAGAGTTGTATTAAAAAAAATCGGTATATAACTATCTCAACTATCCCCAGGTGAAACTGGAGCCATCAGCTAGTTTTTACATAAGACGATGTCGGAAAAAATACATTTTTTAAATTTTGTAACATCCTGCCTGTATTAGTTACCTAACTTTTGACTCACTCTGTAGATGTATATAATTGTGTTATTTCTCTATTTAAATTATAACCAGAGATATTAAGTCGTTCTATTTTTGAAAATTGCGTACGTAAGAATTTTAATCGTATGGTATATTATTATTTCATTTCGAATACGTTTTTTAATTAAACTTCGTCATTCCAAAGAGGTTTAAGTCGCCGCCTACATGTGTCAGTGTCATCAGAGCGTACACGATTTTATCCACAATGTTGCTGCAGCGTCATAATTATTATATGCACAATATAAACACACGTGAATGTATACTTGACACATATAACAAATTGTTTCAACCATTTAGTTTCATCGTGTAAAATGCTTAGCCGTGTTTTAAAACCCTTAAACTAACAAAATCTCGGTAATGAAATAAATTATATAAAACTAATGGCATTGTCTAACACACCAAGCGGAAATAGTAGACGATCTTTGTTTACAGAGAGGAAATGAAAAATTAACTATGATTATGTATTAATTAGCAATTAGATATAATCATTCGGGAAAGAAGACCCGCGTGTTATTATAAGTGTCTTTAGTTGTACCTACACTTTTATATAATAATAATTAATAATTTATTTTATTTCTCATGTGCAAGATTATACACTATAACAAATACAAAAATTACAATAAAACATACCACAACAAATAAAAATATAATACAATACTCTAAGTAGCTTATTTAACAGAAAATAATTTTTGTTTTAAAAACTGACACAAACAAAATTGCACAAGAGAAATGTAGGAGGTCCTAAGGAAAAGCCTATATTGGACCCTCCATCATAATAGAAAATATTTAGCCAGCAGAAATTGAAGATATCCTTATAATAAAAACAAAATACTCCTTGAAGGAATTGTGATTAGTTATCACACAAATAAAACAATATCAAAAAAATTATCATACATAAACTAACTCAGGGAAATTCTAAATGGATATATCCCCAAAAACTCAAAAACTTGTTTTTCTCTCTCAGAGTTTGTTAACTGCCATTTTGAAACTTTCAAAGGTATCGCAAAACTTTTAAAACAAAATAAATGTTACAATTACCATTAATTTAAAGCATAGTTTAAAATTGTTTGTAAATAAGTGTTTATAGGGGATTGCAAGGAAACTATTGAAAACCTTCTCAAGTGTCAAATCACGCAAAAAGACGATTTCTACGGGACTTTTAATATATCCATATTAAATGCAATTGAAAATAGTTTAAACGGTTAATTTCCTATCATTTCAAGTTGAGATTTTCTTACTGTAAGATTGAGAAAGATTTAATGTTTTGGGTTTTAAAGTCTTTTTCTTGTCGTTTAATGGCGAAAACCCTTTCATAATCTCGTTATAAAAAAGAAATAAAAGAACATGAAATAAAAACCCCTAACTCTCGAATACTCTAATATCGTCAGAGTCAGAAGAGAACAATAGTTGGTCAAGAGAGACCGGATAAGAAAGATGAAAGAGAGGGATTTAACCCAAGACTACAAGAAAGCTGTAGATCCGGTCACACCCGAACTCATCTTGAGTAAACTCCTATTAGTTAAAACCTTTCAAATGATTCATCACAGACTCATGCATATACTTGAAAATTCTCAGAAACACCTCTTTTCTTTGAAATCGACAATTTTATCTTATTTATTGGATTAATTATATATAAAAAGGTATATTACCTTATTATTTTCCGTCATACAATCCAACTGATTTTTTCAGATTACCGGTTTCGACGGTTATACCGTCATCTTCAGATCCTAGGACATCCTATTAACATCTTATTTTATAGGTTATCAGCTGTTCTGAGGCGTTGTCTATTTCAACATAAAATATCACAAAAAAACACCAAATATCACAAAATTTAAAAGGTTTGTTTAGAAATAAATGTTTGTTCAATAAAATATCCGAAGTACATAAATATCACAGAATTAATAAAAATTTTTTAAATTAAAAATTATTTTGTTAATTTGAAACAACGTTACTGTGATTACTCGGAAACACCATACTGTTGGCTGGTTACTTGAAGCTGACTGAAGTTATTTATTGGGGTTCTATGTGCATACACTATACACAATTCCACGTTCCGATGAATTTATGTGGCCGCTATCGTTCTTATGTAGAGATGACAACGACAACAGACCTTCGGCATGCTTCATCGGAGTTCCGAGATCATGAAATTTGCTGATTTAAACGAAGGTAAAAAAACGAAGGTGGAAATTGTTTGATGATTACCAAACTTGTCATAAACGTCGTATACTGAGTCATTACATACGATTACAGATTAATTGTGTTTAAATTGAGATTGGGTTTATTTCGTATTCCTAGATTAAATCGTTTCCCTACATTACATACCCAGGTGGTTAGCTCCATTTGTTGGGCGAGAGTTGGCACAATTGGAAAATAAAAAGTTGTAGTTCAATTTAGATAAAGTTCAATGCTGAACTACTATTGTAAAAAAAAAAAATTTCAGTATCATTTTAAGGGAGGCGGTGAGAAAATAAGGCAGATTTGAAAATAACTGGCATCAAATTCGGATTTAACTAATTATTTTCAAAGTTTATGTCGCCATTGTGGCTGCTAGATTGGTCGATTTTAAATGTGGGTTTTGTTAGCGTGTTGTGTGTGTGTGTGGGGGGGGGGGGTAATTGGAAAATAATGTGTCGGCACATCGGGTGGATACATAGCCTACACAATGCGTCCAACGACTGTGATAGCACTGTCAGAGTGTGTGATTAATGTTACCTTTAGTATTGCGTAATATGCGTACACGCATCTATAGCGCACCGACAAAATACTTCGACCTCTGGGTTAGTTACTCAGGTGAGATAGACGTTTCAAAATTGATCAAAATTGATAAAAATTGGTACAAATTGATAACGTAAGTGTTAGTATAATTATTATGTAAAACCTAAATTTTCAAGTTTTTCAAACCTCTATTTTTAAACTTGGATTAACTTTGTCAAAATGTTTGGAGTTATAAGATCTTTACAATGAGGTATCACTTGAAACATGTTTATATTTGAAAATTCCTAGAAAGTAATCACTACATTCAAAATACACCTTTTTGGATTCAAAAATTGAAACAAAATTAATTGTTATTAAATTAGTTTAGTTTATCTTTAAATCATATTCTTAACTCAAGTTGTTTCCTTACAACTGCACGTATGGTCTGACACACCCTGTATATATTAGTAACGCTTATACTAAATTCGAAGCTGGGAAAACTAAACTGATGTTACTCTATGGAATTTCTTTCTTGTTGTTTAAAGACGAAAAATCTCTGTTTATCTTCCCCTGAAAACAAGAAGGTAAAAATAAGAACTCCTTACCCTTGAATATTCTAATTACATCAAGGTCGGAGAAGAATAGTTGGTCTAGAGACGCCTAATAGGAAAGATGGAAGAGAGTGATCCGACAGAAGCCTACATGAAGAAATGTGTAGTCACTCGGGGTTATGAAATGTGAAGAATAATGAAACGGTTTGAAAAATATTAGGTTTAAGGTTGACGGGTCAGGAATAATTGAAAAATAAAACAAATTAATCTTAACAACGTAATATGAAGACCTGTTAAGACACAATCTAACAAAACTTACAGTAATATTCAAAGAAGGCGTCAATGTTTAATTTTTTTTTACAACTACCTAACTGACATTTTTTTATAAGGATTTGTTTTGGTTCGTTTTTATTTGATTTCGTTACGGGTGAGTGAGAAAGTTTGTGCAATGTTTTCCTTTGTTTATTTTACAATAGTTTAGTTAATTTCTTAACTTAGTTTAGTAAAAACAAAATCGAATCAAATTTAGAGCTCACAGTTCCTGGATAAAACTTGTGCTGGAAGATGCTACCGCCCCGAAAGCAGCAAACTTCCTTGAAGGCTACTGTCTCGAAAGAAGCTAATGTCCCAGAAGGGACTACCGCCCGAAAGGGCTAATGCCCTAGAAGGGACTGCTGTCCCGAAAGGGGCTAATTCCCGGAAGAGACTGCCGATCGAAAGAAGCTAATGTCCCAGAAGGGACTACCGCCCACAAAGGGCTAATGCCGTAGAAGGGGCTGCCATCCTGAAAGGGGCTAATTCCCGGAAGAGACTGCCGACCGAAAGAAGCTAATGTCCCAGAAGGGACTACCGCCCACAAAGGGCTAATGCCTTAGAAGGGACTGCCATCCTGAAAGGGGCTAATTCCCGGAAGAGACTGCCGACCGAAAGAAGCTAATGTCCCAGAAGGGACTACCGCCCTAAAGGGCTAATGACCTAGAAGGGACTGCCTTCCCGAAAGGGGCTAATTCCCGGAAGGGACTGCCGACCGAAAAGGGGCTAATGTCCGGAAAGGAATACCACTTCTAGAGTGGATAATATCCCGGAACGGAGTATCACTCCTATTGGAGTGAATGTCCAGAATAGGACTACCGCCCAGAAAGGGGCTAACATCCCGGATGACGAAACAGATGGGGCTAATATAGCGAAAGGAACTACCATCTCAAAAGGTGGTTTTGTCCCGGAAGAGACTACCATTGCCCCAAAAGGGACAACCGCTCTGAAAGGCATATATTCCGAAATGAACAACCGCCCCGGTAGGGCTAATGTTCCGAAAGTCACAACCACTCCAAGAGGGGCTAATGTCCCAGAAGGAAGTACCGCCCCGGAAAGGACTACTGCCCCGAAAGTGGCTAATGTCCCGGAAGGGAGTACCGCCTCGAAGGGGTTACCGTCCCGGAAAGGACTACTGCCCTGAAAGTGGCTAATGTCCCGGAAGGGAGTACCGCCTCGAAGGGGTTACTGTCCCGGAAAGGACTACTGCCCTGAAAGTGGCTAATGTCCCGGAAGGGAGTACCGCCTCGAAAGTGGTTACTGCCCCGGAAAGGACTACTGCCCTGAAAGTGGCTAATGTCCCGGAAGGGAGTACCGCCTCGAAGGGGTTACCGTCCCGGAAAGGACTACTGCCCTGAAAGTGGCTAATGTCCCGGAAGGGAGTACCGCCTCGAAGGGGTTACCGTCCCGGAAAGGACTACTGCCCTGAAAGTGGCTAATGTCCCGGAAGGGAGTACCGCCTCGAAGGGGTTACCGTCCCGGAAAGGACTACTGCCCTGAAAGTGGCTAATGTCCCGGAAGGGAGTACCGCCTCGAAGGGGTTACCGTCCCGGAAAGGACTACTGCCCTGAAAGTGGCTAATGTCCCGGAAGGGAGTACCGCCTCGAAGGGGTTACCGTCCCGGAAAGGACTACTGCCCTGAAAGTGGCTAATGTCCCGGAAGGGAGTACCGCCTCTAAAGTGGTTACTACCCCGGAAAGGACTACTGCCCCGAAAGTGGCTAATGTCCCGGAAGGGAGTACCGCCTCGAAGGGGTTACTGTCCCGGAAAGGACTACTGCCCTGAAAGTGGCTAATGTCCCGGAAGGGAGTACCGCCTCGAAGGGGTTACCGCCCCGGAAAGGACTACTGCCCCGAAAGTGGCTAATGTCCCGGAAGGGAGTACCGCCTCGAAGGGGTTACCGTCCCGGAAAGGACTACTGCCCTGAAAGTGGCTAATGTCCCGGAAGGGAGTACCGCCTCGAAGGGGTTACCGTCCCGGAAAGGACTACTGCCCTGAAAGTGGCTAATGTCCCGGAAGGGAGTACCGCCTCGAAGGGGTTACCGTCCCGGAAAGGACTACTGCCCTGAAAGTGGCTAATGTCCCGGAAGGGAGTACCGCCTCGAAGGGGTTACCGTCCCGGAAAGGACTACTGCCCTGAAAGTGGCTAATGTCCCGGAAGGGAGTACCGCCTCGAAGGGGTTACCGTCCCGGAAAGGACTACTGCCCTGAAAGTGGCTAATGTCCCGGAAGGGAGTACCGCCTCGAAGGGGTTACCGCCCCGGAAAGGACTACTGCCCTGAAAGTGGCTAATGTCCCGGAAGGGAGTACCGCCTCGAAGGGGTTACCGTCCCGGAAAGGACTACTGCCCTGAAAGTGGCTAATGTCCCGGAAGGGAGTACCGCCTCGAAAGTGGTTACTGTCCCGGAAAGGACTACTGCCCTGAAAGTGGCTAATGTCCCGGAAGGGAGTACCGCCTCGAAGGGGTTACCGTCCCGGAAAGGACTACTGCCCTGAAAGTGGCTAATGTCCCGGAAGGGAGTACCGCCTCGAAGGGGTTACCGCCCCGGAAAGGACTACTGCCCTGAAAGTGGCTAATGTCCCGGAAGGGAGTACCGCCTCGAAGGGGTTACCGTCCCGGAAAGGACTACTGCCCTGAAAGTGGCTAATGTCCCGGAAGGGAGTACCGCCTCGAAGGGGTTACCGTCCCGGAAAGGACTACTGCCCTGAAAGTGGCTAATGTCCCGGAAGGGAGTACCGCCTCGAAAGTGGTTACTGTCCCGGAAAGGACTACTGCCCTGAAAGTGGCTAATGTCCCGGAAGGGAGTACCGCCTCGAAGGGGTTACCGTCCCGGAAAGGACTACTGCCCTGAAAGTGGCTAATGTCCCGGAAGGGAGTACCGCCTCGAAGGGGTTACTGTCCCGGAAAGGACTACTGCCCTGAAAGTGGCTAATGTCCCGGAAGGGAGTACCGCCTCGAAGGGGTTACCGCCCCGGAAAGGACTACTGCCCTGAAAGTGGCTAATGTCCCGGAAAGGAGTACCGCCTCGAAGGGGTTACCGTCCCGGAAAGGACTACTGCCCTGAAAGTGGCTAATGTCCCGGAAGGGAGTACCGCCTCGAAGGGGTTACCGTCCCGGAAAGGACTACTGCCCTGAAAGTGGCTAATGTCCCGGAAGGGAGTACCGCCTCGAAGGGGTTACCGTCCCGGAAAGGACTACTGCCCTGAAAGTGGCTAATGTCCCGGAAGGGAGTACCGCCTCGAAGGGGTTACCGTCCCGGAAAGGACTACTGCCCTGAAAGTGGCTAATGTCCCGGAAGGGAGTACCGCCTCGAAGGGGTTACCGTCCCGGAAAGGACTACTGCCCTGAAAGTGGCTAATGTCCCGGAAGGGAGTACCGCCTCGAAGGGGTTACCGTCCCGGAAAGGACTACTGCCCTGAAAGTGGCTAATGTCCCGGAAGGGAGTACCGCCTCGAAGGGGTTACCGCCCCGGAAAGGACTACTGCCCTGAAAGTGGCTAATGTCCCGGAAGGGAGTACCGCCTCGAAGGGGTTACCGTCCCGGAAAGGACTACTGCCCTGAAAGTGGCTAATGTCCCGGAAGGGAGTACCGCCTCGAAGGGGTTACCGTCCCGGAAAGGACTACTGCCCTGAAAGTGGCTAATGTCCCGGAAGGGAGTACCGCCTCGAAGGGGTTACCGTCCCGGAAAGGACTACTGCCCTGAAAGTGGCTAATGTCCCGGAAGGGAGTACCGCCTCGAAGGGGTTACCGCCCCGGAAAGGACTACTGCCCTGAAAGTGGCTAATGTCCCGGAAGGGAGTACCGCCTCGAAGGGGTTACCGTCCCGGAAAGGACTACTGCCCTGAAAGTGGCTAATGTCCCGGAAGGGAGTACCGCCTCGAAGGGGTTACCGTCCCGGAAAGGACTACTGCCCTGAAAGTGGCTAATGTCCCGGAAGGGAGTACCGCCTCGAAGGGGTTACCGCCCCGGAAAGGACTACTGCCCTGAAAGTGGCTAATGTCCCGGAAGGGAGTACCGCCTCGAAGGGGTTACCGTCCCGGAAAGGACTACTGCCCTGAAAGTGGCTAATGTCCCGGAAGGGAGTACCGCCTCGAAGGGGTTACCGTCCCGGAAAGGACTACTGCCCTGAAAGTGGCTAATGTCCCGGAAGGGAGTACCGCCTCGAAGGGGTTACCGTCCCGGAAAGGACTACTGCCCTGAAAGTGGCTAATGTCCCGGAAGGGAGTACCGCCTCGAAGGGGTTACCGTCCCGGAAAGGACTACTGCCCTGAAAGTGGCTAATGTCCCGGAAGGGAGTACCGCCTCGAAGGGGTTACCGTCCCGGAAAGGACTACTGCCCTGAAAGTGGCTAATGTCCCGGAAGGGAGTACCGCCTCGAAGGGGTTACCGTCCCGGAAAGGACTACTGCCCTGAAAGTGGCTAATGTCCCGGAAGGGAGTACCGCCTCGAAGGGGTTACCGTCCCGGAAAGGACTACTGCCCTGAAAGTGGCTAATGTCCCGGAAGGGAGTACCGCCTCGAAGGGGTTACTGTCCCGGAAGGGTGTAGTGCCCCGCGAAACGGTTCAATGGTTCATTTTGATTTTTTGGTTTACAACTACTGAACTGACATTTTTTATAACGATTAGTTTTGATTTTCGTTACGGGTGAGTGAGAAAGTTTGTGCAATGTTTTTATATAATTAAACCTATTGAGGTAGTGCTGGAAACATCCAACTCTCCGTTGATGATAAGTTATCCTTGTGTTCCTCTACTTCCTTCATCATTAGTCCAACACGTAATGTACATCACTCTGTCGGTATTTTAAATTCACTAATAATTCTCGTTACGTCAGTTAAGAGATGGCGGAAATATTATAATATATATCGCGTAACTTAATTGGTCAATATTTCAATACAAGGTGAGTTTCCCTTTCACTAAAGTTGATGTAACGGATGAGTCCACTAATTATACGCTTAGGTTAGTAGTCCGTCGTGAAAGTAACGGGACCGAGTCATGGCCATACGGAATTTTAATTTATTTGTGCAGTTCTTTCGTTGGTAGATTTATGATTGGTTTTTTTTTAGGAGCGGCTTCTAATAAAATATGTTAGGTAGACGTTCTGGTGCGGCCATTTTTAATGTTTAGGCTTCAGATAATGAGCAATTGCTATTTACGCTGACAACTGAATATCAAACGATAATGTTGAATATTGTGTTCTTGAGTTGTAATCTTTTGGATGTGTAAATACTTGCTCGGATGTCTAATAACGTAACTTTCAACCTAACCTAATCTAAACCTAACTTAACCTAACCTAACCTAACCTAACCTAACCTAATCTAACCTAACCTAACCTAACCTAATCTAACCTAACCCAATCTAACCTAACCTAATCTAACCTAACCTAATCTAAACCTAACTTAACCTAACTTAACCTAACCTAACCTTCCTAACCTAACCTAACCTAACCTAATCTAACCTAACCCAATCTAACCTAACCTAATCTAAACCTAACCTAACAAAAACCTAACCTAACCTATTAATCGGCATTTAAATGCGTAATTGACAAATTTTGGCCGTGTCCTGTGAATTTTATTTCCACCTTTTGATAACTCAAAATTTTAGGACATCTGCGTAAGATATAAACTGAATAATTCAAATTTCATCAAAATCACCTCCAAGGATTAACAGAAGCCGTTCAGGCGTGGCAACACATCCACTACAATGATATATATGAAATTGTATTAAAGGTTGGTATTTCTTAAAAAGAA
The DNA here is from genome assembly GCA_963513935.1 of Aphrophora alni. Classification (NCBI taxonomy): domain Eukaryota; kingdom Metazoa; phylum Arthropoda; class Insecta; order Hemiptera; family Aphrophoridae; genus Aphrophora; species Aphrophora alni. The sequence goes on from OY740778.1 coordinate 10,557,634, forward strand.
ATAAAAGTTAGTTCCTTGATGTGGTCACATACTTCCACTTCTTGTAACCCTTATTGATCTTCACGTTTCAGGACCTCAGGCGTACGTTGTTGTTGACGCCTGTACGTAAGCACGATCGCGGTCACAAAAAGGAACATTAAATTTGGTTTAACTGACTAAACTGTACTTATATAAACCCTATTGACATCCAAAAAATCGAATTAAAAACGTCAAGATGGCTGTCATTTATCGTGTGTTATTCAACTTATGTAAACAGTTGCAGATTTCAATAATACCAACCTCGCCTTTCTACTATGACAAATAGCGAAGTTATTGTCAAAAATGTAATTTCGAATCATCGCCCAATTAAACATTCGTGTTACCTGATAAAGCCGAGTCGCCGACACGAGCGAAGCGAATGGAAAGTTTTTAATATATACACATCTATGAGGCTTGCTAAGGCCTAACAAAAAATAGTTACGTATACAATTACAAAGCTCAGAAATCTGTTTTAAACAAACCTACCCTACTGGATACGACTCCTTGATCTATAAATACAATTTAGCAATTCTGAAACGGTTCAAGAAACCAACGTTTTAATATTATATTTATAAGACCTGCTTGTATTACATTGTATAATGGAGCTAGGTAAGTACCATGATGGCACCCATCGGTTACTTTTTGTACAATGAATAACAAGCGAACATTTAAATTGATAAATAAAAATGTCACTAAAGTCCCTGCATGAAAACTGACTTTAATTCCAAGGGGAATTATAGATAGTCAATTATCCAACCAGTCTACTTTCAATTGACTTACTGTTCGGTATTAACTAATCAATACGCTTCCATTTAACTAATAAATTGCATTAAAATCGGTACTGTGTCTGCTTCTCAATAACGGCACCAATTAAAACCAGTCAAAGGGAATCCACTGTCCTCATTCTCTTCTTCTTTTAAATTGGAAAATGTCTCAAAATGTTGACAAAGTGTTGCAAAGAGAGTTTTGTTGTTTTACAACTGTTTCCGGAAAAGTCCTTTATACAATTCCTTTTGTGATTAAGATGAAACGCTATAAAAATGTAAAAAAAAAGGATTGGATACGTCATGGTACTTACCCAGCCCCACCATACAAGGTAATACAAGCGGATTCTCTAAATGTAATAGCCAAAAGTTGGTTTTTCGTACCTTTTCTACAGTTGGCCATTTTCCAAAAAAATTGAAAGCTTTGTAATTTAATGAGAAATGTTCGTAGAGTAAACGTTTTTCTTTTTAATTGTCAGTTTTTTACCTACTTTCTAGTGAACATATGCAAGAATGTATTTATCAAAGTAAATAGTGACCTTTTTTAGTTAAAAAAAATTCACATTTTACTCTTTTGCCATCTAGACAACGACGTCGTCCATTTGTGAAATTTCAACATTTAGTTTAAAATTAGTTTATTTGATTGAGAATGAAGTTAACTATTTTTTTTTTTTTGGAAATCTCGTATTTTATACCTTGATAAACAAATTCTTGAATTAGTTCATTGTAAAGTAGGTAAAAATACTGACAATTAAAAAAAAAAAGTTTGCTCTACGACCACTTTTCATTAAATGCTTTCATTTTTGTTTCAAAAATGGCCTAAATGTAGACGTAATTTTAATTTTAAATTTCACTACCGATTTCTAGTGTAAATATATACATATTTTGTTCAATTTTTGAGAGGATCTGATGATTTGTACCCCATTTGTTGCATTATTAGTAAAAAAAAAAATTTTAAAAAATCTTAAATCCATAAATTCATTTTTTTTTAGGTTAGGAAGTACTCTTACTGTTACTCTGCCCTACCATTTCGATAGTACTTTCATTTTTTTCTGCGATTCGTAGAGCCGGAAATATATAATAGTGTAGCGATTCCTTCAAAATGCATTAAAAATGCACTTTTCTAGGGAAGCTCCAATCCGATATTACTATTATTTTTGGTTTCCCACTTAGTTGCATGTTATAAAAAGAAGAAAACAAACAAAACTCAACTTCCCATTTCCATCACTTTGATATTCAAATTTCCCTCTATTAATGTTTAATTGTATTGGTATATTAATTGGTCTTATTAGCGTTTTTGTTTAAAACAGTTGTAACAAAATTTTTCCGAACCTTGTAATTGTGTATATCACTACTTTCTTCATGTTTTAGGTTAAAATATCTCCACTGGTTTCGCTCATGTTAGTGCCTCGTCCTTGGCTGTCCTTGAAGTTACCCATAGATCAAGCAGCCTCTACTCGCTTGGCTCGTATCAGCAACTCAACCCTGTCAGATCTCGTTTAAGGTCTGAATTCGAAGCTACATATTTTAAAAAAATTTCCAGTTTTATGATCGTAGAGAGGTCGGGTATATTGCATGGAAAATTTAAATTTTCAAATTTGTATCATCTATAGATGCAGCTACGAGTCAAGTCCGTCGAAGGAGGAGCCAGTAGACAGTCTGACCTTGAAGAAACCAATAGGTACCGTGCGGGTTTCCCCGCTATGACAGCGCCACAATTATTCTGCAGTTACATTCATTTAAGGCGCTGGAAAATAGTAACAAATACTGCATTTCATTTCGCGTCATAGTTGCTAAGAACACAATTTAATAAACATTTTTAAAAAATACATACGTAGTTGCTTTCTTTCATGTAAACAAATCATCAGATGTTTCTCATCAAAACAAACATATTACCAAGTAAATAAATAAATGTAATTGAAATATTTCCATTGCAAGAAACTTAAATTTAAAACTAATATTTATTTTTGTACTATGCTCTTACTATTATAACAGGGTAAATAATTATTACTGATAAAGTAAAACTTGTTTAAAAAATAAATATATCATTACCGCTGACATAATGTTAATACTAAGTGTCCCAAAAGTCCCACCCCCTATTTTTTGTTTGTTTATTAATGGAAACAGAGAGATTTGCTTTGGGGAAAGTTTATACAACCAATGGAGGAGTTTTTTGAAGTATCAAAATTTTCAACCCTTACCCCCCAAATGGGGTAGTTTGGGGGTAAGTCAAGAATTTTTAATAGCAACCCCTATTGAGTGATACCTCATTTTAAAGGTCTTTTAAAAATAAGAATAAACTAGAGGTTTTTAAGTTCATCCTACCTAACATAACGACCAATCGAATTGTGAATTTTACGTTAATAATTACACCGTAAATGTTACGAAATGTACAAGTTTTTAGTCCAGAATCTATTTCGCCAAGAAGTAAATGGTAGCCATTTCGAGAACTTAATCTGAGCTAAAAAAAAACAAGGTAAGGCTCTTACCATCATTTTAACAACACAGATCAGTTTGTAATGTAAAAACAACCGGAGTTTGTAAGTTAACATTCACAATTCGATTATTCGCTATGTTGGATAGGATGAACTTAGAGACCTCTAGTTTGCGCCGTTATTTGTATTTTTAAAAAGACCTTTGAAATGAGGTATCACTCAATAGGGGTTGCTATTTAAAATTCTTGACTTACCCCCAAACTACCCCATTTTGGGGGTAAGGGTTGAAAATTTTGATACTTCAAAAAACTCCTCCTTTGGTTATCTAAACTTTCCCCAAAGCAAATCTGTCTATTTCCATTAATAAAAAATAATAATAGGGGGGGGTGACTTTTGGGACACATATTATATCAGATACACTAAACATGTTTAAATTCATTAAAACAAAAACTATCGTTTATCTCATTAAAAAACTGCACAAACAAACTTATCCTACTGAATAAGACCCGTTGATCTACCAATATAATTTAACATTTCAAATAAAGTTTAAGAAACCATTTTTTTGGATTACAATTAGAGGATTTGTTTATATTACAATCATTGTATAATGAATGGTGTTGGGTATGCAATATTATCGCGCCCATCAACTTGATTTTTTACTGTTATTACTTCTCTATTTAAGGTTATTTTAAACTTATAGTTATTTGTTTTTTGTTTCTAGGTGAGACACTTGAAATTTTGGTCATTCATTCTGTGAGTACATACAGTTAATTATATTGTTATACATTCTGTCAAAATATTTATAGAATAAGTCGTCGTGAGGAACAAACTTGGAATTATCGATATTTACGGAATTGTTGTTCTAATGAAGTTTTATTATGGTGAGTCCAGTTTGTTTGCAGCTCTGAGAACAGAGTTCCCTTCTCCTGAAGAGTTGGATGTATTTCAAATCAGCCTCTCACGTTTTTACGTTTTCTTTTGTAGTGGAAAAGTCTTGTTTGTGTTGTGTGAATTTGGTAATATGTTTTAATTTTTAAAGGATTTGTCGACTGGGAGGATGGGAGTGAGGAAAATTATTTTGAGAAACGCCATGTGCCTCAACCGAACGACCATTTTCCTGTCTTCAAATTAATTATGTTAATAAGTAACTAATTTGGAGGCAACTTTAAATTAATGTTCGTTTTCAATAGCTGTCAAGGTTGGGCGCGGTGTTATTCTTGTAATGATGGAATAAAAAATTCATGTAAACTACTACGTGTTTACCACCTACTAGATTCCTGTGTTTGAAATTAGTCCACAATGAGAAACCTCGTTGCTATGGCAACAAATAAATTGCAATGTAAATAACAGCTGATGTTTTAATAAATCCCAATTATCTATATATATATATATATATATAAATTAAAACCCACTAACCTATCACGAAATCTCTGGATCCAAGAAACCTAGAGCTATGAATTTTTTAACATGGTTTGGGGTAGGTCTGTAGACGCGTACTAGGAAAGGGTTTTGAAAATGTTCCACTCCAAGGGTGTTTTTTACCCCTAAAGTATATCTCTGGATCCAAGAAGCCTAGAGCTATGAATTTTGTAACATGGTTTAGGGTAGGTATGTAGTCGCGTCTAAGAAAGTGTTATGAAAATGTTCCACTCCAAGGGTGTCTTTTAGCTTTATAGCTTATCTCTGAATCCAAGAAGCCTACAGCTATGAATTTTGTAACATGGTTTGGGATAGGTATGTAGACGCGTCTAAGAAAGGGTTTTGAAAATGTTCCACTCCAAGGATGTCTTTACCCAAAGCATATCTCTGGATCCAAGAAGCCTACAGCTATGAATTTTGTAACATGCTTTGGGGTAGGTCTGTAGACGCGTACTAAGGAAGGGTTATGAAAATGTTCCACTTCAAGGGTGTTTTTACGCCTAAAGCATATCTCTGGGTCCAAGAACCCTAGATCTATGAATTTAATAACATGGTTTTATGTAGATCTGTAGACCCGTTCTAAGGAAGGGTTATGAAAGTGTTCCACACCTAAGGTGTTTTTTACCCCTAAAGCATATCTCTGGATCTAAGAAGCCTAGAGCTATTAATTTTTTTAACATGGTTTGGGGTAGATCTGTAGACGCGTACTAAGGAAGGGTTATGAAAATGTTCTACTCCAAGGATGTTTTACGCCTAAAGCATATCTCTGGATCCAAGAAGCCTAGAGCTATTTATTTTTTTAACATGGTTTGGGGTAGGTCTGTAGACGCGTACTAAGAAAGGGTTTTGAAAATGTTCCACTCCAAGGGTGTTTTTACGCCTAAAGCATATCTCTGGGTCCAAGAACCCTAGATCTATGAATTTATTAACATGGTTTTATGTAGATCTGTAGACGCTTACTAAGGAAGGGTTATGAAAATATTCCACTCCAAGGGTGTATTTTACGCCTAAAGCATATCTCTGGATCTAAGAAGCCTAGATCTATGAATTTATTAACATGGTTTTATGTAGATCTGTAGACGCTTACTAAGGAAGGGTTATGAAAATATTCCACTCCAAGGGTGTATTTTACGCCTAAAGCATATCTCTGGATCTAAGAAGCCTAGATCTATGAATTTATTAACATGGTTTTATGTAGATCTGTAGACGCTTACTAAGGAAGGGTTATGAAAATATTCCACTCCAAGGGTGTATTTTACGCCTAAAGCATATCTCTGGATCTAAGAAGCCTAGATCTATGAATTTATTAACATGGTTTTATGTAGATCTGTAGACGCTTACTAAGGAAGGGTTATGAAAATATTCCACTCCAAGGGTGTATTTTACGCCTAAAGCATATCTCTGGATCTAAGAAGCCTAGATCTATGAATTTATTAACATGGTTTTATGTAGATCTGTAGACGCTTACTAAGGAAGGGTTATGAAAATATTCCACTCCAAGGGTGTATTTTACGCCTAAAGCATATCTCTGGATCTAAGAAGCCTAGAGCTATGAATTTATTAACATGGTTTGGGGTAGATCTGTAGACGCGTACTAAGGAAGGGTTATGAAAATGTTCCACTCCAAGGATGTTTTTACGCCTAAAGCATATCTCTGGATCCAAGAAGCCTAGAGCTATGAATTTATTAACATGGTTAGGGGTAGATCTGTAGACGCTTACTAAGAAAGGGTTTTGAAAATGTTCCACTCCAAGGATATTTTTTACTCCTAAAGCATATCTCCGGATCCAAGAAGCCTAGAGCTAATAATTTTTTTAACATGGTTTGGGGTAGGTCTGTAGACGCGTACTAGGAAAGGGTTTTGAAAATGTTCCACTCCAAGGGTGTTTTTTACCCCTAAAGCATATCTCCGGATCCAAGAAGCCTAGAGCTAATAATTTTTTTAACATGGTTTGGGGTAGGTCTGTAGACGCGTACTAGGAAAGGGTTTTGAAAATGTTCCACTCCAAGGGTGTTTTTTACCCCTAAAGTATATCTCTGGATCCAAGAAGCCTAGAGCTATGAATTTTGTAACATGGTTTAGGGTAGGTATGTAGACGCGTCTAAGAAAGTGTTATGAAAATGTTCCACTCCAAGGGTGTCTTTTAGCTTTATAGCTTATCTCTGAATCCAAGAAGCCTACAGCTATGAATTTTGTAACATGGTTTGGGATAGGTATGTAGACGCGTCTAAGAAAGGGTTTTGAAAATGTTCCACTCCAAGGATGTCTTTACCCAAAGCATATCTCTGGATCCAAGAAGCCTACAGCTATGAATTTTGTAACATGCTTTGGGGTAGGTCTGTAGACGCACGTACTAAGGAAGGGTTATGAAAATGTTCCACTTCAAGGGTGTTTTTACGCCTAAAGCATATCTCTGGGTCCAAGAACCCTAGATCTATGAATTTAATAACATGGTTTTATGTAGATCTGTAGACGCGTTCTAAGGAAGGGTTATGAAAGTGTTCCACACCAAAGGTGTTTTTTACCCCTAAAGCATATCTCTGGATCTAAGAAGCCTAGAGCTATTAATTTTTTTAACATGGTTTGGGGTAGATCTGTAGACGCGTACTAAGGAAGGGTTATGAAAATGTTCTACTCCAAGGATGTTTTACGCCTAAAGCATATCTCTGGATCCAAGAAGCCTAGAGCTATTTATTTTTTTAACATGGTTTGGGGTAGGTCTGTAGACGCGTACTAAGAAAGGGTTTTGAAAATGTTCCACTCCAAGGGTGTTTTTACGCCTAAAGCATATCTCTGGGTCCAAGAACCCTAGATCTATGAATTTATTAACATGGTTTTATGTAGATCTGTAGACGCTTACTAAGGTAGGGTTATGAAAATATTCTACTCCAAGGGTGTATTTTACGCCTAAAGCATATCTCTGGATCTAAGAAGCCTAGATCTATGAATTTATTAACATGGTTTTATGTAGATCTGTAGACGCTTACTAAGGAAGGGTTATGAAAATATTCCACTCCAAGGGTGTATTTTACGCCTAAAGCATATCTCTGGATCTAAGAAGCCTAGATCTATGAATTTATTAACATGGTTTTATGTAGATCTGTAGACGCTTACTAAGGAAGGGTTATGAAAATATTCCACTCCAAGGGTGTATTTTACGCCTAAAGCATATCTCTGGATCTAAGAAGCCTAGATCTATGAATTTATTAACATGGTTTTATGTAGATCTGTAGACGCTTACTAAGGAAGGGTTATGAAAATATTCCACTCCAAGGGTGTATTTTACGCCTAAAGCATATCTCTGGATCTAAGAAGCCTAGATCTATGAATTTATTAACATGGTTTTATGTAGATCTGTAGACGCTTACTAAGGAAGGGTTATGAAAATATTCCACTCCAAGGGTGTATTTTACGCCTAAAGCATATCTCTGGATCTAAGAAGCCTAGAGCTATGAATTTATTAACATGGTTTGGGGTAGATCTGTAGACGCGTACTAAGGAAGGGTTATGAAAATGTTCCACTCCAAGGATGTTTTTACGCCTAAAGCATATCTCTGGATCCAAGAAGCCTAGAGCTATGAATTTATTAACATGGTTAGGGGTAGATCTGTAGACGCTTACTAAGGAAGGGTTTTGAAAATGTTCCACTCCAAGGATATTTTTTACTCCTAAAGCATATCTCCGGATCCAAGAAGCCTAGAGCTATGAATTTATTAACATGGTTAGGGGTAGATCTGTAGACGCTTACTAAGGAAGGGTTTTGAAAATGTTCCACTCCAAGGATATTTTTTACTCCTAAAGCATATCTCTGGATCTAAGAAGCCTAGAGCTATGAATTTATTAACATGGTTTGGGGTAGATCTGTAGACGCTTACTAAGGAAGGGTTTTGAAAATGTTCCACTCCAAGGATATTTTTTACTCCTAAAGCATATCTCTGGATCCAAGAAGCCTAGAGCTATGAATTTATTAACATGGTTAGGGGTAGATCTGTAGACGCTTACTAAGGAAGGGTTTTGAAAATGTTCCACTCCAAGGATATTTTTTACTCCTAAAGCATATCTCCGGATCCAAGAAGCCTAGAGCTATGAATTTATTAACATGGTTAGGGGTAGATCTGTAGACGCTTACTAAGGAAGGGTTTTGAAAATGTACCACTCCAAGGATATTTTTTACTCCTAAAGCATATCTCTGGATCCAAGAAGCCTAGAGCTATGAATTTATTAACATGGTTAGGGGTAGATCTGTAGACGCTTACTAAGGAAGGGTTTTGAAAATGTTCCACTCCAAGGATATTTTTTACTCCTAAAGCATATCTCTGGATCCAAGAAGCCTAGAGCTATGAATTTATTAACATGGTTAGGGGTAGATCTGTAGACGCTTACTAAGGAAGGGTTTTGAAAATGTTCCACTCCAAGGATATTTTTTACTCCTAAAGCATATCTCTGGATCCAAGAAGCCTAGAGCTATGAATTTATTAACATGGTTAGGGGTAGATCTGTAGACGCTTACTAAGGAAGGGTTTTGAAAATGTTCCACTCCAAGGATATTTTTTACTCCTAAAGCATATCTCTGGATCCAAGAAGCCTAGAGCTATGAATTTATTAACATGGTTAGGGGTAGATCTGTAGACGCTTACTAAGGAAGGGTTTTGAAAATGTTCCACTCCAAGGATATTTTTTACTCCTAAAGCATATCTCTGGATCCAAGAAGCCTAGAGCTATGAATTTATTAACATGGTTAGGGGTAGATCTGTAGACGCTTACTAAGGAAGGGTTTTGAAAATGTTCCACTCCAAGGATATTTTTTACTCCTAAAGCATATCTCCGGATCCAAGAAGCCTAGAGCTATGAATTTATTAACATGGTTAGGGGTAGATCTGTAGACGCTTACTAAGGAAGGGTTTTGAAAATGTTCCACTCCAAGGATATTTTTTACTCCTAAAGCATATCTCTGGATCCAAGAAGCCTAGAGCTATGAATTTATTAACATGGTTAGGGGTAGATCTGTAGACGCTTACTAAGGAAGGGTTTTGAAAATGTTCCACTCCAAGGATATTTTTTACTCCTAAAGCATATCTCTGGATCCAAGAAGCCTAGAGCTATGAATTTATTAACATGGTTAGGGGTAGATCTGTAGACGCTTACTAAGGAAGGGTTTTGAAAATGTTCCACTCCAAGGATATTTTTTACTCCTAAAGCATATCTCCGGATCCAAGAAGCCTAGAGCTATGAATTTATTAACATGGTTAGGGGTAGATCTGTAGACGCTTACTAAGGAAGGGTTTTGAAAATGTTCCACTCCAAGGATATTTTTTACTCCTAAAGCATATCTCCGGATCCAAGAAGCCTAGAGCTAATAATTTTTTTTAACATGGTTTGGGGTAGGTCTGTAGACGCGTACTAGGAAAGGGTTTTGAAAATGTTCCACTCCAAGGGTGTTTTTTACCCCTAAAGTATATCTCTGGATCCAAGAAGCCTAGAGCTATGAATTTTGTAACATGGTTTAGGGTAGGTATGTAGACGCGTCTAAGAAAGTGTTATGAAAATGTTCCACTCCAAGGGTGTCTTTTAGCTTTATAGCTTATCTCTGAATCCAAGAAGCCTACAGCTATGAATTTTGTAACATGCTTTGGGGTAGGTCTGTAGACGCGTACTAAGGAAGGGTTATGAAAATGTTCCACTTCAAGGGTGTTTTTACGCCTAAAGCATATCTCTGGGTCCAAGAACCCTAGATCTATGAATTAAATAACATGGTTTTATGTAGATCTGTAGACGCGTTCTAAGGAAGGGTTATGAAAGTGTTCCACACCAAAGGTGTTTTTTACCCCTAAAGCATATCTCTGGATCTAAGAAGCCTAGAGCTATTAATTTTTTTAACATGGTTTGGGGTAGATCTGTAGACGCGTACTAAGGAAGGGTTATGAAAATGTTCTACTCCAAGGATGTTTTACGCCTAAAGCATATCTCTGGATCCAAGAAGCCTAGAGCTATTTATTTTTTTAACATGGTTTGGGGTAGGTCTGTAGACGCGTACTAAGAAAGGGTTTTGAAAATGTTCCACTCCAAGGGTGTTTTTACGCCTAAAGCATATCTCTGGGTCCAAGAACCCTAGATCTATGAATTTATTAACATGGTTTTATGTAGATCTGTAGACGCTTACTAAGGAAGGGTTATGAAAATATTCCACTCCAAGGGTGTATTTTACGCCTAAAGCATATCTCTGGATCTAAGAAGCCTAGATCTATGAATTTATTAACATGGTTTTATGTAGATCTGTAGACGCTTACTAAGGAAGGGTTATGAAAATATTCCACTCCAAGGGTGTATTTTACGCTTAAAGCATATCTCTGGATCTAAGAAGCCTAGATCTATGAATTTATTAACATGGTTTTATGTAGATCTGTAGACGCTTACTAAGGAAGGGTTATGAAAATATTCCACTCCAAGGGTGTATTTTACGCCTAAAGCATATCTCTGGATCTAAGAAGCCTAGATCTATGAATTTATTAACATGGTTTTATGTAGATCTGTAGACGCTTACTAAGGAAGGGTTATGAAAATATTCCACTCCAAGGGTGTATTTTACGCCTAAAGCATATCTCTGGATCTAAGAAGCCTAGATCTATGAATTTATTAACATGGTTTTATGTAGATCTGTAGACGCTTACTAAGGAAGGGTTATGAAAATATTCCACTCCAAGGGTGTATTTTACGCCTAAAGCATATCTCTGGATCTAAGAAGCCTAGAGCTATGAATTTATTAACATGGTTTGGGGTAGATCTGTAGACGCGTACTAAGGAAGGGTTATGAAAATGTTCCACTCCAAGGATGTTTTTACGCCTAAAGCATATCTCTGGATCCAAGAAGCCTAGAGCTATGAATTTATTAACATGGTTAGGGGTAGATCTGTAGACGCTTACTAAGGAAGGGTTTTGAAAATGTTCCACTCCAAGGATATTTTTTACTCCTAAAGCATATCTCCGGATCCAAGAAGCCTAGAGCTATGAATTTATTAACATGGTTAGGGGTAGATCTGTAGACGCTTACTAAGGAAGGGTTTTGAAAATGTTCCACTCCAAGGATATTTTTTACCCCTAAAGCATATCTCCGGATCCAAGAAGCCTAGAGCTAATAATTTTTTTTAACATGGTTTGGGGTAGGTCTGTAGACGCGTACTAGGAAAGGGTTTTGAAAATGTTCCACTCCAAGGGTGTTTTTTACCCCTAAAGTATATCTCTGGATCCAAGAAGCCTAGAGCTATGAATTTTGTAACATGGTTTAGGGTAGGTATGTAGACGCGTCTAAGAAAGTGTTATGAAAATGTTCCACTCCAAGGGTGTCTTTTAGCTTTATAGCTTATCTCTGAATCCAAGAAGCCTACAGCTATGAATTTTGTAACATGGTTTGGGATAGGTATGTAGACGCGTCTAAGGAAGGGTTATGAAAATGTTCCACTCCAAGGATGTCTTTACCCAAAGCATATCTCTGGATCCAAGAAGCCTACAGCTATGAATTTTGTAACATGCTTTGGGGTAGGTCTGTAGACGCGTACTAAGGAAGGGTTATGAAAATGTTCCACTTCAAGGGTGTTTTTACGCCTAAAGCATATCTCTGGGTCCAAGAACCCTAGATCTATGAATTTAATAACATGGTTTTATGTAGATCTGTAGACGCGTTCTAAGGAAGGGTTATGAAAGTGTTCCACACCAAAGGTGTTTTTTACCCCTAAAGCATATCTCTGGATCTAAGAAGCCTAGAGCTATTAATTTTTTTAACATGGTTTGGGGTAGATCTGTAGACGCGTACTAAGGAAGGGTTATGAAAATGTTCTACTCCAAGGATGTTTTACGCCTAAAGCATATCTCTGGATCCAAGAAGCCTAGAGCTATTTATTTTTTTAACATGGTTTGGGGTAGGTCTGTAGACGCGTACTAAGAAAGGGTTTTGAAAATGTTCCACTCCAAGGGTGTTTTTACGCCTAAAGCATATCTCTGGGTCCAAGAACCCTAGATCTATGAATTTATTAACATGGTTTTATGTAGATCTGTAGACGCTTACTAAGGAAGGGTTATGAAAATATTCCACTCCAAGGGTGTATTTTACGCCTAAAGCATATCTCTGGATCTAAGAAGCCTAGATCTATGAATTTATTAACATGGTTTTATGTAGATCTGTAGACGCTTACTAAGGAAGGGTTATGAAAATATTCCACTCCAAGGGTGTATTTTACGCCTAAAGCATATCTCTGGATCTAAGAAGCCTAGATCTATGAATTTATTAACATGGTTTTATGTAGATCTGTAGACGCTTACTAAGGAAGGGTTATGAAAATATTCCACTCCAAGGGTGTATTTTACGCCTAAAGCATATCTCTGGATCTAAGAAGCCTAGATCTATGAATTTATTAACATGGTTTTATGTAGATCTGTAGACGCTTACTAAGGAAGGGTTATGAAAATATTCCACTCCAAGGGTGTATTTTACGCCTAAAGCATATCTCTGGATCTAAGAAGCCTAGATCTATGAATTTATTAACATGGTTTTATGTAGATCTGTAGACGCTTACTAAGGAAGGGTTATGAAAATATTCCACTCCAAGGGTGTATTTTACGCCTAAAGCATATCTCTGGATCTAAGAAGCCTAGATCTATGAATTTATTAACATGGTTTTATGTAGATCTGTAGACGCTTACTAAGGAAGGGTTATGAAAATATTCCACTCCAAGGGTGTATTTTACGCCTAAAGCATATCTCTGGATCTAAGAAGCCTAGAGCTATGAATTTATTAACATGGTTTGGGGTAGATCTGTAGACGCGTACTAAGGAAGGGTTATGAAAATGTTCCACTCCAAGGATGTTTTTACGCCTAAAGCATATCTCTGGATCCAAGAAGCCTAGAGCTATGAATTTATTAACATGGTTAGGGGTAGATCTGTAGACGCGTACTAAGAAAGGGTTTTGAAAATGTTCCACTCCAAGGATATTTTTTACTCCTAAAGCATATCTCCGGATCCAAGAAGCCTAGAGCTAATAATTTTTTTAACATGGTTTGGGGTAGGTCTGTAGACGCGTACTAGGAAAGGGTTTTGAAAATGTTCCACTCCAAGGGTGTTTTTTACCCCTAAAGTATATCTCTGGATCCAAGAAGCCTAGAGCTATGAATTTTGTAACATGGTTTAGGGTAGGTATGTAGACGCGTCTAAGAAAGTGTTATGAAAATGTTCCACTCCAAGGGTGTCTTTTAGCTTTATAGCTTATCTCTGAATCCAAGAAGCCTACAGCTATGAATTTTGTAACATGGTTTGGGATAGGTATGTAGACGCGTCTAAGAAAGGGTTTTGAAAATGTTCCACTCCAAGGATGTCTTTACCCAAAGCATATCTCTGGATCCAAGAAGCCTACAGCTATGAATTTTGTAACATGCTTTGGGGTAGGTCTGTAGACGCGTACTAAGGAAGGGTTATGAAAATGTTCCACTTCAAGGGTGTTTTTACGCCTAAAGCATATCTCTGGGTCCAAGAACCCTAGATCTATGAATTTAATAACATGGTTTTATGTAGATCTGTAGACGCGTTCTAAGGAAGGGTTATGAAAGTGTTCCACACCAAAGGTGTTTTTTACCCCTAAAGCATATCTCTGGATCTAAGAAGCCTAGAGCTATTAATTTTTTTAACATGGTTTGGGGTAGATCTGTAGACGCGTACTAAGGAAGGGTTATGAAAATGTTCTACTCCAAGGATGTTTTACGCCTAAAGCATATCTCTGGATCCAAGAAGCCTAGAGCTATTTATTTTTTTAACATGGTTTGGGGTAGGTCTGTAGACGCGTACTAAGAAAGGGTTTTGAAAATGTTCCACTCCAAGGGTGTTTTTACGCCTAAAGCATATCTCTGGGTCCAAGAACCCTAGATCTATGAATTTATTAACATGGTTTTATGTAGATCTGTAGACGCTTACTAAGGTAGGGTTATGAAAATATTCTACTCCAAGGGTGTATTTTACGCCTAAAGCATATCTCTGGATCTAAGAAGCCTAGATCTATGAATTTATTAACATGGTTTTATGTAGATCTGTAGACGCTTACTAAGGAAGGGTTATGAAAATATTCCACTCCAAGGGTGTATTTTACGCCTAAAGCATATCTCTGGATCTAAGAAGCCTAGATCTATGAATTTATTAACATGGTTTTATGTAGATCTGTAGACGCTTACTAAGGAAGGGTTATGAAAATATTCCACTCCAAGGGTGTATTTTACGCCTAAAGCATATCTCTGGATCTAAGAAGCCTAGATCTATGAATTTATTAACATGGTTTTATGTAGATCTGTAGACGCTTACTAAGGAAGGGTTATGAAAATATTCCACTCCAAGGGTGTATTTTACGCCTAAAGCATATCTCTGGATCTAAGAAGCCTAGAGCTATGAATTTATTAACATGGTTTGGGGTAGATCTGTAGACGCGTACTAAGGAAGGGTTATGAAAATGTTCCACTCCAAGGATGTTTTTACGCCTAAAGCATATCTCTGGATCCAAGAAGCCTAGAGCTATGAATTTATTAACATGGTTAGGGGTAGATCTGTAGACGCGTACTAAGAAAGGGTTTTGAAAATGTTCCACTCCAAGGATATTTTTTACTCCTAAAGCATATCTCTGGATCCAAGAAGCCTAGAGCTATGAATTTTGTAACATGGTTTAGGGTAGGTATGTAGACGCGTCTAAGAAAGTGTTATGAAAATGTTCCACTCCAAGGGTGTCTTTTAGCTTTATAGCTTATCTCTGAATCCAAGAAGCCTACAGCTATGAATTTTGTAACATGCTTTGGGGTAGGTCTGTAGACGCGTACTAAGGAAGGGTTATGAAAATGTTCCACTTCAAGGGTGTTTTTACGCCTAAAGCATATCTCTGGGTCCAAGAACCCTAGATCTATGAATTTAATAACATGGTTTTATGTAGATCTGTAGACGCGTTCTAAGGAAGGGTTATGAAAGTGTTCCACACCAAAGGTGTTTTTTACCCCTAAAGCATATCTCTGGATCTAAGAAGCCTAGCGCTATTAATTTTTTTAACATGGTTTGGGGTAGATCTGTAGACGCGTACTAAGGAAGGGTTATGAAAATGTTCTACTCCAAGGATGTTTTACGCCTAAAGCATATCTCTGGATCTAAGAAGCCTAGATCTATGAATTTATTAACATGGTTTTATGTAGATCTGTAGACGCTTACTAAGGAAGGGTTATGAAAATATTCCACTCCAAGGGTGTATTTTACGCCTAAAGCATATCTCTGGATCTAAGAAGCCTAGATCTATGAATTTATTAACATGGTTTTATGTAGATCTGTAGACGCTTACTAAGGAAGGGTTATGAAAATATTCCACTCCAAGGGTGTATTTTACGCCTAAAGCATATCTCTGGATCTAAGAAGCCTAGATCTATGAATTTATTAACATGGTTTTATGTAGATCTGTAGACGCTTACTAAGGAAGGGTTATGAAAATATTCCACTCCAAGGGTGTATTTTACGCCTAAAGCATATCTCTGGATCTAAGAAGCCTAGAGCTATGAATTTATTAACATGGTTTGGGGTAGATCTGTAGACGCGTACTAAGGAAGGGTTATGAAAATGTTCCACTCCAAGGATGTTTTTACGCCTAAAGCATATCTCTGGATCCAAGAAGCCTAGAGCTATGAATTTATTAACATGGTTAGGGGTAGATCTGTAGACGCGTACTAAGAAAGGGTTTTGAAAATGTTCCACTCCAAGGATATTTTTTACTCCTAAAGCATATCTCTGGATCCAAGAAGCCTAGACCTATGAATTTTGTAACATGGTTTAGGGTAGGTATGTAGACGCGTCTAAGAAAGTGTTATGAAAATGTTCCACTCCAAGGGTGTCTTTTAGCTTTATAGCTTATCTCTGAATCCAAGAAGCCTACAGCTATGAATTTTGTAACATGCTTTGGGGTAGGTCTGTAGACGCGTACTAAGGAAGGGTTATGAAAATGTTCCACTTCAAGGGTGTTTTTACGCCTAAAGCATATCTCTGGGTCCAAGAACCCTAGATCTATGAATTTAATAACATGGTTTTATGTAGATCTGTAGACGCGTTCTAAGGAAGGGTTATGAAAGTGTTCCACACCAAAGGTGTTTTTTACCCCTAAAGCATATCTCTGGATCTAAGAAGCCTAGCGCTATTAATTTTTTTAACATGGTTTGGGGTAGATCTGTAGACGCGTACTAAGGAAGGGTTATGAAAATGTTCTACTCCAAGGATGTTTTACGCCTAAAGCATATCTCTGGATCCAAGAAGCCTAGAGCTATTTATTTTTTTAACATGGTTTGGGGTAGGTCTGTAGACGCGTACTAAGAAAGGGTTTTGAAAATGTTCCACTCCAAGGGTGTTTTTACGCCTAAAGCATATCTCTGGGTCCAAGAAGCCTAGAGCTATTTATTTTTTTAACATGGTTTGGGGTAGGTCTGTAGACGCGTACTAAGAAAGGGTTTTGAAAATGTTCCACTCCAAGGGTGTTTTTACGCCTAAAGCATATCTCTGGGTCCAAGAACCCTAGATCTATGAATTTATTAACATGGTTTTATGTAGATCTGTAGACGCTTACTAAGGAAGGGTTATGAAAATATTCCACTCCAAGGGTGTATTTTACGCCTAAAGCATATCTCTGGATCTAAGAAGCCTAGATCTATGAATTTATTAACATGGTTTTATGTAGATCTGTAGACGCTTACTAAGGAAGGGTTATGAAAATATTCCACTCCAAGGGTGTATTTTACGCCTAAAGCATATCTCTGGATCTAAGAAGCCTAGATCTATGAATTTATTAACATGGTTTTATGTAGATCTGTAGACGCTTACTAAGGAAGGGTTATGAAAATATTCCACTCCAAGGGTGTATTTTACGCCTAAAGCATATCTCTGGATCTAAGAAGCCTAGATCTATGAATTTATTAACATGGTTTTATGTAGATCTGTAGACGCTTACTAAGGAAGGGTTATGAAAATATTCCACTCCAAGGGTGTATTTTACGCCTAAAGCATATCTCTGGATCTAAGAAGCCTAGAGCTATGAATTTATTAACATGGTTTGGGGTAGATCTGTAGACGCGTACTAAGGAAGGGTTATGAAAATGTTCCACTCCAAGGATGTTTTTACGCCTAAAGCATATCTCTGGATCCAAGAAGCCTAGAGCTATGAATTTATTAACATGGTTAGGGGTAGATCTGTAGACGCTTACTAAGGAAGGGTTTTGAAAATGTTCCACTCCAAGGATATTTTTTACTCCTAAAGCATATCTCCGGATCCAAGAAGCCTAGAGCTATGAATTTATTAACATGGTTAGGGGTAGATCTGTAGACGCTTACTAAGGAAGGGTTTTGAAAATGTTCCACTCCAAGGATATTTTTTACCCCTAAAGCATATCTCCGGATCCAAGAAGCCTAGAGCTAATAATTTTTTTTAACATGGTTTGGGGTAGGTCTGTAGACGCGTACTAGGAAAGGGTTTTGAAAATGTTCCACTCCAAGGGTGTTTTTTACCCCTAAAGTATATCTCTGGATCCAAGAAGCCTAGAGCTATGAATTTTGTAACATGGTTTAGGGTAGGTATGTAGACGCGTCTAAGAAAGTGTTATGAAAATGTTCCACTCCAAGGGTGTCTTTTAGCTTTATAGCTTATCTCTGAATCCAAGAAGCCTACAGCTATGAATTTTGTAACATGGTTTGGGATAGGTATGTAGACGCGTCTAAGAAAGGGTTTTGAAAATGTTCCACTCCAAGGATGTCTTTACCCAAAGCATATCTCTGGATCCAAGAAGCCTACAGCTATGAATTTTGTAACATGCTTTGGGGTAGGTCTGTAGACGCGTACTAAGGAAGGGTTATGAAAATGTTCCACTTCAAGGGTGTTTTTACGCCTAAAGCATATCTCTGGGTCCAAGAACCCTAGATCTATGAATTTAATAACATGGTTTTATGTAGATCTGTAGACGCGTTCTAAGGAAGGGTTATGAAAGTGTTCCACACCAAAGGTGTTTTTTACCCCTAAAGCATATCTCTGGATCTAAGAAGCCTAGAGCTATTAATTTTTTTAACATGGTTTGGGGTAGATCTGTAGACGCGTACTAAGGAAGGGTTATGAAAATGTTCTACTCCAAGGATGTTTTACGCCTAAAGCATATCTCTGGATCCAAGAAGCCTAGAGCTATTTATTTTTTTAACATGGTTTGGGGTAGGTCTGTAGACGCGTACTAAGAAAGGGTTTTGAAAATGTTCCACTCCAAGGGTGTTTTTACGCCTAAAGCATATCTCTGGGTCCAAGAACCCTAGATCTATGAATTTATTAACATGGTTTTATGTAGATCTGTAGACGCTTACTAAGGAAGGGTTATGAAAATATTCCACTCCAAGGGTGTATTTTACGCCTAAAGCATATCTCTGGATCTAAGAAGCCTAGATCTATGAATTTATTAACATGGTTTTATGTAGATCTGTAGACGCTTACTAAGGAAGGGTTATGAAAATATTCCACTCCAAGGGTGTATTTTACGCCTAAAGCATATCTCTGGATCTAAGAAGCCTAGATCTAAGAATTTATTAACATGGTTTTATGTAGATCTGTAGACGCTTACTAAGGAAGGGTTATGAAAATATTACACTCCAAGGGTGTATTTTACGCCTAAAGCATATCTCTGGATCTAAGAAGCCTAGATCTATGAATTTATTAACATGGTTTTATGTAGATCTGTAGACGCTTACTAAGGAAGGGTTATGAAAATATTCCACTCCAAGGGTGTATTTTACGCCTAAAGCATATCTCTGGATCTAAGAAGCCTAGATCTATGAATTTATTAACATGGTTTTATGTAGATCTGTAGACGCTTACTAAGGAAGGGTTATGAAAATATTCCACTCCAAGGGTGTATTTTACGCCTAAAGCATATCTCTGGATCTAAGAAGCCTAGATCTATGAATTTATTAACATGGTTTTATGTAGATCTGTAGACGCTTACTAAGGAAGGGTTATGAAAATATTCCACTCCAAGGGTGTATTTTACGCCTAAAGCATATCTCTGGATCTAAGAAGCCTAGATCTATGAATTTATTAACATGGTTTTATGTAGATCTGTAGACGCTTACTAAGGAAGGGTTATGAAAATATTCCACTCCAAGGGTGTATTTTACGCCTAAAGCATATCTCTGGATCTAAGAAGCCTAGAGCTATGAATTTATTAACATGGTTTGGGGTAGATCTGTAGACGCGTACTAAGGAAGGGTTATGAAAATGTTCCACTCCAAGGATGTTTTTACGCCTAAAGCATATCTCTGGATCCAAGAAGCCTAGAGCTATGAATTTATTAACATGGTTTGGGGTAGATCTGTAGACGCGTACTAAGGAAGGGTTATGAAAATGTTCCACTTCAAGGGTGTTTTTACGCCTAAAGCATATCTCTGGGTCCAAGAACCCTAGATCTATGAATTTAATAACATGGTTTTATGTAGATCTGTAGACGCGTTCTAAGGAAGGGTTATGAAAGTGTTCCACACCAAAGGTGTTTTTTACCCCTAAAGCATATCTCTGGATCTAAGAAGCCTAGAGCTATTAATTTTTTTAACATGGTTTGGGGTAGATCTGTAGACGCGTACTAAGGAAGGGTTATGAAAATGTTCTACTCCAAGGATGTTTTACGCCTAAAGCATATCTCTGGATCCAAGAAGCCTAGAGCTATTTATTTTTTTAACATGGTTTGGGGTAGGTCTGTAGACGCGTACTAAGAAAGGGTTTTGAAAATGTTCCACTCCAAGGGTGTTTTTACGCCTAAAGCATATCTCTGGGTCCAAGAACCCTAGATCTATGAATTTATTAACATGGTTTTATGTAGATCTGTAGACGCTTACTAAGGAAGGGTTATGAAAATATTCCACTCCAAGGGTGTATTTTACGCCTAAAGCATATCTCTGGATCTAAGAAGCCTAGATCTATGAATTTATTAACATGGTTTTATGTAGATCTGTAGACGCTTACTAAGGAAGGGTTATGAAAATATTCCACTCCAAGGGTGTATTTTACGCCTAAAGCATATCTCTGGATCTAAGAAGCCTAGATCTATGAATTTATTAACATGGTTTTATGTAGATCTGTAGACGCTTACTAAGGAAGGGTTATGAAAATATTCCACTCCAAGGGTGTATTTTACGCCTAAAGCATATCTCTGGATCTAAGAAGCCTAGATCTATGAATTTATTAACATGGTTTTATGTAGATCTGTAGACGCTTACTAAGGAAGGGTTATGAAAATATTCCACTCCAAGGGTGTATTTTACGCCTAAAGCATATCTCTGGATCTAAGAAGCCTAGATCTATGAATTTATTAACATGGTTTTATGTAGATCTGTAGACGCTTACTAAGGAAGGGTTATGAAAATATTCCACTCCAAGGGTGTATTTTACGCCTAAAGCATATCTCTGGATCTAAGAAGCCTAGATCTATGAATTTATTAACATGGTTTTATGTAGATCTGTAGACGCTTACTAAGGAAGGGTTATGAAAATATTCCACTCCAAGGGTGTATTTTACGCCTAAAGCATATCTCTGGATCTAAGAAGCCTAGATCTATGAATTTATTAACATGGTTTTATGTAGATCTGTAGACGCTTACTAAGGAAGGGTTATGAAAATATTCCACTCCAAGGGTGTATTTTACGCCTAAAGCATATCTCTGGATCTAAGAAGCCTAGAGCTATGAATTTATTAACATGGTTTGGGGTAGATCTGTAGACGCGTACTAAGGAAGGGTTATGAAAATGTTCCACTCCAAGGATGTTTTTACGCCTAAAGCATATCTCTGGATCCAAGAAGCCTAGAGCTATGAATTTATTAACATGGTTTGGGGTAGATCTGTAGACGCGTACTAAGGAAGGGTTATGAAAATGTTCCACTCCAAGGATGTTTTTACGCCTAAAGCATATCTCTGGATCCAAGAAGCCTAGAGCTATGAATTTATTAACATGGTTTGGGGTAGATCTGTAGACGCGTACTAAGGAAGGGTTATGAAAATGTTCCACTCCAAGGATGTTTTTACTCCTAAAGCATATCTCCGGATCCAAGAAGCCTAGAGCTATGAATTTATTAACATGGTTTGGGGTAGATCTGTAGACGCGTACTAAGGAAGGGTTATGAAAATGTTCCACTCCAAGGATGTTTTTACGCCTAAAGCATATCTCTGGATCCAAGAAGCCTAGAGCTATGAATTTATTAACATGGTTTGGGGTAGATCTGTAGACGCGTACTAAGGAAGGGTTATGAAAATGTTCCACTCCAAGGATGTTTTTACGCCTAAAGCATATCTCTGGATCCAAGAAGCCTAGAGCTATGAATTTATTAACATGGTTTGGGGTAGATCTGTAGACGCGTACTAAGAAAGGGTTTTGAAAATGTTCCACTCCAAGGATGTTTTTACGCCTAAAGCATATCTCCGGATCCAAGAAGCCTAGAGCTATGAATTTATTAACATGGTTTGGGGTAGATCTGTAGACGCGTACTAAGAAAGGGTTTTGAAAATATTCCACTCCAAGGGTGTATTTTACGCCTAAAGCATATCTCCGGATCCAAGAAGCCTAGAGCTATGAATTTATTAACATGGTTTGGGGTAGATCTGTAGACGCGTACTAAGAAAGGGTTTTGAAAATGTTCCACTCCAAGGATGTTTTTACGCCTAAAGCATATCTCCGGATCCAAGAAGCCTAGAGCTATGAATTTATTAACATGGTTTGGGGTAGATCTGTAGACGCGTACTAAGGAAGGGTTATGAAAATGTTCCACTCCAAGGATGTTTTTACGCCTAAAGCATATCTCTGGATCCAAGAAGCATAGAGCTATGAATTTATTAACATGGTTTCGGTAGGTCTGTAGACGCGTAGAGTTGTGCAAAAAATCTTGATTCAGAAATATTCGCGTACGAAGCCGCTGGTAACAGCTAGTATCTCCACACAATAAAGAGTTTTTCTCTGGAAATTGGACGACAAATAACGAAACCAGAATCTTTTAAATTTATTTAAAATTCCCGGTACATCTTCTAAAAACTACTTTTTTACTTTTGGGTTCGGGAGAACACAAAATGGATATGTAAAAATTCTGGAAAAACACATAATCTGTTTTTTGACCCTTCACATAATCAACTCTATACTACAATGTTAGAAACTACAATTACAACTCTTAGAAATGTTACCGTATCGATTGAAGCGAAGTACAACTGAAAATTACTTTTATTTAATTTTTATAAATTTATTTCATCCAACTTCCATTTCACACCACACTTGACTGTTTTCAATTTGCAGAATATTCTACATGCAAACGTATTAAATGGAAATCTCAAAGTACACCCTCCCCCTCCCCACAGCTCAAAGTGTTTGTTTCGATACCGTTCTTTACAACCGTCATTCAGTGGTGTACCTGCTATCGACAGTTCGGAAAACTCATTAGAATTTCCGTTTACTGATACTCAAGAACAGAAAAATTTTAATTTAAGGATTCTAAGAAAAATCGTTTCGATGGAAATGAATCGTGTTGTACAATCACTTAAAAAGTTTAGATAAGAGAATTTTCATCCATTTTTTAATTTCTACATGTAGTATATGGGATAATTATATGATGGGTCAAAGAATCGATGATGAGCGTTTGTACGGATCAGTTTTGAGCTTCTCCGAGTCAAAAAAGTGGTTTTGGAATATCTGACGTCTGCAGTACGTGGAGTGCTTTTCAGCACAAACGTGTAGACTGATTTTTATCAGATTAGGTTAGGTTAAGTTAGGTTAGGTTAGGTTCGGTTAGGTTAGGTTAGGTTGAGTTAGTTTAGGTTAGTTTTTGTTAGGTTTGGCATGTTTTGGCCATACCTTGAGTATGAAAATTTTTGGGGTATCTGTTATAAAAAACAACACAAAATGTCGATTTTATCACTCTTCTAAAGTGTTTTAAATATTTAAACGGCCGCCATTTTAGATAGCAGCAAGATATCGACCTCCAGTTTGTACAGTTGTATTTTACTAAACAAATCGTTTAACATGAGGGGTCACTCGGTGGGATTACCATTTAAGATTATTTACTCCCCCCCCAAACCCCCATTATTGAGGAACAGGTTTAAATCTCCCCAAAAGTAGTTTTATATCACCAGAAAGCAGATATGAAATATCTTCTTGGGTTTTCAAAGTTATTAAACCGATCCGGGATTTTTGGGACACCCGGTATATCGGCTAATAATCCTGAAATTTGAGAGCCGGTCTTTTTTTGTATTTTAGTTTTCATAGTTGTTCTCCAAATCGTACCTACTTTTAAATATTAAAGAATTTCTTTAAGGTTTTTTGGTAAAATTATTACGTAAAATTAAAATGAACTTTAAAATTTTGTTAGTTTATTGAAGTAATTGTTAAAATATCAAGATATTAGTGATAAAAAGTAAAAAACGGGGTGGGACCGATAAGATATCTTCTGCTGACGGTGATAAAGGACAGAATCCTGAAAATATTGCGACAGACCTAGTCTTACAGAGGCGTCAAGAAAGCTTACCTGGATCAACTAGATTGGCAATATTTCCCACGGATCTTCGCTTTATGTGGGATTCTCTGTAATCAGTTATACTTTCTCTCATATACGATATATAATCTCATATATAAGTTGGAAAAAGTAATGCGATTGTGAAAAAAGTTAATAATCTAAATGTAATTATGTTATCTTTGTTTTTGTGATTTGATGGTCACGTTTCGATCATAATAGATCATTTTCAGGTCATGTTAATAATTATGAATTTATTTAGGAAGTTCGGGGGTGCAATCCGGAGGTTCCTAGTTGGCTCTGACATTTCTTCATCTTGCCTTGGGTTAGATCGTTGATTTTTCTGTCCTGTCGGGTCTCTCTTAACCAACTCTTGTTCTCTTCAGACACTGTCGCTATTATGATATCCTGAGGGGTATATATTTTATACTCTATTTTGTTATTTTTACATTCTCACATATACACAGTACAGAAAACGTTATGTGATGCTGTAGAAGTTTTGGAATGATATCTATCTGTCGTACGTAGGCCTACTGTGCTTTACAGCTCAACCGTGTGAACAGATTTTAATCAAATTTAGTGTAGGAATATATAGACCATACATTTCCCCCCATTTTTTATTACCAAATTTCCATAAGAAAATAAACACGAAGTCACGATTTACGGCTCTAACAATTTTGATCAAATTTTGCTCTACAAAACGTGTTGGTCGCCATCTCTCTGAAAATTCTGGTTCGTGAGTTAAAAAACACAGTAATCGTCCTTTTTGCTGTTATAAAATATTTTATTTCTTACAATTAATTGGTTCAACCGATTTCTTTCAAATTTAGGGCAATGTGAAAATTAATTATCCTAACCCGTGTGAAAAATGTAGTTGGCTAAAAATAAATTATATTAAATTAAAAACTAACGAAACACGTTTAAGTTCTAATTTTAATATACAGAGTGTCCCGTAAGTAAGCTGCCAAACTTTAGGAAATGATTCTGTGGGCCAAATAAAAAAAAATTAAAAATACTGGGGTGGCTAGCCCAGCCATTGTCTGGAGAACTGTCTGCGCGTGCGAGAGTGAAGGGTCTACTAATCCTATACACGCCATCCAAGACTGGCCAGACTGTAGGCGTCTTGCTACGTGTGACAGGTAGCTCGCCCAGCCATTGTCTGGAAAATGGTCTCTGCGCGTGCGAGAGTGAAGGGTCTACTAATCCTATACACGCCATCCTAGACTGGCCAGACTGTAGGCGTCTTGCTACGTGTGACAGGTAGCTCGCCCAGCCATTGTCTGGAAAATGATCTCCGCGCGTGCGAGAGTGGAGGGTCTACTAATCCTATACACGCCATCCTAGACTGGCCAGACTGTAGGCGTCTTGCTACGTGTGACAGGTAGCTCGCCCAGCCATTGTCTGGAAAATGGTCTCTGCGCGTGCGAGAGTGAAGGGTCTACTAATCCTATACACGCCATCCTAGACTGGCCAGACTGTAGGCGTCTTGCTACGTGTGACAGGTAGCTCGCCCAGCCATTGTCTGGAAAATGGTCTCTGCGCGTGCGAGAGTGAAGGGTCTACTAATCCGATACATGCCATCCGAGACTGGCCAGACTGTAGGCGTCTTGCTACGTGTGACAGGTAGCTCGCCTAGCCATTGCCTGGAAAATGGTCTCTGCACGTACGAGAGTGAAGGGTCTACTAATCCGATACACGCCATCCTAGACTGGCCAGACTGTAGGCGTCTTGCTACGTATGACAGGTAGCT
The DNA here is from genome assembly GCA_963513935.1 of Aphrophora alni. Classification (NCBI taxonomy): domain Eukaryota; kingdom Metazoa; phylum Arthropoda; class Insecta; order Hemiptera; family Aphrophoridae; genus Aphrophora; species Aphrophora alni. The sequence continues at coordinate 10,583,580 of OY740778.1, forward strand.
CGCCCAGCTATTGTCTGGAGAACTGTCTGCGCGTGCGCGAGTGAAGGGTCTACTAATCCGATACACGCCATCCTAGACTGGCCAGACTGTAGGGTCTTCTTCAACTGCCCTTAAAATTCTTTCTTGCGTCTAATGTTGTTATAGAAACAGAACTTCCAGTCTTTTCAGTATGTTTTAAAGTTCAACGTATCTTTAAGTTCCTGTGAACAATGTTTTGTACGCGTCAATTAGTGTACAACGCGAGTTTCAAACTAAGTCATAAATAAAATGAATATAGAAGCTCATCATTCGAAGGTGGGATTGTAAATAAATATGAATCACACGTAATGGCAAAACACAATGCTGTGTAATGAAGTAAACAAAACACGATAGTAACAAATTCCCAACAACAATGGAAAACAGTAAACACATGTTTTCCTACAATGTATTCAAATTAATACTAGTCAACTGGAATAGCAACATCCTGCTTTTAAATAATAAACATTCAACACTGCATAGACTAAGACAATTACATAAATTATGTAACGAGTGTTGCATTGATAATTTTATAAATTTGTGCATTTATGTTTAAATGTGGAAAATCTTGCATAAATAGCATACAATCTTGTATAAAATCTTGAGTGTAAATTGAGCATACTCAATGCGCAAATTTATAACTCTTTTCGAGATATTTAGGCGCCATTTTGAAATAGGTAACTGTCACATTTCAATTTTTTATGCAATTCATAGCAATGGATTTTATTATTTTTATTAAAAAAAACTAGCTGATGGTCCAAGTTTCACTTGGGGATAATTTTATAAAGAAATAATTTTTTTATCACAACCCTAATGGTGGTGCTATGGAAATAAATTATGCCCAAATACAGCAACACACCAATTTTGATCAAAATCGACATATAATTAACAAAAATGTGATACTTCTTTTAGGGGTATTAAAAACACTATTGGCGAGGAACATTTCCATAACCCTTTCTTAGTACACCTCTACAGACCTACACCAAACCATGTTAAAAAATTTATAGCTCTAGGGTTCTTGGATCTAGAGATATGCTTCAGATAAAAAAACACCCTTGGAGTGGAACATTTTCAAAACCCTTTTATAGGACGCGTCTACAAACCTATTCCAAACCATGTTAAAAAATTCATAACTCTAGGGTTCTCGGATCCAGAGTTAAGCTTCAAGGGTAAAAAACACCCTTGGAGTGGAACATTTTCAAAACCCTTTCTTAGTACGCGTTTACAGACCTACACCAAAACTTGATAAAAAATTCATAGCTCTAGGGTTCTTGGATCCAGAGATATGCTTCAGGGATAAAAAATACTCTTGGAGTGGAACCTTTTCAAAACCCTTTCTTAGGATGGGAAGCTCTCTTAGGATGGTTAAAATCTAACCTAACCTAACCTATCCCAAATCATGTCAAAAATTCGTAGCTCTAGTCTTCTTGGATCCAGAGGTATGCTTTAGGGTTCTATGTCAATGGCATGGAGATGGTTAGTTTCATTAAAATAGATTGAAAATCAACCCCAAAACATTAGAGTTGTAAGAATAAAAAACACAACCTATATCTATAGACCTACACCAAACCTTGTTAAAACATTTATAGCTCTAGGGTTCTTGGATCTAGAGATATGCTTCGGATAAAAAAGCACCCTTGGAGTAGAACATTTTCAAAACCCTTTCTTAGTACGCATTTATAGACCTACAACAAACTTTGTTAAAAAATTCATAGCTCTAGGGTTCTTGGATCCAGAGATATGCTTCAGGGATAAAAAATACCCTTGGAGTGAAACCTTTTCAAAACCCTTTCTTAGGATGGGAAGCTTTCTTAGGATGGGAAGCTTTCTTAGGATGGTTAAAATCTAACCTAACCTAACCTATCCCAAATCATGTCAAAAATTCGTAGCTCTAGTCTTCTTGGATCCAGAGGTATGCTTTAGGGTTCTATGTCAATGGCATGGAGATGGTCAGTTTCATTAAAATAAATTGAAAATCAACCCCAAAACATGGAGTTGTCAGAATAAAAAACTCTAAATTCAGAGGGATGTGGAGTTTTTATCTTGATAACCTTGTAACAAACGAGTTATGAGTGGCCGCCATTTTGACATTTGTAATTCGATTTTTCTGTTTTTCAATAGGGTTATCTGTAAGCAAACCATAGTCCACTACACCAGATTTCATCTTCTTATCTTCGTTTTTGTAGCCGCTATCGTGCTTACGTACAGACGACGGTATGTAGAAAATCACTTCTTTGGTTTTCTAAGGCCATGAAACGTGAGGATCCGTCAAAAAACAGAGGTCGACATTTGTTACAATTACCAAATTTATTTTATATTTGTATAATGCGTGACAGCATTAAAAGAAAATGCTTAGATAGATGGAAAAAATACCCCCCCCCCCATAAACCAAATTTCATCAAAATCGGTACAATTGTTTAAAATATATAACACTGTAAAGGACACGACTGGTCCTTAAACAGATATTTTCACAAAAAACGTAAAGATAATTTCTTTTAATTAATGTTTTTGATCACCTTACTTAAAAGTAAAATGACTAGCTGTCTTCATTGGATACCATTCACCTGATTTCCACATCTATAAGTAACGCACACGCGCACACAAAACTGTACGTTATAATGATGCTAAAAATTAGAAAGGACCTCTTTTCATGGTTGACCTCCAAGATCAAAGTCTTATAAATAATGAACATTCTCTTTTAAGACACCCTGTATATTTTTAGAAAGTAGTATAAATTTGTAAATTGACTCAAAGCTCTCAGGATGGCTTGTCTTGTTTTGTAATTAGAAGGTTCAGTGTGTCCTGGGAAGGTTGTGTGAATAATTGTTTTCGTGCTGAGATCGCGTGATTCGTTCTCTAGCACTAAGACTAAAAGTTGTACGGTACCTGACAGAGATGGACACCGTTCTCAGGGCATCTCTCTCTCAGTTTCATTTCTTGTAAACCACATTAACACAATGTAAGGTTATTACAACAGACAACTGCTTGACGTTTAAGCTCTAGGCTATAGTAAAAACAAACTATTGAAGTCATCCTCGTCTTCAAACCCACACTCGAAACCATGTAATAAGTGACCCTCAGAGGTTCATTATCCCGAATCTAGCTGTTTTTTTACCTAGTCTTGGATAAGATCCCTCTCTTTCATCTCTCTTTACAGGTGTCTCTTGTACTAATCTTTTTCTCTTCCGACTCGCGCTATTAGAGTATTCCAGGACTAGAGTTCTTCCTTTTATCTTCTTTTCGCATTTATAAAGAGAAAATGACAGTGTTGTTTTTCGCCTTTAAACTACAAAGGAAATATTCTATATTTATAATCCCTAAACATATGATGTATGTATGGTGGAGAAATATAGGTGTCCATAAATCATATGCAAGACTTGCGGGAATACAGCGACTTGAGAGTGGTAATTACTGGGGCTATTGGTAGCGATCCTAGTGCAGACTTGAACTGTTGCTTTCATATCCTTCTACTGGATCTGTTTATAAAGACAATGGGAAAGTGCATATCCACTGTGATACTGCAGGATGTCTGTGATCACGAGAGATTGCTCATTGAAAATGATCTTTATGGGTAATTTTAGTATTCCATTTCATTGACAATAGTAGTGATAAACCCGACCGCAATGGGTAGAAGGGATAAAGGAAAGACGGCTCTAAAGTGTTGTGTGCAACAGGAGCTGGAATCCGAGGAGTCAAAACTGAGAAGAAACATGTACTGCCGAGAAGAATAACCGAAAGGTCCGGGAAACAGTGACATTTAAGGTACAAGGATGTATCTGAAAAGAGAGTAGGACGGTTTTGTATCATTATATTTGGTCTGGGATTGTTTCAAAATCGAATCAAGGTTGAGAACCTCGGTAATGTAATACTTGGATGGGAATGAATGTGTAGACGTGTGCTAAATAAAAATCAGCAGCTAAATCTAAAAGGCTGGATGTGCAAGTCATCAGCACTTGGGCTCAGAGAAGAAATGGAGGTATAGGTGTGTAGTGGCGCTTGACCTTGATCGGGCAAACAGGTTCCACAATAACCGAGTGAGTTAGTGTTCCTCCGTCCTTTCGTCAGTGCGTTTCTAGAGAGTGTATAACAAACAACGAATAATCAATCTATATTGTAATAATACTGTATAACAGTAAGGGAAGATAGCTGTAGAACAGTTTTTGTCAGATGTTTATTCATTTCGAAATACCGTATAGATAAATCGCGGAAGGGCGGGAATGCCAGCATTACAGTGTACACGGGTAGACACTTCCCCTCCGCGGACTGGTCTCCCCACTCCAAGCCAGACCACCCTCCCTCCAAGCGCCACCACATAACAAATGAGCTAATAACAAACTCTCACTCCGAGCCCTAATCTAAGCTAACCTCATCGTTTCTCGTTATTTAGGGAAAGTGATAAGGTTACATACAGATTACTTCCACCTGAGAAATCTTATAGGATATTCCCTGGAGAGTCTCTGTGGAGAAAATGTAGCCTGCAAAAGAAAATTTCAAAGCCTGATCGTCCAATGTGAATGCCTTGATTGGAAAAAAAACTGTGACTCTTGTAGCTTTGACAGAATGCCAGACAAGTCTTGATGACAACCTTGTCTGATGGAATTTACAGCTTTTCTTGAAGATGTCTAAAGGTATCAAATAATTTATTAGTAATTTGAGAGAAGAATAAACCTCAGAGGCGGACGTTGAAAAAGGATAGACACCTGAATGACAAAAGGCGTTACTCACTACCTCCACTGATAAAACGCCAGATGTACCCAGTTACCTACTTTTTCAATTTGTATAGAAGAAAACGAATTACTTTACTGTATGCAGAATTTAGAAGTATACAAAATAAGCTGTTGTAAGATTACAAGTAAATATCATTAACAAAAGATTATTAAGCTGAGCGTCATTTTAAACTGTTCCAACAATTTATATAACTCTGTGAATGTTTACAAGTTTTCCACTGTATTTTTGTTCATCGCTTATATCCGGTGGGCTAAAATACGGAGAGAGTTAAGTATGATTAAAAACAATTCTAAGGTCATAAAGTAGACAAAATGTGTTCTACAAAAAAAAACGTAATATAAGAAGCCACGAGTATATTGCTCTTTGTAGAACAAATTACAGTATCCACTATAATACTTTACTAGCTGAGGTAGGAACACAACAGAAGGGTAAAACCACGACAAAACATTAACCCTTGCCTTCATCATCCCTTCAGGTTTAAATTTACTTTTAATCTTCAAGTTGTTATTTGTCTTACTCACCTCCTCATAAACTGTTTAATATTAATCAGTTTTTTATTGCGACCATTCTTATGGAAACCTCAACACGCAAGATTATGAAATGTCTACCGACCCTAGCAAGTGAAGTATAACGTGTTGTGCACATTCCTTTGAAGATTCTTTAGCAGTGGCCTCTCAATGTCCTCTCTTCCAAGAGCAGGAGGAGGTGAAGGTGAGGGGATCGCGTGGAAAGTGAAGTGCAGACCTACGAAACGCCTCTTCTCTGGTCTTCGTAATGCAGCAGAAGGGTAGGGATGCTATCATCCTAAACGAAAGGGTGGGACAGGATATTCCTACAGTTGCACCGTTAAATTATCCTTTAAATATGGGATCGCTGGATACCGGGCGACCTACAGTTACAATATATCGGGAGATCTCGTCACATACTTCCCTCGCTATTCCTGTAAACACAACCGTAACAAATAATACAATATTTATCCAAATTTCGCCCATAAAAAAGACGCAATTTCTTAAAATCGGTTTTATAGATTTTGTTCAAATTTGAGTGAAATGTGAATATTAATTACACAAACACTTGTGCAAGTTCGCAAGTAAACAAAATATAACATTTCAGGAATAATTTGCAAAAAAACAAAAAATGAACCTTGATTGACGTCATCAAAAGCTTAAGTTTAATTAAATTCGATTTACCCTAAGGGCGAATTTATTGCCAAAAGGAAGCTTTTGCTCTTAAATAAATTTATGTACAGACTCGTCTATTGTTCATTTTCACTTGTTGACAACTAATGAATTGGTGACAAAATACAATATATTGTGTTTCTGTGTATTCCTTCAAGGATTCTTCCTTAAAGGACTCGCTTGTAGTGAGTACGGACGTAGCAATCCCGATGATCCTAACTGGATCTACACCTTCCTCTATGTAGTATTGAATAAGATCCCTCTTTTTCATCTTTCCTATCAGGTCACTCTTGATCAACTCTTGTTCTCTTCCGACCCCAACGCAATTATTCGAGAGCTAGGAGGTTTTTTTAATATTCTTTTTTCTTTTTTTTTTAAGGCGCTGATTACAACAAGATTTAAACAAGGGGTAAAAAATTAACCTGCATTATATTTCAAATTGTTAATAACAGTAAGGAAAAGTTGGACCCTTCCTTAGGGTTTCGTTAGCTGTGATTAATTTTAAATTTTGAATTTTCAGAAATACACGAAACTACGTCAGTTCTTGATCAGTAATAGAAGTAAAATCAAACAATATTCAGAGCTCGATATCTTGCTCCTATCTAAAATGCCGTTTAAATATTTGAAACAGTTATTTTACTTAAGTTTTGTATCATCGAAAAAATGTAAAAAAAAAGAAATAAGGGTAAAATATACCCACATACCAAATTTGATGCTCGAAAGGTTTTTCTCTTGAAAATTCTTATAAAAGTTTAAACGGTTGTACTGGTTTTAATGCAACTCTTAGTTACATCCCAACAATGTTCAGTCGAGCGAAGCAAACTAAAATAATAAAATTAAAGGAATAATTATAAGGCGTGTCCCTGAGAAAGTATAGGTTTACAATATGAAGGTAAATTACCGTAATTTGTTGAGGTCTTTGAGTAATTGTGTAATTCATTACAAGCCAAGTACGTCACGGAGAAGCGGAACTGCGGTATACCGAATCACGAAGTGTGGTAGCCCTGTTCCAGTGTTGCCAACTTTAGTAAATAAATTACACAGAATCTGTAGAGGCTCGTGGCTCGTGGTTAGGCAAAGGACTAATTTCTACAAGTCCTACTGGTGCTTTTGGTAACAGACTTTGCTGTTTGGATGATTTCGTACTTTCAATAAATCTTGTAAATGAAATTAGTGAAATGACAAAAAATATACATGAATCAAGAACAGTTAAATTATACCACAGTTACTGTACACTCAAACAAAACAATAAAAGTCAAATGTTTTATTCGTTGGGAACACACTGGCAACAGATTACATGAACCCATGGATTTATATAACCTTGAAAAGCTTATGGTTTCATCTCATAAACTAAACTTTACCTCCACCACTGGTGTTTTCGTTGGAAGCGTAAGCGATCTGACTACGGTATTACAGTAGTCTCAGACTAGGATTGTGTCTGGTGTAGTGGGCGTGTCCTCCCTTCTCCTTGCATCCCTAGCCTGACTTGAGGGTACAACCCATTCCAAGAAAACTAGATACACAAATTACTGCTTAGCTATATTCAAATCCTAAAGTTACAACTTCGTGACAGACTTTTGTAAACGTTTTATTCTCATTTACACCGATAAAAGAAACGAAAGTATGGTACGCGTTTACACAGAAGCGTTTGAGATCTATATTTTTTTTATTGGGGTTGTACCGCTGAAAGTAAACGCAACAAACAAAGTGTGGGGGCCCCTCTTTTCCTCTCCATCTCAGACACATTCCTACCTTGAGGATACTGTACTCTAATTTACATTTATACATATAATACAAGTTGCTTGAAAGTTACAAAAGGTTTTAGAGAAACTCATGGAATAAAACAATGTAATTATTTCATATTTTTACTAACCCTGTATACAAAGTATAGGGAACTTTTGGTAATTGCAAAAAATTTCGGCCTCCGTTTGTTGATTGATATTTACGTTTCATGGCCTCCTTTGTAAACCGAAAAAGTAATTTTGGATACGCCACCCACCCTTCGTCTTTGTAAGCACGATAACGGCCACAACAATTAAGAAAAAAAAAGTTTTTTGTTCATAACACACAAAATTAGACACACATTAGCAGACTTCAATTGTGCACCTAATGGTGCCAATCCCACCTCTCTATGATGACAAATAGCGTATTTATTGTAAAAATATGTGAATGTGCTGTTTGTATAGTTAAGACATTCGGTAGGGCTATATCATCGACTGGAGAAGCGAGTAGAGACTGCTCCAAATATGTAGCCTACATCTACCAATGAATTTAAAAGTCTTATAATAATGCATCATATGAATCGCCATAAAAGGTGTTTCCTATTAGAAAATTACGAACTGATCTTCATATTGAAAAAATGGGGGGGTGATATAAACTATTTGGTAATACCTCTAGTTTTAACTCAAAAGTCCTGGGGTTGCCTTTTAAAGTTTCTTTGTTAATTTTTTACTTATCGAATAAAACAGCGGCCACCTCTCTCTCTCTCTCTCTCTCTCTCTCTCTCTCTCTCTCTCTCTCTCTCTCTCTCTCTCTCTCTCTCTCTCTCTCTCTCTCTCTCTCTCTCTCTCTCTCTCTCTCTCTCTCTCACACACACTCACTCACTCACTTACTCACTCACTCACTCACTCACTCACTCACTCAAATTTTCTCGATATCATACTTATTTAGTTGTGTTTTTTGGTTTTCTCAGAAGAATGACTTGGAATGATTATGTGACTGAGACGTGTGACAGGGTCTTTGCTGGGATCCACTCTTTGAAAAAAATGCAAGATTGCTTGCCGCTCCAAATTAGATCACTCCTAGTAAAGACTTTAATATTTCCTTACTTTTCTTATTGTGACACCGTAGTCAATGACATGTCAGTTGTTCTGGCTAACAGGTTGCAGCGGGCACAGAACTACTGCGTGCGATTTATTTTTGGCTTAAAACGCGATGCTCGTGTAACTCCTTATTATAAAGAACTTAATTTTTTTTAACTTAACGATTTCCGATCATTTCATATTTTAATTATCTTGCATTCGGCCCTAAAAGCTGGAGTGCCGAATTACTTGGCAGAAAAGTTTGTTTTCACCTCTGATATCAGTGCAAAGAGCACTAGAAGAGGTTCCACTTTGCTTATGATACCGCTACATAGAACTGTTATGTTTAATAAATCGTTTACTGTGTCCGCTTGCCGCTTGTGGAATTTACTCCCAGAGGCACTTAAATCTGTTGACAGTCGTGTCCAGTTTTCAAAATTACTTAAGTCTTTCTTTTTGAATAGAATGGATTTGGTGTCCTCGTCCCTGGGTGTGGCGGAATAGTTAGTTTTTTTTTGTAATAAGTGTGAATGATTGAAATAAGTATTTGTTACTTTCTTTAGCTTTTATGTAGTAATAATAGTGATTATTTTAATTATGTGGTGTCATTTTCAAATGTTCTTATGTATGAATGCGCTTGTGTGTTTGTGTGTATGTGTGATTGTATTTATCTGTATCAACACCTAAGCTACAGTATTTCATTTTATTTTATTTTTGTTTCTAAATTCTAAATTTTATTACGTTGTTTAAATTTAAGTTTGTTAATTTTTATTTTATTTTAAGTTATAACTTTCATTTTGTCACTTTAATTTTAAGATTGTTACTTTTTATTTTATTTTAAATTCTTAATTTCATTTTGTAGCTAGTTTAAATTAAGTTTGTTAATTTTTTTTATATTATCTTAGTTATTTTTAATTGTTTTATATTTTAAAATTTTTATTGTTATCAAGTTGTATTTTATATTTTTATATAATATGTTGTTATGTTGTAATGGGGTTAGGTGGTAGAGAGGACTATACAGTCCTAACCTCGCCCCTAAATAAATAAAGACAACTCAATTAAATTCAATTCTCTCTCTCTCTCTCTCTCTCTCTCTCTCTCTCTCTCTCTCTCTCTCTCTCTCTCTCTCTCTCTCTCTCTCTCTCTTTCTCTCTCACTCACTCACTCAAATTTTCTCGAAATCATACTTATTTAGTTGTGTTTTTTTTGGTTTTCTCAGAAGCTATAACAGATAGAATCCTATAACTAAAAGACGTGTCTTTTATATTTATACAACAAAGCAAAAGGTACTTTTTACAAAAACTAATTTGAAATATTAAAAATAGATAAAAAAAATTGTGTAAAAATTTTCAAAAACAAAAACAAAAATATTACAACTTTATCTATATTAGATTTTTAGAAAAGGGTATTTTTAATACATTTTATAAATATATATATACACGAAACGCCCTTAAACTTTGGTAGGGAAACTTTAGATTATTTAATATTTAATGGAATTTCAGAATAAAACTAAGAATTATATTAGATTTTACCGTGATAATAATTATTATCACTCAAAATAATTTCCCTTGTGCCTAAGTTTAATTACCCATGCACACTAAAATAAATTTAAATCACACCATACGCCATTAACAACCAGTATATTTACTCAAAAGCTCGCTCAGCTCCAGTCTTTGTCTTTTAATGAAGATCTAGTTTTATTTGAAAGATGAATTTTGTAGTTACACTAATTGTACAAAGCATAAAATAGACTTTGATTGAAAGGCAGAAGAAACTGTTTTATGACTTTAACGAATCTTTATAAGACGGAAAATTTAATCTCTTTATAACCTTACGCTTCTTCTAATTACAAGGGGATGATGCGACACCACCCCCAACCCCTCTCCCCCTTGCTTGTCTTAATAGAAATTATGGTAACGAGACATTGCTTTATAACCAAGCGTTAAAGTCTTTTAAAACTGTCCTATGTTAATTTAATTATCAGTGGTAATTTTTTTTATTTTTTTTAGTACTTCTCCTAATATTGCTGATTGTGTACTAGGAGTTCTGTTTTCGTTAAAACTCGCTTCTTGGATGGTTTAATATATTTTTAATCTTTGTTATATATCTAGTGTGGCTACTGTGTGGTGTGTCGCCTGACACAATATTCACAGACCAAGAAGTAGTAAATAACACCACAGTCTGCCTTGCTTCTTGTATTGTGATTGTGATTTAGCATTCATTGTGAGCACAGTGGTTGTGAATTACTGTATCCATCGAAGTAATATAATTCTGAAATGAGACTCCATTAGCTGATAAATGATCCTTTAATATTCCCACAAGAGGCTTCGATATTTGGAGGCCCAATTTGTCGAACGCAAAAGGATCAGACTATAACTGTGAAAGGTGACGGTACTTGTGGATTTTATATAGCTTATGATGTAACATCATGACGGCGTAGGCCGTCCCCTTGGAAAGATAGAGATCCACAGAATACATACTAAATTAGGTTTTAGTGTCCATTAACAATGCGCTCCCTTGGTTTGACAAGGTTTTAACTAATAAAATGGTCGAAATTGAGTTAATGTCAGCATGAAACTCCCCATAACCTGATCTATTATAGAAAGTAACTTAGAATGCGATCTCTATGATAATAAACGACCTACCAGAGTGCCATAGTTCTAACTGGAAAATATTTCTGAAGGGATCTACTTTGACAAGGTTCTAACTGTAAGGCGTCAGCTGTTTCGTTGTTTCGATCTTACTAGCAGCACTGCTGTGGCAGCTTTGTTTTTGTTTTGGCAGAGTAGTTGTAGCGTTTTGTGGTTTGAGAAAGCACAGTTAAACTAACAAACTTGTATATTGTGGGTTTCATTAATTATTATTAGTATAATTTTACTGTTTATAATAAGTATAATAAGATGGCGTAAGAAGGAAATTTTCATTTAAGTGGTACTTTATTTTGTGAAGGGAGAAAAAGTACAGATGTGTAAATCTTTCTATTTAGGAACATTATCCATTTCTCAAAAACCAGTTTACACAGCACATGCAACCAAAAATATAGAAACGAACACACCAAACCCGGACAAAAGAGGGAAGAATAAAAACAGTAGGAGAGTACCCAAAGGAGATCCAGTAGCAGTTAAAGAACACATAAAATCCTTCCCCATAGTTGAGTCCCACTACTGCAGAGCACATACAAAACAAGAATATTTGGGTTGCCATCTAAGTATTGGTAAAATGTATGAATTGTATCTTCAAAAATGTTGTGAGGAAAAACTAATTGCAGTTAGAAAATCAATGTACTACAAGGTTCTAACTGCATTTGACTATGCTAAAAAAGACAGAAATTAAATAATATTTTTTCATTATTAAATGTGGATTCTAGAAATTATATCCTTCCAATATAATTGATAAAAAAAAATTAAATTAAACCATAATTGAAAAAACTATAACTAGTCAAAACTTTAAACTCGTTTTTATCAAAACTTACTTGGATGCAGTTAGAACCTTGTCAAACCAAGGGAGCGAATATGCAAAACTTTGCAGCTCTATCTGTAATGGTTAAAAAAATATTAAGCCGTCCCGGGACTTATTTAACACGCTGTATATATAACCCTCTTTTTAAACTCTTAAACTTTGGGTTTAAATCTCTTTTCTATCAGGTCTCTCTTAATCAACTCTTATTCTCTTCCGATACTGACACTATTAAAGTATCGGGGGATAGTCTTTATTTATTTCTCCTTTTTTTTTACATGGGGATGATGACTCCGAGGTTTTTTGCCTTTAAACAGTAAGAAGAAAAAGAGAGAAACAAAAACAAAAACAAACGTTTCGATTAACTGCGAATCAGCACAAAAACCGTTAAAACAGGGCATCGCTTTGCCTACTCTTCCGTAACGAGTTTTTTGTTCTCGTTCACATTTTAGAAGCTCTAGGAGGGATTTAATAACGTGTTCTGATTGGGGGAGTGGGGGATTGGCGTTCATTTGATAGTAGCAAATCTCCGTTTTTTTTCACGAATACGCTACAATACATTTCCAATGAAAATACGCTAAAAACGTTTTAAATACAAATCGAGTTTTAATGTTCACGTTAATAATTCATTTAAACAAGCTGTGGCTACATCTGGATTCGATTAAAAAATTTGAAAATGGCGGATAAACAATTGTTATCTGTACGTGATGTTTGGAAATATATTATAGTAATTTAATGATCTCTAAATGTTACAATGCAATTATTGTAATATTTCTAACAATAATTCCGATTAACCTAAGTTAATCTTTCTTTTGTATAACTGTGTTATTAGTTTTAATCTTTTATGGATCGAAAAATTAATGCCATCCGTTTTCAAAGAATTGGTTTTTGGAATAATGTTTATTGTCTGTTTTGTGTCTTCTATTTTACAGCTATAAAAATGTAGACAGATTTAAATTTAATTTCGTATGTGAACATATTTTGGTTATTTCTCCGGAACATTACGAGCTTTCCTAATAACTCAAAATTTTTAATTTACAATGTTGCAACTGAGGACTTCAATGCTAGATTAGCAATTATAATTTCAAATAGTTCTTTTTTTTATGGGGGTGCAGCCCAATGGCCTGTCCCACTAGTAATTTCCTACTGACTCAAGAGGTCCCTTGGCTTCGTCCTCTTCAGCCTCCTTGTGGTGAAGTGGTCACTGTTGTACAACATTTCCACGATCTCCGAGTTCTTATCCTGATCCAGCCTGTGTCGGTGTTTCATGACTAACTTCCCAATAACTTCTGTAACCGGTTCAATGCCCAGGTCATTATGAAGGTTATCATTCCTTATGTACCATGTTGAGTTAACAGTAGTTCTCAACACTTTATTTTGAAAAGTCTGAATCATGTTGGAGTTACATGTTTTAGTACAACCCCAGAATGGAGCACCATACTCAAAATTTGTTGGTAGCAAAAAACACAAAACTACGATTTTATATATTAAAATAAAGGGTGTGCCATAAACGAGTCCTAAGATTAATTTTGATTGAAATTGAATCGTTGGTCAAAGTTCGTTTTCGTACTTTACAAATTATTCCTGAAGCTTAATTTGGTTCGGTCATTCATTAATATCACCAAAAATTTGACTGAAATCCGTCGAAGCAATTTTGAAATTTTTATCTTTTTTAACAATGCCCTGGACAATTGTGTGTCAATAACCTCTCATGAGCTCACTATAGTGAGTACGCGCGTTGCAATCCCGAGGTGCCCTAGCTGGAACTACACCTGTTTACTTGTAGTCTTGGGTTATATTAGTCTCTTTAATATTTTCTAGCTCTCTTGTTATTTTTCAACTCTAACGCTAGTAAAATATTTACAGTCTAATGGACTGTATTTTACGTTCTTTTTTTATGAAGTGATGATGACAGAGAAGTTTCAACAAAAATAGAAACTTCATTGATGTTTGTTGAGACGTTTTAAAAAAGCTTTAGTTTTGCGTTCATAGCATCGTTTTCCTTTAAACTTGATTGCTAGTTTAATTTACACTTGATAAAAATTTTGTCAAACGTTTTCTTGTCATTTATTTTCAGATAGACTTCCAAGAGGTTAAACTGAACTTTAATAAACCAGAATGAGAAATAAAAGCACTTTACGGTTTCTCCATTAGGAACGGATATTCTACACCATCATTAAAGTCTTTACGTGTCTTCTAAGTACAGGATATGGAACGACGCCCCCCTTCCCCTCATCTATTGTTTTAACAATAAATGGTGCACTAACTTTTTCACTTTATTTTCTTTCTTTTGCACGTCGTCACCGATTCGATTTTTCGAAATACGAACAATAGTTTTCGTAACGATGGAACAAAACCATTTGATGGGAATATGAAAAGAACTTAAAACTCTTTCAAGGCAAGTTTCGTCCTGGTATTACGAACCCTTAATTTGATTTCTTTTTGTTTTATCAAAGAAGTTAACCAAACAACGGGAAACATTGTACAAATTTTCTCACACACTCATCCCCCAAATCAAACACCAAACTAAGCTGTTCATCACCAAAAATGTCACTTCTGTAGATGTCAGTCAAAAAGTGAAATTGAACACGGGTTTGGGTCATGTAATCTTTCACATTTCACTAAATTTGAACGAATCGGTAGCCTATTTTGCGAAAATAACCGATAACTCACAACCCTAAAACACTACTCATTCGTAAAAATTACAACCCGCCCTTTGTAAAATTCGGAGAACTCGTAGACAAAAGACGGACACGCTCTGTCTTTTTGTTTACCTTCCTGTCATTGTGAATAGAGGCCTGTGTCTCTTCGGCTAAGCTCAAAATTGAGCCGTTATTATCGTACTCAAGCTCGCGTCGTATATTTTACGAAAGAATAGTGTTTGCGAAAGTTTTAACTATTAAGTGTTTGAATTTTTTTTTGTAAATTATTGTTTTTATATTGTTAGATTTTAGTGTTGTAAATAGTTTATTGTGTAAATAGTGATTTTAGTGTTCAAAGTGTTTGATTTAGCTACTAAGTGTATATTAATCACTGCAAGGAATGTGATTCTCAGTGAAGACAGGACTCTAATTTTGCCATTTTTGGCATTCTACCTAATGAACTTATTGTAAATCATTTTTCTCTTTTTATATAAATTAAACACTTATAAATGATGTATTTTATGAATATCCGATTAATTTTTCCAATAAAATAATATTTATATTCTTTTTCCAGATTAATTTTTTTTTAAACGTACATTGTAGTGGTGGAAAAAGACATTTTTTTACAGTTAAAATATGTAGGAGTTCATTGTTAAATATTTTTACAAACACTTAAAAACAATAAAGGATTTAATATTAAAAAAATCAACACTAAAGTAAAGTTTAAAAAAAAAATAAATAAATAAAAACACAATGTAGTAAAATTTACGAATGAATAGTGATCACGTAACAATGAACTAAGAGTAGTAATCTAGTTAAGAGACTTTTTGGAGAGATTTTTACCAATACATTTTGTGTTCTTAGAGACAAAATTTTAACCTATTTTGAGAAAATCGTAATTTTGTGTTTTTTAAATGAAAAACTCGCAATTTATAAGCCCCAGGAATGGTAGAAAATATGCCCACTTAAACAAAGTTGATTAACACATGGCCACTCGTTTACGTTGTAGAACACTGTGCAGATAGCAGTCGCCAGACATCATTCCTTACATTTTATTAGGATCTCAAAACATATATATTGGCAGGAAAACTTTCCTTTTCCCATCACATAACTTTCTATATACTTCCTATTGTGATAAATTAAATTAAAATATTCCTCCAATTTTAATGAAACCAAAATAGTTAGACTATCTTTGTCGATCCAATAGATTACATGTTCCGTTTCAAGAGAGCCCATTTTATTTCTAGAGAAAATGAAACACTTTTGTTGATGAAGATTGGTTTCTCTAAAGAGTCTAAAGAAACAAATCCTTTCAGACGTTTGTATCCTCTCACTTTCTTACCGCAATGTCATAAACTTATTCAGGTGAGGACGTGTTCATACATCCAAAGTATCACCTAGAAAACAGAATTTTCAAATTGTTAATATTACCTAATTCATATACAGTGTGTTAGTAAAGCCCCTCCATCAAAGCAAACCCTTTTGGGACTGTTAACTAGGTCACTTGAAGTTTCTTTTATGATTGTTTGAAATTTTTCACCTCCCTCTAAAGGGGGATATTTGGGGAATTCAAAATTTTCAAATAGAAACCCTCATCTTGTGACATGTCAATTTAAAGGGCATAAAAGGACAAAATTAATGGCACTTACGAAATATTTTTTGGATGACCCTAACCAAAGTGACGGTACAAAATGTGTTTGAGTCTTTTTTAACTATAAAATCGCTAAATATGTGAATAAGAACACAAATATGTTGGCTAGACTAATTTCAGAGATCTACTCCGGACGTTGAACTGAACTTTTCCTGTCACCCAAAAGTGTGCTTTTTGGGGCACATTCAAATTATAAAAGAACCATGTCATGTAATACATCAAATTAAATTGATTTTTAAGGGAAAATTAATGACACCAACAAATTTCACTTTTAACTTTATAAAAAAAATGTTACTTTAAAATGTGTGGCATTAATTTATTTTTTATTATTTATTTATTGTATTACAAAAAACTAGTCTTACAGACTAACCATTAATTTGTTTCTGGAATGTATTACATATCATAGAGATCACCCAATAGTGACAAAAAATTGTTCTATTATACTATATTCTATTCGCCGATACACTGTGCACCACACAATTAAATCAACTCAAAAGGTTTCGTTCTCTTCAGTCTTCTGATCAGATTATAGTTGTCAAGAAGTTGCATTTACGTGTCGTTTCAAACGAGATTCGTGCTTTGTAGCAAACCTTTTTATTTCACTAAAAACATCTGGAATTCCAAGATCCCGATGTAGGTCGATGTTTCGTATGTAACGTGGTGCGTTGACCATGTTCCGTAAAACTCTATTTTGAAACATATAATCTGAAGCTTTTTAATCTGACATTTTTTTAGCACAACCCCACAGTTGTATGCCATACACCCAGACAGGTTTCAAAATCTGGTTATATATTAATATTATATTTTGTATTGATAACTTAGACTTGCCTCCCAGGAGCCAATATAGCTGTCCATATTTGACTTTCAGTTCTGTTATTTTCTTTCTAACATGTTCCTTCCATTTCAACTTGGTCTCCAATGTCATACCCAGGTACTTTGCTGCAACTCCATTTAATTTCACTAAAGGATGATTCTTTATATTTCTATTTATGAAATTGATGTGTACCGATTTCATCTCATTTAACTTAATTTTCCACTTTTTTAGTCCAGCGATAGATGTGATCACTTGTTTGCTGAATTTTAATGGTAGCTTCATGTAAGCTTTTGTCAACTGCCAATGAGGCAGTATCATCTGTAAATGTGGCCACAGCTACATTTTCTATTTCAGGTAGATCGCTTGTATAGAGTAAATATAGTATAGGACCCAATACACTATCTAGAGGAACACCAGCATTCACTTCTCTTAACTCAGAAAAAAAATTGTATTTTGTTTTTACAATTAGTATGATAGTTAAATTTCGTTTGAACACTTAATCTAAATAATCACAACAAACCAACTGTGAATACAGAATGTAACTCTTTGATTTGACATATTTTGGAACTTATAGGGTAAGGTTGTTTAAAACAGACGTTTCACAGGTTATCTGAATTGTGTGGATTGCCACATTTTAATGTCGGGTTAACCCTAATGAGCCTCATAGATGTTTTAGTATTAAGAGGTATCCACTCGCTTCGCTCGTGTCATACTCGGTCCTGACGACCTTGGAGGTGTCTCCACTCGCTACGCTCGTGTTGGTGACTCAACCGTACAGCATTACGTAACTGTCCCATATTACATTTCCATGTCAATTAAGGATTCGAAATTATATTTTCCACGATAATTTACCTATTTTACATCGTATTTTACCTATTTTAGTTATTTTTACCCATATTTACCTATTTTACAACCTAACCTAACCTAACCTACTTGTGTGATAAATTCAAAACACGTGGTATGAACACAAAATTGTTTATAATGCCGCCATTTTGACATTTCACATGACAACTCTATAGTACCAAATTTCATGTTCCTATTTTAATTTTTGTGGCCGCTATCGTGCTTACGTACAGACGACAACGACGACGGACGGACCGCATGTCGAAAATCACTTCAGAAGAAGGTAAATCTAAGAATAAATTATATGACCAATTCATCATTTTGTATACCCAATAAGTTGTTACATTATTAAGTAAAATATAATTAAAATTCTTTAGCATTCTGCATTTGAATATACGCTATTGATATGATTATATATGCAATTCAAATGTTGTACATCTAATATAAATTCTCTTGTTTCAATTATTTGAATATTTTATTTATATCAAGTTTGCGTTTCTACATAAATTATATACTTTTCCTTTATTCTTGGATGAAATGAAATTATTTCCCTTTGGTGTGTTTTTATATTTTCCTGAAGCACACAATGATAACATAACCGACGCATTGCCAACCTAACAAATGAAAAAAAATGATTTATTCATTCTCGTCTGTTCGTATTTACTTTGTTTTTATTGCAATGACGTCACAGTCGGCTGTCAGTTGTAATGAAAAGTCTGCCTTTATAATAGAAGTAAATTGTTTGAAAGCCACAATGGAAACAGTTGCACTAACTTTTTAAAACTACAATTACATTTTAAAATATATAGTTATATTGTTACGTATATGAAGCGGAAAGTATGTGATGGTGTTAAAAAAATTGTTTTTGAATTTCACGGAAAATTAGTTTTGAGTCAAGAAAGAAAGTTTTTAAATGATGTCTGTCTGTATGTTTGTACAAAAAAAAACTTTTTAAAGTTTTCTTATTTTAACGATTACAATTTAAATTATTCAAAAAAAATTAAATATGTTTAGGACAAATCTGTTTTTATTATCTTACAGTCAAATTAGGAAATAAATTAGAAATGTTCAGAAGTGAATAAAATGTGTGTCACATAAAAATAAAGTCAATTTACATATACATATGTCAGAATAATAGAAAACCATTTAAACATTTGCTTTATTTTTTGTTCATCTTTAAGTGTTTTTTTCGGAAAAATCTTTTCGAAATGTTACAAGACTTGCTTTACTTTACTTTAGCCAACGCCCGTCGGTGGCGGTTGTGCCATTTGACGCCGAGCCTCCCAGTATCGCATTGTGAGATCGTCAGGAAGATGGTTGAGTTTGGGGCAGATAAGGAGGTGACTTCCCACCATGATTCTCATTGAGCAGAGAGGGCATGTGTCTGAGTCAGCCAAGCCAAGGCGGTGTAGGTGGGCCTGCAGGTAGTCGTGCCCAGTTTCCAGACGGAACCTTGCAACAGCTTCACTTCTCTTCAGATCAGCAGGCATGTGCCCTGGGGGTCGCAAGGTTCTCCCACATTTTGCCTATACTTAAGCCTTTTAGGAGGTTATTAGTGTACCTAGATATGGTGGTATCAATTTGGCTTCTTGCTGCTTGGAGGGTTTGGAGAATCTCAGGTTGCTCTTCCTTTGCTCCTTTTTTGGCCATTTCGTCTGCTTTTTCGTTGCCTGGAAGACCGACGTGACTGGGGACCCACTGAAGGCTGACGTTCCATCCCCCATCAATGAGGTTGGCTAGTTTCCTGCGGTAAGAAAAAGTTACAAGAAAAAGTCTTGTATTTTTTATTTTACAACTTCCTGAATTTGTTTGATAAAGATTTTAGTTCCCCTCTCCTTATTTTCCTGGTTATTTTCCGAGAGAAATATATATTTAGTTTCAAATAAATGACTAGTTTTTATTTTGCCAAAATATAAAAACTTTTCTTTCTCTCATTAATATATATATATTTTAAAATTTTTTTTTTAAATTTTTTATAATAGATACTTCGGCTAAAAATAAGACATAAAAATTTTTATATTTTTTACAGCAAAAAAATCCCCTAAAGAATGTACTAAAAATTAAAAATCTGAAAAATGTATATGTGTAATGTGGTTCAAGTTAAACTTTTTTTCTTTTTTTATAATGTTTCTAAGTCTTCCTCACTCCTGGAAATTTCAAAATTTGACTGGACTCTCAGCTCTCAATCCTAAACGAATGAACCAATTTTGATGAAATGTGGGTATATATTAGCTGAATTTCAAAGCGCTTTATTGTTTATTTATTATAATTAATTGTTTTTCTTATATTTCATTTTCTATATTTTGATTATTGTTATTATTTTTCTTCTTTGTCAATATCCATGTTATTTCCTATAGACGGAAGGAAAAAAAACAATAAATTTATTAAGAAGAAGAAAGGATTTTCATATTAATGTTGTTTTATTTTTATTGATCAATTATGAGGACTAATATTGCTTTATCCACTTCGCTCTTTTTATTTTTGTTTCTTTAATTTATTTGTTAATACTATCAAACGTTGTTTGTTGCAAACACAGATGCAATTTTTTTTTTCTTAAATCAATAGTTGTAAAATCATTGATGAAATTTTTTTAAATTCTTTACAAAAAACTTTTCAGTGTATTTGTTTTAATCATTCAAGACAGCTGTGTTTAATTCGAATTATTTTTTGTTTATTTATTTGTCCACTCATCCAGATGACCCTAGGATAATTATTCATGAGATACTGTCTGCAAGAATAATTTTTATTTTATATACATATTTTAATGTCATTATAGAATAAGGTTACTGTTGATTTTATATTTTCTTTGGAATAAAGACATTATTTGTACTACCTGGCTACTTTATTATTCAGTAAAATAAGTCACGGGACAGCTTAATATATTTTTAACCATTACAGATAGAGCTACAAAGCTTTGCACATTGTTAATGGACATCAAAACCTATTTTAGTACGTATTCAGTAGACCGCTACTTTTCCAGGGGGATGGCCCACAAGGAGTAATTAGGAAATCTTAAATGAGAGCACAGGTCGAGTTGTACATAGAATTAAAGGCCTTTATGAGTAGAACACGATGCCGCAAACCTGACCTCAAAAGGTTCACCTTAGCTAAAATAGCGTGGGTTAAAAAAATATTAACCCATCCCGGGACTTTTTTAACACGCGGTGTATAGCTATCTGCACAACCATACAAACGGTCAAGGAGAGACCAGAAAATATACAGAAATATACATTATCTTGTTTTATAATAAAGCGTTATTATTATTAAAAAACGGAAACTCTTTCTTTTGACTGGACTATTCATGAAGGCACTTCAAGCCGATTTGAGAAGATCCTATTCTACTTTCGATAACATATTTACAT
Organism: Aphrophora alni; assembly: GCA_963513935.1. Classification (NCBI taxonomy): domain Eukaryota; kingdom Metazoa; phylum Arthropoda; class Insecta; order Hemiptera; family Aphrophoridae; genus Aphrophora; species Aphrophora alni. Next base: position 10,605,070 of record OY740778.1, read on the forward strand.
TAACGAGCGTTAAATGTAATAATGATCGAGTTGAACTGAAACGTCAGGAGGTTTGTAATTTTTGTCGAGCAGACACGCACTTTTCAAGTTGTATGAATTTGGAATATCTTCAGAAATGATAAATGTATTGAAAAGTTAAATGCAAATATATAAGAAAAAAGGTTTATCGGAAAGTTTTGAAACGGATTGTGGTGTTACACAAGGCTGTATAAAGGGTCCTCTCCTCTTGATGTTCTTTCAATGAAAGTCTAGAAGGTGGTATCAATACAGGGTGAATCAGACCGCCCGTGCGCAATGTATAGCGATTGAACCAAATGAGCTACAGCCTTCGTTTTAACTACCCCCCCCCCCCTATTTCGACCATAGACAATTCAATAAAAATGTTTTCAATCTCAAAAATTCCCCAAAAGTGTTTTTTGGGGGACGGGTTTCGTTTTTGGAAAATTTTTAAATGTAAAAGTTGGTCGAGTGATACCTCATTTTAATGGTCTCTGTTCACTGATCATTTTGGAAAAAAGTTTTAACTTATTTTACTGCGTATGTACAGGGTGTTCCAAAACGTCAAAAAGTAGTGTTTTACAGTTAGTTTTATTGTTACCACATAACATAGCCTACATAAACCAAATTTTATCCTAGATTCATGAGGAGATACCCTTTCTATTATTGCTTAAGTTGGTCTTACTCAAAAATTGTAAAAAAATACATACAATTTTGAAAAAAAAAAAAAAAAAACAGATTAAAAAACTCCAAATAGTAACGTTAGTCGTGAAGCACAACATTGAAATGGTCTTTCAAAAACAAACATTGTTTGTATATAAAGTTTGACTTTATCTCTAACTGCTTCACAATGACACGTGAATACGATTTTGTAGGCTGTACCTCTCTTTTTGACCTTACTACTCCTCAACCCTTCGAAAATATAGTTTAGTATTGACTTCGGTAATTGTTATTCTTTCTGGTTAATTATTAAGCTGGTTCCTGGTTGGTTCAAGTCAGTTATTTGTTGGAGTGGTTAAAATTTATGCGTTGATCCATGGATCTTGCCTGGAAAACCATGGGTTCGGACACAATAGGCTTTCCGTGATTGGTCGTTACTCGTTACAAGTGTTTGAGAAAGTTAGTGCAGTGTTTTAATACAGTTTATTTACCGATATATCCCCAACTAGCTTTAATGGCCAATCACGTCTTTAAACACCAAATAAAAATTATTTTTTTAAATTGGAGACATTATCCATTCGTATTGGGTTTATGTTTCCAGAATAAATTTTACTATTTTCGTCTATCCTAAAGTCTATCAAATTCTTCTAAAAAAATGTAAACGCTTTAAAATACAGCTAAAATATACTAAATTTGATAAAAGTTTCACACCATCCTTCTCATCTTTGAAAATTTTGATTTACACTGCATGCTCCCCCCACCCACATTCATAAATCCAGAAGTAAAAGACTTGGGCTCATAGAAGCAATTCCTCACTACAAACCGTGTCTAGTTCTCTTAATTAATAGCAAACCTCAACAAGAAACTTTCTATGTTCATACGAGAGTTTACAAATGTTCCATCCTGTAGTC